>CM045553.1:4179455-4709246 GCA_024721245.1 Mitragyna speciosa | reverse complement strand
GCGATAAATTATTGGTTCTAGTACACCACGTGACAATGCACGTGGTGTATTGTATACTTTTCCTGAACATTTATAGACGAATGCAGCAGCATGTGTATATGCGGACAAAGTTGCTCTCACAATTAATTAATAGTCGTAATCCATGCAAAAGAAGGGACAGGCTTTTTGGTTTTCATGTCCCATTATTATTGTGCATTTCATTTTATTTTATGCTTGATCTGCTTTTTTGACCAAATACAATCCTTGTAGGCTGTTTTATTATCTATCAGCTGCTTCCAATTAAAACATGGTTTGCTGTCTTGGAACATAATCTCATCAGTTAAGCTAAACCTTGAAGACTCAGAGCCCAGAATTCTATTCTTTGAGTTAATTTGGTGAGGAGCAGCAAATTCTATGTTCTGACTTCTTACACTATAGAACAAGCATGCAATCACTTGTCCCTTACTCTAATAAATAAAGGAGATTTGGTATTATTTTGTGTGATATTCCTGCTTAGCTTTTGGAGGTAAATACCAAGGTCCTTAATTACCTGTTTTAACTTGAGACTTAAGACTAAGGCCAACTACCCAGTTATCAAGGTCCCAAGAATAAGATATTGAGGTTATAATCGACGCAATATTAGGCTTCATAGCCATTCTCGAGGATTAAAACTTTTGTGTCGTTCAAGGCTTCAAGGACACGAGACGCTTTACTCATAAAAAAGTAAGTACAAAAAGATAAGTGATTTTACTATCATAATACTGTCCTTATTAACCCAGCTCCTGCCATTGTCATATGACCCACTCTTTCAAAAAACGCTAATCCAGCGTTGTCTCTACTCTTACACCAGCATGGGCTGCATGAAGCATTTCAGAAAAGGTTAAAAAGCTTATAGTACTTGAGGGGTATTTTATTTTTGGTTGCCATTATAGACGCTTTTTAACTGCTACTTGTATGCATAGAAATAATGACCAAGGACTAAATAAACCCACAGATCAAAGTACTCGAAGGAGGAAACAGGCACAGAGGGGAAAGATAAAAGAGATATATGTAGAGGTGGATAAAAATGTACATCTGAATAAAGCAAAAAGGTCTGCAAATTTTGACAAAATTCAAAGTGGATTAAACTCCCGAAATGACAGAAGGGAGGGAGAGATGCATGCAAATGATGGCAAACAAGTGTTTATAACGTCTATCTACTAGATTGATCACCACAATCAACTTATAATCTCTATAGCCTACACTTTTTTTTCAGGTTGCCTGATAGATAAATATTCTCATCACGCTTTGCGATCGTGATAACATCTGTCAATAATCATTACAACAATAAATATTATCCTGGTATTATCCTTGACACAAACATGGGTATGAACTAGAATAATTGCAACGGGAAACAACAAAAAGGGAGTTGCCCGTTAATGCATTTTGTGGAATGTGGACCCAGAGATGTACTGAAGTTGAAGCATGCAACTACAGCTCAAATTGCATTTCAAATTACAAACCCCTGCAAACTAAGTGATGCGATTTGAGGAGGGGAAAAAGGTACTGAAAAGGGAATTAATTAATGGAATTCTAACATGGCTTAGTTTGGGAGTTGAGGTAGAAAAGAAAAGAAGAAAACAGAAAAAAGGGAATAAAGTTTTTTTTTCTTTTTCATCACTTTTTTTAAATTTACAGTCCGTTTAGGAGGCAAGAAATGAACAGAAAAGAAAAAAAGGTTAAGGTTGATTTTCACTTTTTATTGTCTGAGAGAAAATTAGGATGAGGTAAAAAGAAAAGAATTGGATGGAAAATTTTTCCCACCCAAAGCTAGAAACTTTTCCGCCCGAACTTGGGCTGATTTGGAAGGAAAATTTTCCTCTCTCTTATTCACCCTTTCGTTTTATCTTCTCATCCTTTTTTTCTTTTCTTTTCTTTCCATTACCACCTAAACTCCCAAACTAAGCATTAGAAGGAAATTTTTTTATCCAAAACATGCCAACTTTTCTCTTCATTTCATTTCATTTTCTTTCCCTTTCCTTCTACCCAAACAAAGGAAAATGGTTAAGCAAATTTTCCTTTCTTTTCCTTCCTTACTCCCAAACGAAATAAAACTATAAAATATTTTTCCTTTTTTTTTCTTTTCTTTCCATTTCCTTCTTCCCAAATATAGTGTTAAAAAAAAGCAAAAGAGAAATTAGATTCTCTATATTGAATAGCTTTATTATGATATTCTCTAATGGCAAACACATTCCTTAAAACATGCATTAAACTGGTCCAGCCTTGTTCCAAAAGTGGATCCAATATTACCCTCAATCTCAACTAATCTCTGGGAACGTCATTCCCTCCTTTCACTCAACCTTTCTCCATTCCCCATGCATCCCTCAATCAACGAGAAGTCAAGAACACGAACAAAATACACACAGAACATCACAAGATGGCTCAAGTTTTTTTACACTGAACCCCTTTCCTTTCTTTCTCTCTTCTGCAAGATGATTCAAGTCCCTATGGAGATTCTGAAGCTCACGTACATCAGCCTTCTCTATTTTCCTTTGTTGTTCACGGCAGCAATTTCTGCTGCAGATCCCTTCTCAGAAGCACTCTTAACCTTGAAATCAGAGATCATAGATGAATCCAACAGTTTGAATAACTGGATTATGCCTGCCATTGTAAATTCTTCCGATAAAATTATTGCGTGTTCTTGGTCTGGAGTGAAGTGTGGTAACAATTCCTCTTTAATTATTGGTTTGGACTTATCTACGAAGAATCTTGGTGGTGCACTCTCAGGCAAGCAATTTAATGCCTTCGTTGACCTTGTTGATCTTAATCTCAGTCACAACTCATTCTCAGAGCAGCTTCCTGAAAGTATCTTCAACCTCACCAATCTAAGAAGTTTAGACATCAGCAGGAACAATTTTTCCGGTCACTTCCCAAGAGGAATATCCAATCTCAAAGATTTGGTTGTACTTGATGCCTTCAGCAACAGTTTCTCAGGTCCCTTACCAGCTGATGTTTCACAAATTCAGGCACTAGCAGTACTCAACTTTGCAGGGAGTTATTTCAGTGGGCCAATTCCATCAGAATATGGTTCATTCAAGAGTCTTGATTTCATTCATTTGGCAGGAAATTTCCTCAGTGGTAAAATTCCTCCAGAATTGGGAATGTTAAAAACAGTAACTCACATGGAAATTGGGTACAACATATATGAGGGAAGCATTCCCTGGCAATTGGGCAACATGAGTGAGCTTCAGTATCTTGATATCGCAGGGGCTAATCTCTCTGGTCCTATTCCCAAAGAGCTCAGCAATCTCACCAAAATTGGGTCCCTTTTCCTCTTCAGGAATCAGCTAAATGGAATGATTCCCTGGGAGTTTACCAACATTGTGTCTCTCCAAAGTTTGGATCTTTCTGATAACTTACTTTCGGGGACTATTCCTGAGAGTTTCTCAGAGTTGAAAAATCTCAGGCTGCTCAGTCTTATGTACAATGACTTGAGTGGCACTGTTCCTGAAGGTATTGCTAAGCTTCCACAACTTGATACCTTGCTCATATGGAACAATTTCTTTTCAGGGTCACTCCCAGAAAACTTGGGCAAGTACTCAAAGCTCAAATATGTGGATGTTTCAACAAATGATTTTGTCGGTAGAATACCCCCAAGCATTTGTGCAGGCGGGATGCTGATGAAGTTGATCCTATTCTCAAATAATTTTACAGGTGGACTGCATCCATCTCTTTCCAATTGTTCCACTCTTGTTCGTCTTCGAGTTGAAGATAATTCATTCTCAGGTGAACTATCTTTGATATTCAGTAATCTTTCGGAGATAACCTATATGGACCTGTCTAGAAATAAGTTTGTAGGAGGGATAACTGCTGATATAACCAAAGCCTCCAATCTTCAATACTTCAATGTGTCTTATAATCCAGAACTTGGAGGAGAGCTTCCAAATAAATTATGGTCTCTGCCATCACTCCAGAACTTTTCTGCAGCCTCTTGTAGAATTTCAGGAAACATTCCTCCATTTGATTTCTGCAAATCTAATACAGTTGTTGAGTTGAGCAAGAACAATTTATCAGGGACTGTACCTGAAAGTGTCTCGAATTGTCAGAGTCTTCTGATGATGGACTTATCCAATAACAACTTATCAGGTCATATACCAGTTCAGCTGGCTACTCTTCCTGCCGTTAGTGTCCTAGATATGTCACATAACAGTTTTAGCGGTCCAATACCCATGCAGTTTGGGAACTCTTCAAGTTTGACACTTCTAAACGTATCATTCAACGATATTTCTGGTTCAATTCCTCGGGAGAAGATCTTTAAAACTATGGACAGTAGTGCATTTATCGGAAACCCCGGGCTGTGTGGTGCACCAGTGAGACCTTGTCATGGTAAGGGAATGCCCAGTGGTCTTGAATTGGAAAGCAGGAGGACACAGAAATCTGCATGGTTTCTCATAGGCTGTGCGGTGATTGTCTTACTCATTGCTACTTTAATTGGGATACTTCACTTCAGAAGTGGAACTAAAGGTGAATGGAAACTCATTTCTTTCGGTGGGCTTCCTGGATTCACTGCAAATGATGTTTTGAGGAGTTTTAATTCTACAGAAGCCACAGAGGCAGTAACATCCTTTCCTCATTCAGTTTGCAAAGCAGTTTTGCCTACTGGACTAATTGTTTCTGTGAAGAAGATTGAATGGGAATCAAAGAGAGTGGACACCATGTCACGATTGATAAACAGAATGGGCAATGGAAGGCACAAGAATTTGACTAGGCTGCTTGGATTTATATACAACAACCATCTAGCATATCTGTTGTATGACCACTCGCCCAACGGAAATCTAGCCGAAAAGATCACGCTGAAGAGAGATTGGGAAACTAAGCACAAGCTTATCATTGCAATTGCAAGGGGACTCTGCTTTCTTCATCATGATTGCTTTCCTGCAATTCCACATGGGGACTTAAAGGCTAGTAACATAGTTTTTGACGAAACTAATGAACCTCAACTGGCCGAATATGGACTCAATTCATTGTTCCAATTAAGCAATAGCCATTTGCCAGCAACAACTCATCCAGAAACAGGTACACATTGAAACTTCTACATGACAGCATAGTGCTTTAAAGTCAATTCTTTCCCTGACAAAAACATCCACTAGGATTCAAGACAAAAACATTTCAGTTTCTCATAATTAGGTTTTCTGTATTGTGGATACAGCATCATATCTCTTTCCTTTCCCTACAGGGTACATTGAGTATACATTTGAAGGATTGACAACAGTTCACATTGTCACAGTCACGGAATAATTAACAAGCCCGTAAATGGGCAAAAGTTTTTTCTTGAGTCAGACTTTCTTCAGATTAAGGAAATTCTTATAAGCATAAAGAAGAGTCAAAATTCAAACGCACAAAATATTCAATTTAAAAAAAAAATTCACGCATTTTAAAAAGACTTCGTCTTGCAGTATTGTTTGCTATCTTGTGTGATGATGCATCAAAAAGCAAAAAGAACCAGAATAACAACAGAAATAAGACTTTCAAGCCTGTATTTTACTCGTTATCTTAAAATTTTGTTTTAAACACTTTTAACAGGTGAAGTCACTACATGCACAAAGGATCAGCTTTACAAGGATATATACAACTTTGGAGAACTAATTCTTGAAATCTTAACTAATGGAGGACTATCAAATGCCGAAGTGAAAATCAAAACCACTTCAAAGGAGGTTTTTCTACAAGAGATTTTCAATGAGAATGAGATTGGTCCCTCCAATTCTACCCAACAAGAGATAAAAGTGGTTTTTGATGTCGCTTTGCACTGCATGAAAAGTAGGCCATCAGACAGGCCCTCACTGGAGGATGCACTGAAGTTTTTATCAGGGTTGAAACACCAAAGGACACAATAAACCTTTGGAGAAGAGGGCCAAAATGTCAGTTGCTCGTGATCACACCATCTAGTCATCAACTAAGACCAGATATCTGTAAGTAACATAGTAATCTCATAAAATTTTGAAGTTGTATGTGATTTGGTTGGTAAACCTGCTTATATAGATCTCATGTTTTTCTGTAAAAAGGGTAGTGTTTTTATGTCTCCGTACACCGTATTGTATTTAGCTTCAATTTGCTGCATCTTTCCAGTTTGCCTGATTCTTCTTTTCCCATCTTGTATTTCTCTTATTTAACTATTATGCTACTTGTCTAAATCGAATCGATCCATAGAAGATACAAATTTGGCAATCCCATCATTTCACAAGAAGGGCTACCAGCTAGGAAAATTGATTAATGCGTTCTGTTTAGACAAGTGCAGTGGTTTTTGCATGGCTGTGGTGTTGCCTTTTTTAGTTGACATATGAAGCTTCAATGCAGAATGTATGGTGAAGTTGAATGAACTGCAAGGCCAACTCAAATAGTAAAACTCACACCGTTATAACCAAAAACAGCACTTTGATTCAGCAATCAGGAGGGATAGTACACTACAAGAATGGGTCAATGGCTAATATACATATTGGTTTTAAAACTTTCTTTTTTGTTTTCTGGATACAAAAAAAATGGGTAACTAAACCTTTCAAATTTTGAACTTTTGTTTCCCTTGCTTACCTCATTGACACTATAAGATCAAGCATCAAACATTACTCCTAAACCCCAGTCACAAAGTTTCTCTTAGCACATTATTGTACGTTCGTTTGAATTAACAATTAAAATACTATTTAACATACATAAAATTGGGAAATGAATGAAACTAAGTACAAATTAGAGCACCTGCCAAAGGAAAGCGATGAAGCCACTGGGATCCTCCGCTATGTCCACAGGATTGAAAGTGGGTGGTGCTGAAAATGAAGGTTTATGAAGATACTGGGCTCTCATTTGGTGGATTGGTCCTTGACTCCATTATGCATTACTAATCAGCCACCACTGTCTTAATCATGTTTCCACTCTGTCGTCCTAATGATTTTGAGTTTGCCTAGATTACCAAAAAAAAAAAGAAAAAGCGCCCATCATATTAGACTTTGAGTCGCGTGTTCTTGTTCTACTTATCTTATTCGTAGCTGGTTACTTTTTCTTTTGCTAATGACCCATGACTCATCCTCAAACATGTTACTGCTGATAATAATGTCTCAATTTTCAAACATGTCAGTTCATGAAACGGAGATGAGGAATGTGGATGTTTATTTATCTCTAATAAACAGCTGTCTACACCAAAACATTTGTATAATTAAGATTAGTTGTTCATTTTTAAAGAATTCTAAAGCAATCTGTTTTTTAACCATTAAAAGGTAATATGTGAACTCAAATTGGAGTCCAATTTTTTGGGTACATTTTCCCGGACTTGCCTACCGATACTTGATGGATTCACAAAGTTACATAGGTAGATGTATTGGGGTTAAATGTTGAGGTAAATATAGTTTCGTGTGAATGATATTGCGGATTGCAGTGCTTTTACCCAAACAAATTTTTTTTTTTCGCTTTCTCTCGAAAAAAAGCAGTGTACTTGTATGATGATTACTTTTGGAATTTTTTTTTTTTTTTTGGTATGTGAACTTTTTTCAGATGAATTACAAGTTACAACCATGTAAATTTCCATTTTTATTTTTAATTTGGATTTTTTTTATCATATCCTCAAAGACCACCATAAAGAATAATATGTGTGTGTATGTTATGAACAATGCATTGAAAAATCAAACAAAAATCATCCCCGAAAATAATGCATAGATAAAAAGATACACAAATATTGACCTCATTTATTCTTTAAAAGAAAACGAAGAAGGAAGGCAATCCTTGGCATATAAATGTAATGTAAAGTGATGTGTTATTCATTTATTTATGAAAGTCCCTGTCAACAGCCACCATCAAATGGTTGTTAAGTTCGCCAAGACAACGTGTGTTCTTTGAAGTATTTTTGTGATCGACGTTGGTCAGGCAACGTACAGGACCCCTTTTTTCACCACAATAGAGAGAAAAAGATGGTAAAAGAAACTAGGATAAACATCTCCTGATAAACGATCTTGAATTTTTATCAATATCAGCGATAATGAATTATAATTTAATCCTCTGTTAATCTTTTATTAGCTATTTATATGCATTTTTTCAGGTGCAAATAAATTGTTATTTTGGTTTTTGAAAGAAAACCATTCGGCTTATTAGACCACTAACTTCCTTCCGTTATCAATTACCAATGAAAGTTGGATCAGCTGATAAATTTCGTTTAGGAGGAAATGTGTAACAATTCCTATAATTCACTAAACATACGTTCGTAAATTATCTTTTATAATTTTCCACGCTAAAATCTAGATATGTCCCGATGAAAATGGAAATCAGGACCCAAAAAGTAAATATTTTCATCAGCTTGAATCCATAGAACGTACACGTGCGATTAATTGTGTTTTTTGATTAATAATTGTTGTATTACATGGTGAGGCTCCCAATGATGTGCTGGATGAAGCTCCAAAATGTTTACCATACACAATTTGAAAGTATAACTCCCTGAAATTACCTAAATTCCTCCCTCTCAAAAACTCTCTACTTATGTAATTCTTGGGATTTGATCCCAAGACCTTAAAGACCTTAATTGTGTGGAACTACCTTAAAAACCAAAAAGGTTGCGTTGGACTATTATCAGCGCACATCGAAACGTAAATAAACTAGGAAGGAGCTCCAAAACTATAGAATATACCGACAAAGAGCTCGACCGGACGAGCGTGTCAACTTTCGATGCCCATGTTTGTTTCAAAAAAAAAAAAAAAAAAACTTTCGATGCCCATGTCAGGTCCTATGGAGCCTGTGCTCAAAATGTAGCCGTGGTATAACACAATATTACGTTAATTGTGGGAGTACAAGTAGTCCTTTGGCCTATTTCATTTTTTAGGAATGTGAACTATGTTTTAAATGTGTTTTTTTTTTTTTTAATTTTTCATTTATTTTTTATCTTATATATGTTATATGTTAAAAATTGAGACAGTATTATTCTTCTAATAATATTATAAAAAATACAATCCAAATGAAACTAATTTTTTTGTATATACTAACGGCATGTTGAGGTAGGTACATATATGACAACAGACTGCTTCACTAAAATATAAAACATTATTTCAGTAATTAGGCTCTTGAAATAACAAAATTGGTGAAGAGTTTGGTGAACAAGTATTCAAGGCCTCATGCTATAATAATAATCTCCACAAAAGCTCATTTCTTATAGGTATATGATCCAGGAGATTTTATGATGCTTTGTTAGCCAGTCGCAAGTCAGGTCACATCACCTGTGGTCAAATTTGATTTAATAATTCCAAATTTAAAAAACAAATAAATTTTAATTTTATTAAGGCCTAAATTTTGGCCACTTCAACGTGACTCAACTTGAACACCTAATTGGCCTACCCTCAAATTCATATATGATCAAATGTATGATTTGCTGTACAGGTGATTGTATATTCAAAACAAATATACTAGTGCATATCCTTGTACATAAAAATATTATTTGGTTCATGGTCTTATCTGTAAACATCGTAATTTAAAGGAAAGCTATATAGACATTATTCTTATATTAATTTTTTATATGAATATGTATCACTATACTTATGTAGTACTCTTTTATATCACAAGGCCTTTAGTATTCTTTTATATCACAAGTCCACGAATGAGGCCGTAATCCTGGTCCATTGAAGAATTCTCTGTCGTGCGTTCTAAATTACGAATAATAAATGGCCAAATAACTAATACTAATAGGAGCGGTCACCATTTCACCTACTCACCTAACAAGCCTGTGTGTGGTTGTCCTTGGCTCTGCAGCCAATTGACGCTAAGTTCTTCTGATTAATCTAATATAACCATCTGATACATGCAAAATTAGTAAGCGTAATCTCTCCAACCATAGTGGAAAATAGTGGCCCAGCCTGGCCTACCATCAATCCCCCTTACCTACCAACCCTGTCCACCAACTCTTTTACTTTCCTTCTCCAGAAAATTTCACACATTTTTCCCTATAATTGCTAAACATTACTTTTGTCTTCATATTATACGTATTATATTAGGCGTGTAAGAAGCGCGTGACACAACTTCCAGCATACCCTGGGCGAAGTTTGCGTCTGCATAGGAGTATATTAAAGTCTTCACTCTTCCCCGCGTTTGGTACACTGAAATAGTTCAAAATAAAAAAATCTTTCCATCTAAAATGTTTTTCCTCTCATAATAGATTGAAAATTTTTTTTAGTTCATTGTTTAGTAACTCAAATTAAAATAGAATACCTATTCCTTTTTCAATATTTAGTATAATCACATTTAGGTGTCATAATGAAATAAAACATATATTAATTTGACTTAATTGTCCTTAATTCTTTACACTATAATATATCATATTTTTATTTTGTTTGTTTGTAATTCTATGCCTTTAATATATTTTAATTTTAAAATTCTTAATATTCTTGTTAAAATTAAATTAATTATACCCTTTAATTAATTTTAAAATTTTTATAATTATTAGCATTATGATTAAAAATGTGAAAAAATTAATAATGAAACTACATTCACAATTTAATTTAATTTATAAAAAGTTTAGTTTTTACACATTTGCATAAAATTTAAAGATAGTATTTTTAAACATTTTATAGCAAAAAGGAAAAAATTTCTAAACACGTATTAAACTGATTGTGATATAAAATTCATAGAAATTTATTAATTAAAGTTATTAAAAATTTAATATTTTATTAAATTTTAAAATTAAAAATTAGTGAATGTATCCTAAGTTTTAAAAAAATAGTAGAAAAAAGTGTTGAGATAAAATTGACTTTTATTTTTAAAGTCTTTCCAAGATGAAATAGGAGAGGTCTTTTTCTATATTTTGTTGAGGAACGGGATTCCAGGAAAAAAGCTAGAATTGTATTCTAGGTGGAAAAGACCTTTTCCAACTTAAAATATCTATACCAAACATGAGAATGAAATGAACAAGTTAGAAAGGCATTTCAATTCCATCATATTCCTGCGTACCAAACGTGGGGTTCAGGTAAACATATAAACCGGGAAAGGAAATAGAAACACAAGGACTTCATTTAGATTGTGTTTTATGAAAAAGTTTGAATTATAGTATTTTTAGATTTGAGTATGTGTGATATAGACAGAAGAGTAGTTGAAACGTGTAATTTTCCAAAAACAGCTCAATAAGAGCATTCTGGATCTGTACAGTGAGGATTGAAATTGACTTGGAAGTAGAACGCCAAAATTTTGTGCTAATAATTATAAAGTCATTCAATTTTTGAACACTAGTACCATTTCAACATGTAAAATATCGGATCACATATTGTTTATGTCTAAAATAATAAGTGAAAAAAGGACACGCGACGATGTTTTGTATAACAGATTAATAAATGTGATCAAGAATAAAATTGAATTAGAAGATATCATCAATCTTCCTATACAACACACTCTGGTGGTAACTTGGTAATGTGATCAAGAATAAAATTGAATTAGAAGATATCATCAATCTTCCTATACAACACACTCTGGTGGTAACTTGGTATTACCAAGTTACCACCAGAGTGTGTTGTATAGGGAGATTGATGATATCAGTGAATAGTGATCCATGAATATTTGCCACGTCTAGTTTTGCTATTTACCACCAAAACCAATGCAAATATAGAATTAAATAGAGTGTAATTTAGCAATGCAAATGCGGATTTTTGTCTCGAGACATTTTAAAACGTGCGAGTGAGATTTTTCTACAATTGTGATCAATAAACAATATTTTGATCGTGACAAAAAACTGTGTAAATTATGACAAACGCATATATATAAATAACCTCCTCTAAACGACATTAGTTGTAAAAATCTTTTATCTATATGAAATCAATGATTGCCAAAAATATCTACAAAAATTGCAAGAGAAAATCATGAATTCACTACCTAATTTCCTTTAGAACATCACCACGTAGTATGAATTTAAACAAAAAAGCGGTCGGGAAATGCGTGGTAACGCCAATGAAGCAAAAGAGGGAAAAGGAAAATCAAACACAAGGTAAGGTTTAGTAGATTGGTAACTAAATCAGTCTAATGAAGAATGTCCCCCAAAGTACTTTTCCGAGTTTGAATTGCCCCGTTCAAGTGCTAATAAGTATTACTATCGATAGGTGATCTCTCTCTCTCTCTCTCTCTCTCTCTCGGTTCTTTTTCATTTCGGGGAACTACCAATCATAGCTACATGTGGATCGGCATATGTGGTCGCAATCAGATCTTGCTCTCATTTTTTTTTTTTTCAATAAATCCCAACCAAAGAAAGCTCTAATTGGCCTCAAGTAGCTCAAGAAAATTGCGAAACAACTTCAATATGGTGGTCCACGAAAAATAATCACCTTAATGTATTTACTCCAATTGCCACGCATTGGATATGTAATAGTTGTTTAATTTAATCTATTCATGAATGACATATAAATTTAAATTATCACAGAACATTATTCACTTTTTGAACAACTTGTTACCCAAGTATTTATACTTAACGGTAATCATATACATTGGTTTCATTACTTCATATCGGCCAACAATAATTCATTTTCGTTTTGGGGCATAAATGCCTGCCCACAAAACCCCTCAAAATCATGCTGCCCCCACATGGATCAAGTGTAGTAGGTAACCGTGATCAATTCGCCCGCTCAACTCACTCTCCAATCCCGCGCGTCACACAATCACCACCCTTTCAGGAAACCAAAAATAAAAAGGAAAAAAAAAAAGTAAAATAGCGTACCAGTACTATATATATATTTGGATCAAATTATATTATTACATTTGAGAGGGAGAATGATTAGTGAGATTCGAACCCTTATTTCTGCAGTAGAGTATTATACATGTATATATATATTTTATTATATTAACTTGTGCTATTATATTTGGGGTGAAAAATAATTAATGAGATTCAAACACTTAATATTTTAAAGTGAAGTAATAAAACTTTAATTAATCCACCCTCATTCGGTCCCATCGTACCAGTACTATATAATTTACTGAAAATCAGATGCAAAACTATTTACTACTTAAGTTACAGTTTCTATTTCCGAGATCTACCGCGACACCAACCCCCGACTCTATAAATACACTCATTAGTCTCCACTCAAAACTCGCGTCCGCCCCTCCTCTCTCTTCTCCTCTGCAACCAATCTCTTGAGAGAATCAGTCTTAAGTTTCACCCCGATTTTACCTCTTCCTAAGGGTACGCTATCTCTCTCATTCGTGTCTTTCTTGTCCTTTGTTTTCGTAGTCGTGCCACCCATTTTTATGTTCTTGTATTTGCTATATTTTCTCTGCATTCGACATATCATCTCCGGTTTGTTTTTGTTTCCTTGTTACAAATTCGCATGTTCTTTGCTCCTTGGTTCTTTGCACCTTGTTTCTTTGATTTGGGTCTCTCTTAGATCTATACTGGTAGTGGTAAGCGTCAGTCTTCTCGATTCCATTTGTGTTTTGATGCAACGGTAATTCTTGAAAGTTTTACTATAAGTGCTGACATGGCAGGTTAAAAATGGGATTTATTTATTTATTTTTTACTGGGACGGTGAAGGGAGGTGGGGTTGGTGTAATTATTATTGGGATGTGTGAATTTAGTATTGAAATGGCGTAGATCTAGTGCGTTGGAGTGGTGGGTCGTGTGGATCTGCAAATTTTTGGGTTGGTTGTGGTTAATAGATCTGTATGAAGTTACTGATGTTGGCGGTGAATCGTGTTAAACCAGCCAGCGTTGCTGTCCATCTACATTTGTTGCATGTGCACTCTGTTTATTATCATAGATCTGGAAAAAAGTTGGTAGATCTGATTAACTGAATTAATTGGTTGACGTATTTCATTTATGTTTATCTGCTTCAGCCTATCTTAATCAAGTCAATACTTTCTGATATGAATCTTACTTTGTTTGTACTAGGAATTGCTCAAGCAGTAGTATTAGTACAAGCAGGAAAAAACAAATTTATTTGCTCTTTTTGGGTTATAAAAAGCATGTGATCCCTTTGTCGACATCTTCAAACCACCTTTGTGTTTATTTATTGGTTAAGAAGCCCATTTGATACATGATGAAGTGCTAACCAATAAAAGGTGTCACAGCTAATATGTTCCTTGGTCTTATTTATGTTAGAATGATGTCATAATGGGAATGTGTAGAATTAGTTTTTTTACTCGATAATGATGTCATAATGGGAATGTGTCACAGCTAATATGTTCCTTGGTCGTATTTATGTTAGAATGATGTCATAATGTGAATGTGTAGAATTAGTTTTTTTGCTCGATAATGATATGTTGTTCTTTTTGATCCATATCTCTGCATTTGGTTTACTTATATGTTTTTGATGAAAGCTAGAGTGTTATTAGGATAATTAAGAGGGAACAATGATTCTTTGATTCGGGATCTAACTGTGTTTTCTTGTTGGTTGTGTATTTGATTATCCAGAACAATAATGGCGTCTCACATAGTTGGATATCCCCGTATGGGTCCCAAGAGAGAACTTAAATTTGCTTTGGAATCCTTCTGGGATAAGAAGAGCAGTGCTGAGGAGTTGGAAAAGGTGGCAGCTGATCTCAGGTCATCCATCTGGAAACAGATGGCTGGTGCTGGGATTAAGCACATTCCCAGCAACACCTTCTCTTACTATGATCAGGTTCTTGATACTATTGCAATGCTCGGCGCTGTTCCCCCTAGATACAATTGGAATGGTGGGGAGATTGGATTTGACACTTACTTCTCCATGGCAAGAGGAAATGCCTCTGTTCCTGCTATGGAAATGACCAAGTGGTTTGACACCAACTAGTAAGTGACAAGTTGATTGTTTCAGCTTTTTATTTTTTGTAATTATGTATTTCATTCAGAGTTGTAATAAACTTCAATTGTGTATTAATACAGCCATTTCATTGTTCCTGAATTGGCACCTGATGTGAAATTTACATATGCTTCCCATAAGGCAGTAAATGAGTACAAGGAGGCTAAGGCGGTATGTGATTTCTTAGTGCATCCGGCAATTCTACAATTTGCCTGCTGTTGTTTGCCCATATCTATTTGCTAATTTTCAAAATTTAAAATGTCGAAATTAAATCCAAATGGTGCTGTTGGTACTGTATCAACTGTGGATAAATGTTTTGAGGATGCCTAGCAAGATTTCTATTGGTTGATTTGTCCTTTTTTTGTATGTTTTGGAAGACGGTAGTCTTTGGAATGCTAGAAAAATTCTTTAGTATTCTTAATGTATGTCTATGATGACTTTACTAGCAGTGGAATTGATGGTTTAGTGAGTGAATTTTTTTGTCATTCTTCCTTGTTGATCAAGTCCATTGTGATGCTTTCCAAGTAGAAGTTATAGCCTGCATGCATTTATTCACATTTTACTCCATTACCGTGTATGTCACATTCAAATCACTTCACAAAAAGTAAAAGTAATTGTTCATGGGATTTTTGTCATGCAGCTTGGTGTAGATACTGTTCCAGTCCTTGTTGGACCTTTCACTTTCTTAAGTCTGTCTAAACCTGCTAAGGGTGTTGAGAAAAATTTCCCTAAACTCAGCCTTCTTGACAAAATCCTTCCAGTCTACAAGTAAGAACTGCCACCTTTTTTACCTATTTAGTGATGTGTTCTGCTTATGTTACTCAACCCTTCAGCTTGACGTTGCTAAATATAACACTTATGCAGGGAAGTAATTGCTGATTTGAAGGCAGCTGGTGCCTCATGGATTCAGTTTGATGAGCCAATCCTTGTGATGGATCTTGATTCTCACCAATTGCAAGCATTCACCAAGGCCTACGCTGAGTTGGAGTCATCGCTATCTGGCCTTCATGTTCTTATCGAGACCTACTTTGCTGATGTTCCTGAAGAGGCATACAAAGCTGTAACTTCTTTGAAGGCAGTTTCAGGTGTTGGATTTGACCTTGTTCGTGGAACAAAAACTCTTGACTTGATCAAGGGTGGATTCCCTTCTGGTAAATACTTGTTCGCTGGAGTGGTTGATGGAAGGAATATCTGGGCTAATGATCTTTCTGCATCTCTCAGCACCTTGCAGGCTCTTGGGGGCATTGTTGGAAAAGGTAATGCAGATCAAAGGTTAATTTTGTACTTGTAATGGATTCTGTTTATATAGATGCTGATTCTTTTTATGACTTTTTCATGTAGACAAGCTTGTCGTTTCCACCTCCTGCTCTCTTCTCCACACTGCAGTCGATCTAGTTAATGAGCCTAAACTGGACAAGGAAATCAAGTCCTGGCTTGCATTTGCTGCCCAAAAAGTTGTAGAAGTCGATGCTTTGGCGAAGGCATTGGCTGGTGCAAAGGACGGGGTAGGTTTTGCTCTAAAACATTCCTTTGTTTACTTGTGGAATGCTGTCATTGCATCTTTTGCTGTGTTTGGCGATTGTATTTGTCTTTTGTGAAATGTTGTTGACGCGATTCCATTGGCTGTTGTGCTTTTGTTCAGGCATTTTTCTCTGCCAATGCTGCAGCTCAGGCTTCTAGAAAGTCCTCTCCAAGGGTGACAAATGCTGCTGTTCAAAAAGCTGTAAGTGTAATCGTGTTTTTCTTTAGCGTTTCAAGATTGTTCTCTATAGAGCTTTTTTTTGGACTTACCATTAGATAATCCTTGTTGTTCCCAGGCTGCTGCTTTGAAGGGTTCTGACCATCGCCGGGCCACAAATGTTAGTGCCAGACTTGATGCTCAGCAGAAGAAGCTTAATCTTCCAATTCTTCCTACCACCACCATTGGTTCTTTCCCACAGACATTGGAACTTAGGAGAGTTCGTCGCGAATATAAAGCAAAGAAGTGAGTGATTATTACAGATTTATATGCAATGTGCTATCTATTGCGTATTTTGTCCTGATGTCCATTTTTTTTCTTTAGGATTTCTGAGGATGATTACGTCAAGGCAATCAAGGAGGAAATCAGCAAAGTGGTGAAGCTCCAGGAAGAGCTTGATATTGATGTCTTGGTTCATGGTGAGCCAGAGGTAAGCAAATTTTTCTTTGGTCTCTGAAACTCGGTCATAATGAATACCTTCTGTTTCTAAAAGGCTTAAATTGCCATGTGTTTGTGGATCTTTGGCACATAAGAAAGTGATTTTGTACCTTTACTAATATTGGATTTGCATTTTCTAGAGGAATGATATGGTTGAGTACTTTGGAGAGCAGCTGTCTGGGTTTGCCTTCACTGCTAATGGTTGGGTGCAATCTTATGGATCTCGGTGTGTGAAGCCACCTATCATCTATGGTGATGTGAGTCGCCCCAATCCAATGACCGTTTTCTGGTCCTCAACAGCTCAGAGCATGACCAAGCGCCCAATGAAGGGAATGCTTACTGGCCCAGTTACCATCCTTAACTGGTCCTTTGTTCGCAATGACCAGCCAAGGTAATAAAATATAACAGTTTTCTGTCATCTTTCCTAGGTTGCGCTGAAAGAGTTATTGCTGAAGGGTACCAAACTTTGTTATGAGGGAGACTCTGCTGATGCGCTGTTTATTCTCTTTCCAGATTTGAAACATGCTATCAGATTGCTTTGGCTATTAAGGATGAAGTAGAAGATCTTGAGAAGGCAGGTATCAATGTTATCCAAATTGATGAAGCGGCTTTGAGAGAAGGTTTGCCTCTCAGGAAGTCTGAACATGCTTTCTATTTGGATTGGGCTGTTCACTCATTCAGAATCACTAACTGCGGTGTCCAGGACACAACTCAGGTTTTTTCTTCAGCCCTTTTGCTTTACTCAGCTCATCATGTCTTTGAGACAAATCAATGATCAACTTATCTTTGCTTTTAACAGATCCACACCCACATGTGTTACTCCAACTTCAACGATATTATTCATTCCATCATTGACATGGATGCTGATGTAATCACCATTGAGAACTCCCGATCTGATGAGAAGCTCCTTTCTGTTTTCCGTGAGGGAGTTAAGTATGGTGCTGGAATTGGTCCTGGTGTTTATGATATCCACTCTCCAAGAATACCATCAACTGAAGAGATTGCCGACAGAGTTAACAAGATGCTTGCAGTGCTTGATACCAACATCCTGTGGGTGAACCCCGACTGTGGTCTCAAGACCCGCAAGTACACCGAAGTGAAGCCAGCCCTCAAAAACATGGTTGCCGCTGCTAAGCAAATCCGCACCCAGCTTGCCAGTGCCAAATGAATTGCCTGAGGGAAGCAGTATCCTGATCCTTATTAATTCATTGTTCTTTTACAAATTTGAAAGATATAATTCTGTTTTATGCTTTAATAACACTATGGGTCATTATGAAATAGTGTTCTTGAGTAGGTGTAGTTGGGCCCGACCAGGGATTTTGCTTCTTTGTTTTGATTTCTCTTTATTTTATGTTTACAATTTCACTGTATTTTGAGGGATATTTGCCGTCAATGTATTTGAAAGGCATCAGGCCTGATCAATGTACGTCACGAAATGAAATTGAAGTGCCATAATTGGTTTGTGCAACACAAATTTTGGTTCATTGTGACTTGCGCGCTTTATTTGAAACTGAGGGGCATTGGACTATTGTTCTCTTATGACCATTGGTTGTCCATCAGAGTAGTTGGAGAAATTCAATGAGTAGGAGCCACAAAATTTTATTTGGGGTTTGGTTTGGTTAGGTCTCTCGAACGAGCCAATTTTTTTTTTTTTGAAAAAATCTACTTCAAAAGAGCCTGCATAAAAGGAAAATTAATCTCAGGTGTGTATAGAATGTGATTTTATATGTATTGGATTTTAGCGCTTCAGCGCGAGCCAATATGTTCGGTAATCTTAAACACAGAGTTTAATGCCGTACGGTTTGAGGCGTGACACGATCTATAGTTTCCACCCGAATTATAAAATACTAAACACTCCCGTACCAAACGGATCTGGGACGTGATGATCTTTTTGGCAACCACAAGGGACATTTCGCAGCTCAGACATCATCTTGAACATCAACGGTAGAAATTAGATTTTTATCCATCTATAGGAACAAAATTTCACCCTCTATTGACAATGAGGTACGAGTCATTTGTGGAAGAGTGCATTATGTGAATTGGGTAATACATCTTATCTTGTAATTAAAAAATGACAACGGTATGAAGTTATATCTTGAAGCCACACATTTACTATCTTTGTGTTTGCATACACTGCATCAATTCCACTTGCAATTGCTAAGATCCTTGATTTCCTCAAAAAAAAAAAAAAAATCCCTTTTTTTTGTATCACAGCAGCTTTTTTAGGGTGTACACTTATTAATTTAATGTCAATATTTACTATATTGACGTCTCTACATCACAGTTAATTGTCTGCAACAAAGGACAATTATGGGCAATTAAAGTTAATATGCCTATATCACCTGCGCAGCCACCTCGGCTTGATTTATATTTACAATACTTTTAACTACCGCTTCGATTAAATTCCAAACACCATCATCTCCCTACCATTAAATTACAAAGTGCCTGTAGTAGTAATATACTGCTCTGCTCAAGAACACGAGAGTTTTAAGAGAGTGAAGACTGAAATAGAGGTCTCTCTCTCTCTCTCTCTCTCTCTCTCTCTCTCTCTCTCTCTCTCTCTCTCGTTCTTTAAATTCCACAGAAAAAAAAAAAAAAAAAGGAACTCCGCCTTCTCATTTGCTTTCTCATCTTCTCTACCAAATTAATTTACACAACGGAACAACAAACAGTACTAAAGCCCCAAAATTTAAAAAAAAAAAAAATGTATAAAACTAAGTTGCAGGAGCTTTGTCACCAGCAAGTGTGGGATTTACCAGTATACACCACGGTGAAAGACGGTCTAGATCACTGCCCTCGCTTCACCTCCACCGTCACCGTCAACGGCGTTCCCTTCCAATCACCCCAAAATCAATGCAAGTCCTCCAAGGATGCTCAAAACGTCGCCGCTAAGCTCGCTTTGGATTATTTCTCTTCTTCTACTACTCCTCCTCCTCCCGGTTAGAACACTTTTTTAATTTCTTTTTTACTTTTTATCCTCATTTTATGTCGTTTTTACTTAATTGTGTGTCGTTTTATACGTCATTTGTGTTAATTTTGATTAGTAGAGGAGTATTTGATCTGCGAATGCATATTTTCCTTGTATGTTGTACTTTAAGCTTTAATTGTTGCACCTTCATTTTGCCGTGGTTTACTGCAAAATTGATTTTTATTAAGGATTGTACTCTAAGCATTAGTTGTTGTACCTTGATTTTGTGTTCCCGTGTTTTGTAGCATTGAGCAATAGTAATGTGGATGCCAGACCTGCAAAGAATGAAATTGCAGCGCCTTCTGGTCACAAGGATGAGAATAAACTCAAAGGTCAGGAAAAAAATTGGATTTCTTTCCTTACTTTTTTGTGCCATATCTTTAGATTTCATGATTGTATTTTGATCTCTTTCAGGCTTATTTGCACCTTGATTTTGTGCTTCCCTTGTTTTGTAGCATTGAGCCGTTGTAATGTGGATGCTAGATCTGCAGAGAATGAAATTGCAACGCTTTCTGGTCACAAAGATGAGAATAGACCCAAAGGTCAGGAAAAAAATTGGATTTCTTTCCTTACTTTTTTGTTCTTCCTATAATGCTGCGGCCATGTGTGGTTTTTTGTACCGTGTCTTTGGATTTCATGATTGTATTTTGATCTCTTCCAGACTTGGTGCATTTTTACAAGAATAGGCTACAGCAATATTCGCAGAAGAAAGGTGTTGCTCTTCCAGAGTATTCTTATGAATTTGATGGCCCTCCTCATGCCCTTCGATTTAAGGCTATTGTGTTGATTGATGGAAGATCTTATCAAAGTCCAGAATATTATCGCACATTGAAGGATGCTGAACATGCAGCTGCTAAAGTTGCTTTGGAGTCTTTATCGCTTGGTGATAATGAGGAGGCTAGTCTACTAATAGCCTTTTTAGATACGGATTCATGTTATTTGTCATCATTTTTTCTATTTTTTTTTCCTTCTAAATGTAGTTATATCTTCAAATTGGCTATAGGATGAAAGTTTATACAAGACTCTCTTACAAGAATTGGCCCTAAAAGAGGGTTTTCACTATCCGTCATATAGCACAATAAAAACTGGTCCAGCTCATCTGCCAACTTTTGTGTCCACCGTTCAAGTTGGACTTGGGATTTATCATGGGCGGGAATGCAAAACCAAGAAGCAGGCGGAGATGAACGCTGCTAAAGTTGCTTACAACGTTCTTTTGGAGCGTAAGGACCTTTATCTGATAATTGTTGGAGAATAACTGATTTTATCATTTTCAAATCATTTGATGTATGTGTAAAAGTTGAATGTGTCACAAATCAAAATATAAAGAAATGAAAACTGCTATTTAGAACCCAATATATCCAAGTTTCACAGGTTTTTTTTTTTTCAGGGAAAAAACAAGTGTTATGGCTATTTTCTTTAGTTTTTATTTGATCACATGTAAAGATGCTACTGGATGAGAATGCATTACAGAAAAAACCTGATGTTGTTCTTTGTGAGTTTTGAAATAAATTTGAAAGTAGACAGCTGGGGAAAACTGTTTTGGGCCTAATAGACTGACTTTAGATGGATGTAGATATTGTTAATGAAAAACAAAACGTATCCTAGAGTCCGCGCTTTGATTATGAAAAGCAGGAATAGAGTTAAGTACCACAAAATTTTGTGACAAATCCGGAGTTTTGATGCCTTTTTGTTGCAGGGAGAACAATTAATACGCCTTCACCCGGTTGTAGCACAAAGGAAGAGATAGAGTTCCCTTCCCTTAACTCGCAACCAATCATCAGTGACAATTGCCAACAAAACATAGTAGCCGACACTAGCACAGAAATTTATCAGGAAATAGCTGCTGTTGAGAAAGGTGATAATCTTTTTAATGCTATTGAGATTGTGCTGTCTCTGTACTAGGTACCTGGGTTGAAATTTTTTCCACGTGCTCTTTTAGCCAATGATTTTTTTGGTTCTTACCTTTCTCTCATTAATGATTCATGTTTAATAAACGTGTATAAATACAGGATTTTATACTATAACTTAGAATGTCATTTAACGACTCTAATCAGGAAATGCTTTATCCTACCATGTGGTATTGGATCCAGCAGATTTCTCTGAAGAGTCTGCCAATATAAAAGCATTGTCTTTTAGAAAGTAATCAATAAAAATCTGTAGATTCCATTTGTACTGTTATCTTCTTAGTAGATACCTGCTTCTAATAGATGTCAGTCTTTGTGGAAATGCAGCATTCTGACTCAGTGATTGTAACTTCTTTTCAGGTCAAGTGAATGGAAAATCTTATTTCATTTCCCTTGGTACTGACAGAACGGAATGGCTAGGATCATCTTCTTCTAGTTTGGATTCTGCTGTAACTAATGATTTGCAGCATAACATGCCTTTACCTACAGATAAGGAGCACCTGGATGCAGAACCTATAGGTGATTTCCATAGCTCTTGATACTGCATGTTTTACACCTTTTCTTTGGTTATTTTTTGATGAATTGGTACCATTAGGAGGTCATTTAATCTGATTTATCATTCAACTGCGTATACATGCTTTCTGTATGAAACTTAGTGTTCCTGTCATTTGTTCTCTTGAGATCATTTCATGTTCTGAAACTCTTTTTGTGTGAACAAGTTTATGTAGTGTTTATTTTTCTTACTTAATATTATTATCTTAAATAATAACCCCAAGTTTGTTACTGATTCTTGTCAAAGATAGAAGTATAATCATCTCTTAAAAATTAGTTTTCAGATATATAAATAAGTTGATAAGTGATTTAAAAAAAGGTGACAATATTCTAGATGCTATCAAGGAATTAACTGGAGAAATATCTTCAACAGCAGCAAATTTTAAAAGAACGCTAATTCAAGAATCAATAACCTTCTAAGAAAGTTCCTTTTGTCAAGAAGCAGTAACATCTGGGCCTCAGATGCACGAGCAATGAGAGCTGGTTGCCCCCTGTGCTTGCATTTGTAGAGTTAGGGACTATATAAACCAAAATGCAGCTTGGTTTCTATCTTTTTAGGTTTCATTGCTTACCTTGCAACTCTTTAATAATTCTATGTGCATGGAGAGCAAGACTATGTGTCAGAGGAATTTTGTCGTGTCCAAGATGGTATTGGGGAAGTCCATGAAAGGTAAAATTTGATATCTTTTCAATTTTTAATTCATTGTTCCTATTCATCTGTTAATTTGTGCTTGAGCCTTGCTCTTGAAATAAAGCCTGTTTTCAGTTCTAGCTGGACATAGAAAAGGCACTAGTGCTGAATTCTATCCACTGCTTGTCCTTTTAGAATTTTTCTGTATGTGGGTCGTCTCCCCAATGTCGTATAAGCTTTGATTCATCTATTCATATTATGTGTTAAGTAGCCTTTTTATGCCTTTCATTAGGTAGCTACGGCTCCTTTAAACTTAAGGACTTTTTCACAATGATTTGTAGCTGAAGTTATTGCTCCTGTTATGAACATACATCATTATGTTCTGTATATGGCAGTAGAATCACCTAGGATTTTCTTTTGTTTTAGCAGCTAGTGATACTGAAGCTGTGGAAAATCTAGCAAAATGCACATGTATCGTGAAACTAGTGGAAATTTAAGTATTAGTTAAGCCACACTGATTATCTGCCATTCTATCTGCAGGAGGAGAGCCAAATGCAAAAAGACACAGATGTTCCTCTCCAACAGAAAACAGGCATCATCACCCACCTGAAACATTTACTCCTAATGTCCCATCTTCATGTACTATGCCTTCTACACTCATGGAATCCGATGCTAAGAAAACAGCTGGAGGCAATAACCTTCCTGGCTCTAAGGTTATAGTTTTTCGACGCGGATCAAACACAGAAATTCCTAAGGGTGCATCCATATTACCCTGCAGTAATAATGAGTGGGTTGCTGCCAGAGTGGAGTTGAATGAAAACCCGCAGTTATATTGATGCACCATTGCCCTTTTTCTCGTGGTTGTGGAACATTATGGATTTTTGTTTTCGGTTGTATTATGTGTTTTAGCCTTCTGTGCTCCTGGGGGAATTCTATCTTAACTTTCCATGTCCCCATGTGGTAACTGTTGGACAGTAAGTGCTATTAAGAGACAAATTTCTTGGATGCTAAGACGAAAATACCATGCTTTTGAGTCGCTGCATTCAAGAATTTCATGTTATATAAGTTTTATTTTGTTACATGTTCATTGTTGCTATCGGCAATCCTATTGTGTTCTACATAACTCATAGCAGCTATTACAAGCATCTGTGCTGTATTACAAAATTTTTTATCACATAATTACATTTGTGTGACACAGTTGACCTACCAAGTAACTGCACAAACATGGAAGCAATTGCCAAAACTTACATAAGGTGTCCTTTAACATTTTTAATGGCCTTCTTTGCAATCTTAAATTTCTGTTAATTTTCCGCCACGGATATGTTTTTGTTGGATGGAAAATTTCCATCGACTCGGGTAACAGCACTACGTGAAAAATACATTCCAAACAATCTCCTCTGGGAACTGGAATATTGCCTCAGATGCCATCCCGAAATGCACGATGCTGGTTGGCGTTTATTGCTCCGTATCACTGAGATCCACCGCTTCAATACAAACGCTAAAAGAGGCAACCATCTCAGCAAGTAAATTTTGCTAGATACATTGATCTGATCAGTTACACTGTATCCAGTTTTTGGAAATGGTCTGAGAGGCAGAACTGTGAACCATATCAAGAAAAGAGAAACAAGATGAATGAAACTAAGAAAATGCAACATTTGAATCACATGTACGTTCAATACACATGATTGAAATTAATAAGACCTACAACATCTAAGATATCACTTCTCAGTAACCATGACATGATCATCAACACTGCCACTACAATACAAATTGTCCATATATATAGTTCGGAGCTTAGATTTGATGTCTGTTATATGAAGTAACTGGCAAGTACTGCTCCAGCAAGCATGGACAGAAGGATATGCAAAAGGGCTGCCTGCCAAGTGTGTACCATGTTATGTATAGCGCACCACGGGGAAGGTATGCGTTTGGGTCCTGTGGCAATCTCTCTGTACTTGGACATAAAGGTATCAACCTAAAGTCCTGAAGAATTGCTATTTTTTTTCTCCCCATCTAATTTACCCCGAAATTAGGGAATGAAGAAGGAAAAAAATTTCAATGATATACAGAATTAACACATACGTGCATACACGCAACGCGCACGATTATGTTAAGCGAATTATGGATTCAAGATGAATACAATCTGCCTCCAACACTTCTGGCTCAAAGAAAGCTTTGCACTTACTTACAGACCCTCTACCAATTTCAACTACTCAAAAAAAAAAAAAAAAAAAAAAAAAAAAAAAAGAAGAGAGAGAGAGAGAAACTATATGATATTAAGTCTGAAAAACAAAGATCCAATGGTTCTGGATTCATATACACGGCGCTATTTACAATAGTGACAAAATTTAGCTCCCAATGCAGCCTCTAATTGCAATTGAGGCAATGTATAAATGCAGCCCTAGCACCACTTCTGTTAAGAGTTTACAATATGGAATGGTTGTTCTATATTCTAAATTGCAAAATTCTTAAGTTAATCATACAGTTGCCAGCCGAAAGCCTCACCGCCAGATTCACCTCCTGATTACCTTCTTCATAATTAAGTATATTTTTCGTCAAAATTTAATCCATAATCAAAGCAAAAGGGGATAAAAGAAGCATACGAATATACAAAAAATACAATTGGTACTCAAATCATAGTATGTTGCGTATTAATAACTTTACATATTTTTCATGAATTAATGATTCCTTAATTACACGAAAAAAGTTAAAAGATTCAATGAAACATGGACTTGCATTATTAATTTAATAATTATTATTAACCTTGTTTAGAAAGAAAGAATATTAATCTTCAACAATGGTAGATTTATACATGTATAAAACAAAAGCTACAAGAGCCAACAGTACAGCCACCAGCATTCCCACATTCATAGAAATCTTTGCAACTGATCGTTCCCCTTCTCCCAGATCACTCTTTGTTGACGGTGTAGCTTGACCCTCTTGCTTTGCTTCAGGTTTGGGTATTTGATCTGCAGCAGGGATATTGGATCTACCAACTTCTTGAGGCATGACTGCTTTAGTATTCTTAGGCATGATGATGTAAAGTTGGCTGTTAGCAAATTTGGCTGCAATGGCATTGGTATTGCAGTCCCTTGGAAGCGCAACTTCCTTGTAAAATTTGCTCTTTTTCCCTGCGTCCACTAAACGTTCGCCTGAAATTTTTAGGACTCCACGACTGCTGACTTGCACTCTGAGCTGTTCCTTCTTGAATTCTAGTTACGATGAAAAAAAACAGAGAAGCAAAATCATCAAATATATGTATCGAACTCTCAATAGTCAGTAACCATCAATATGATGATACATCATACTATACTACAAACTTTATGCAAGAATAGTGATATACAAAAGGATAGTTTTCTGTTTTGGTTTGGAATTAAGAGAAAATTCTCATGACAGTTTTATCTAGGATTAATGTCTATATGATTACCGTTTATATATGCATATTATTTCTGTTAAACAATGATTCGATTGCTATCGTTTAATTAACATTACAAAGAACATGACTTCAAAACATGAGTTATAAGCCCGACAAGGACTTAAAAGCTAAATAACAAAAAAGCAACTGCAGTTCCAAATTCCAATATTACCTGGAAGATCAACAACGAGAGTGTCATTGTCTTCCTCGCGTTGCCATCTGCACAAAGGTTCAAATTCTTCGTAAGAGATGCGACCGGGAGCTCCAGCTTTGGAATCCATTATGGGCTGTCTTTAGTCTTGCCTACTAGAAACTTTGTAAACAAATTAAGAATGCTGTTGTTGGAATGAAGTCTTTGTGTAATTTATAATATGTAAGTAAAAAATTAGCCATTAGAGAAGGGCTTCCTGGAAGAGGTTCCTTCTCGGTTTCCTATGCAGAAGGGAATTATTCTTTGTTGGTTTTCAGGGGCTTTGATTTGCTTCGTGCATTTGGCAACCCTCCTGGGGTAGTGTGTGATATCTTCTTTCAGCGACCATGCAAATATACCTTGTCCAGTTTATAGTTTTCAGCGTTGCCATTTGTTAATTACTTAGTACATAAGTATTTTAGAATAATTCTAGTTCACGTCGTGCTTGGAAATGAATCAATGCACGTTTCCATCTCAACGCACATCCTTGGAAAGAAAAAAAAAAGAAAAAGAAAAGAGATTGCTCGTATTATCGTTTAATTCACAATCGGTATATTGAGTTATTACGAGCACGCTCTTTTTCTCGTTCTTGAATTTGCTCATCTTTTAGTTCTTGTTCATTTCTGCTTCTGAGTTTAATAAACTTTTTTTTTTTTATATAAACCTACACTATTACGTATGGGAAGGGGATTTTGGCATCGGTGGGATTCGAACTCCCGACCTTTAAAGTGGAATTATAGAACTCTAAGGGAATTTTGGCATCGGTGGGATTCGAACTCCCGACCTTTAAAGTAGAGTTATAAAACTCTAACCGCTCGACTCTCTATTTGTTTCCAATAAACTATTGGATGCTATGATTTTCTTTGAAAAACTTTTACCAGACTAAAGGTCGTTTTTTGAAATTTTTGGTAGCCATAACTTTTGTGCTCTAACGGCAACTGCAGGGACATTTTTTAAGGATAGATCAGGTTCATAAGCTTCTCATGTAAACACCACCGAATCTTGATAACTTTAATAGTTTCTCTAATATCCACCGTTGGTTTACATGTAGAGTTTATAGGCCAGGTTCATGTAAGGATGCCCACTCCAGGCTCCACGATGCGCTAATGTTTTTTTTTTTTTTTTGAACTCTTCTTTTTTCAAATTTTTTTGACACCTAACTTTGTCTCTTCGCACAAGAAATATGCCTTGAAATAAAATTTTTTTCCAAGCACATTTTTATTTTTATTTTTTGACAATTTGGAGAAAGGGGGAAGGGAACCAACCTACTCAACCCAAACTGAAAGCAGGGATGGAAAGAGAATCAAACTATACCCCACAAACCCACTCTAAAAGTCATGGTAACTTTTAGAGGGACTACAAGAGCTTAAGTACTAAACCCTAACAAGCAACTCGTCCGATGTGGGACTTTATGTTTTTTTGACAATTTAGGGAAAGGGGGAAGGGAACTAACCTACTTAACCCAAACTGAAAGCAGGAATAGGAAGAGAATCTAAACTATACCTCACAAACCTCACTCCAAAAATAATGGATAATTTTAAAGAGATCACAGGAGGTTAAGCACATTTTTAAAAATTTAGTCAAACACTCACTCTTAGCTGCCACTTTCTCTCTCTAGTCTGGGACGTGTCTCTTTCCCTCTCTACCATGCTCTCTCTTTCATCAGCATCACATTTTATTACTCTCCGTCCTTCCTCAATTTGTACACGTTCTGTCATCTGATGACCGATTTTTCAGACAATGCAGGTGAAGTTTGGAGTCTTTCTCGTCCTCTTGATTCTCTCTTTTAATTTTAATTTGTCGAATTTGTTGTTTAGATGCTTCGTTCGTATTAATGGAGTTATTTTTGCATGTTAGAAGCAGCTGAGAACAGTGCAAGCAAAGCAACTTTCAGATCTAGCGAGCGAGAGAGAAATTCGCAATTTTTTCTCTTTTTCCGGTGAAATTGAACACATTGAGATCCGCCTCGAAAGTTCAAGGATCCAAAGACCCTAGGAATCGCCTTATTGTTATCAGTATACCTTCGATTATTCTTTTTATCTACTTTCATTATGTGTTATGTTTTGTAGCTCGGTTTCAGCTAATACTTCGTTATCCGAATACATATTATTTTCTTCACCAGCGATTATTTATAATTCCGTTTGTTTAAATGAAAGGATGTCTGGAGTCTTTTGAATATCTGTAAAGAATATCTATAGCCTATGGAAATTTGAAGCTGTGTCGTTAACAGTAGTATGTTTAAGTGCACTAAAAGATGAATTATTGAACAACACTGTAATTAACAAAAGAAAAAAGCACGTTCTCTTGATTGATTTGTGCGAGATGTTGGAAAGATTTTGATAGTATTTCGGTCGCAAATGCAACTTCATATGGGTTTATTGCAATGGAAAGATAATAATAAAGCAGCATTGGGCAGCAGAAGTAGTTACGAATATGTCACTGTGAAAGTAGTTTTTGCGGTGTTATAGTCAAAACGAATTTCTGCGTTATAATTTGGCGGTTACATTTTTTGGAATCTTACTTTTCTTGCTACTAACTTGTGACTATTGTTACTCCTAGAAAATGGACCGTATACAGCTTACATTTGTTCATTTCTTTCATGAATCGATTATTGCTTACACTTCATGTACTGGATAATACAAATTTTAACTTTTCTTGAACACTACCAGACTATTGATGACATATTTTTTTTGTTGCCACTAAACATGTTTTAAGACAAGGCATTGTGTAATAACTATTTATATTTTATACTTTTTATTTTTAAAAGTTTTACAGCTTTGCAGTGATCTTTCAATCAGTAGCAATGTTGCCTTCTCCTAACTAGGTTTCATGCATTCACATATCCAAAGAAAACAAATATTAGGGCTCAAAAGGACTTTAGCATAAGAAACTAACAGATAGTTATAGCAGCAATGTTGCACCAGGCATGCCCTGAAAAGTTCTGGCATGCATCTTGCTAAAGGTTCCCCAATTGTTTCTGGCTAAAACATATTTTTTCTTGTCTTGTTTATTCACATAGCATGCATCTTAATGTCATAGTTACAATAATTTTTCTATTTTCATACTGTTGTCTCTGAAAATCCCATCAATTGTATGCAATTTGCAGGGGGCGACGATTATGGACCAGATAGTCACAATCACTCATGCAGAGAACTACATACCGCAATATGGCATTAGGGTAACCCTATCTACACATCTCGGGTTGTTCTTTCTATTTAGTGGTTAAGACTAAATATGATACGTTACTTCATTCAGGAAGTAAGAATGGTCAAGAATGCTATGGACATGTATCAGGAAAATACTTCACCTGTTGTCGAGGTGATAATGACTATAATATTGTCAAGCAATATTTGCTCAAGAAAGTTACATATATTGCTGGCACTAGGAACACTTCCTATAATCAGAAAAGGAGTAGGAAGATTTGCAATCAAGTCACTTCATAGTTGATATGTCAAGGGCATATATTCAACAGGATATGTATATGTCCAAATGGGTGTTTGGTTGTAAATCTATGCCTGCCAAACTATTTTCCTGTCTATCACTGTGAATATTTTGCAAAATGGATGATATTAATATTTTCTTTTCAAGTATGACTAGAAAAAGCTTTTGATAATACGTGCCCTAAGATAATTCAGCTATGAGTCTATGCTTGTTATATTAGTTGGAAGACAATATAGTTCTATAAATTTTTGAACAATGACTAGGTTGGCTGATATGTTTGGATTGTCCATGTCTTGTAACAGGCCAAAAATAGCTCTCCTAGAAGTGGAAGAAAGTATGTTAATAGAGCACAAGATGTTGTCTCAAGTGTGCTGGCAAATGATTCGGCTATAGGACGAGATGCCATAAATAAAGCCAGTGCTTTTGATGAGAAACGCAGGTTGAGGGCCAATGCATCTGCAAGAGTTGCTTTCTTCGATAAGAGAGTTGAATTAATAGAAAAACTCACAGTTGGAATCTCTTTGGTTAATGAGAAATTTAAATCTATGGACCAAAGGCTGCAAATCTCAAATAAAACAATGGCAGCATTCATGGCTGCAGAGAGAAAATTAAATAGCACAGGATCAGCTGTTAAGTCAAGCAGGTTAAATGAATCCCTACTTTTTACTGGTTTTTCTTTTCGTCTCATGGGCATTGTAGACCTTGGTGCATCTCACATGTTGTTAGACTTGTTTATTGTCTATTCCCTCAGTCATTTGGCCTTTGGTGGCTGTTGTATTTTGGTCATTGTACTTGCTCGAATTGACTGGTCTGAATTTAACTGGGAACCTACAGTAAAAGAATTCGAGCAGCTCATTTATCCTGTGTGTATTACTGGGTTTGCAAAGGATTACTAGCAGATAACTTTGTAATTGACTCCTTATAGCTGATCAAGTATGTCACAGCTGGAACAACTTGGCTGAATATTACTGTCACTAAAGTAGCAAAGTCAGGTCAAGTTGCTGGTACTAAAACTAGAGAGAAGTGGAACATAGCGTTGTCAAATTTGAGTGCAAAGGTGCTTTTCACGTTTTTGCCTAATGACTTCTTATGCTTTGCACCATTTCTAAGGCTGCTGTTAGACTACAGAATTTCTAGATGGAAATTCAAGACAGAGCACTCAATTAGCTAAAGAATTCTCAACGATGCTATGACAGATATTCTACAATCTACTCCTCACCAAAAGAAAAAAGGGATAATTTGCTGGGGCAATCATCCATATGCAATTTGCTAATCAGTACTTTTGGTGTTTTTGTCAGTAAGAATTTTTGTCTGGATATGATTTGAAATCCTAGAGAGAGAACTTCATGAAATCAAACTTTTTAATGGGAATGGTATGGCAATCGTTTGCTGAAAGCAATTTGCCGGCTGTCTTAACCCTGCAACTCAGAACATGCTATCCCCATCCCCTCCAACATTTACTTGCCTATATACTTTTGCTACTTCCATTAGTAAATGTCTTGAACTAAATTACAAAATCCAGTAATTTTTTGTTCATTTTTGTGATCCAAGATTCATGTTGATTTTACTTATAACAAAAAACTAAAATCATCTTGGATATAGGTACAACACAAACACACTGTCTATGCACATGTTGATGTGCAAAACTGAGTCTTGATGTAAACCAGCATTTGATAAAATGCCAAATGTCCATCAATTTATATATTACTACCTTCAGAAGATTCGTGCTTTTCTTTCTATTTGCATGATTGCAGGATCCTGTGGTTACTACATAATTCATCTAATGAGATAGAAGGAGGTTGCTGGGTGCTCTTACTATTCTTTATTTGAGGTTGATATCTCGATCTTCAGAAGTATATGTAATTTGGGATCTGGAAATACGAACTTGAGTATGCTATGTATCCGATTTGTGCATTTTTCAAAGGTATATCCTTTTGAGTTTAGGTATATTGCCATAGCAATTAATTAGTCTTACTAGCATAGTTATTAAGTTTTAAGTCGGATGGTGCCTCAATGAGGTACGAGGATCATAATTTTTCAGCATCTTGCATTACAAAATTACAGGAAGTCATCTCTTCTACAAAATATATGACTAGATTGACAGGTTATAAAAATGCTAATCTCTGCACAGATGATTCCAATTTCCATTTTGCTCAGAAGTCAATCTCCAACTTATTGTTTCCATAATTATCATTTTGGCCATATTGAGCAACAAATTCTAGTGTTGGCCCCTGACAGCCTTCCGCTTCCAGACGGCCATGTGCCATTGGAGGTTGAGATGTATAAACCATAGACCCTAAGATGTCCGGCACTCAATTTGATCTGTGTGCGAATGAAGCCAAAACTTGTAAAAAACTTCTCGCCTTCCCCGTTTACCCTACAGGGCTATATTTTGTTTTTATCTTTTGAAAATTTTCGGCACAAGGCTTGTAGGGGAAATGGGGAAAGGAAAACTTAAACTAATTTCACAATTCATTTCAAAATGTAATTGCTGACTTAAGAGATGAACCATGGTGCTTAAATACTAACACACTCACGCTCAAACTCCCGATGTGGGACAAGTTTCTTTTGAAAATTTTCAAAAAAAATGAGAAAAGGGAAACCTAAACCAATTCCACAATCCATCTCAAAAGGCAATTGCGGACTTTATTTTTATCTTCAGGTGACTCTTTTTCTTGGTCAGAAAAGTGAAATAGAAAAATGTTTGTTGAAACGAAAAACAATGGACGAAAACTGTAACGTCTAGAAACTTTATATGGCAACTTTTTTGTTAGGCAGATAGAATATTCAATTCCTTGACCAGATGAACTGTTCTTGGAAGTTGTTGGCTTGAAATTGGGATTTGACAATTGAAAAAATAAGTTTTCAACACGTTGTAATTAATTAACCTAAAAAACAAAAAACAAAGAAGAAGAGTGAAGAGACATCTTTTCAATTTGATTTGAGTTTATTTATTCCCCATCGAACCCAACAAACAAATAAGAAATTTTTGGTGCCAAACGCAAAGGGGAAGAAAAAGTTCTTTTAAAAAAAAACCTAAAAGTAGAGAAAGGAAAATTACGTAGCACCAGAATAGCGTGCCACGTGTAAAGCCCAATAACACAATAGCGCGGAAAAGAAATCGTGGCCGCAGACAAACAATGTTTAGATTTCAGATCCATCACTAATTTGTGACGCTCATACGCAGATTCGAAGGGCATATTCGTCCCCGAAAAATATTTGTTTGCATTTCCCAAATTACCCTTGTCCATCAGTTTTCTGCGACTCTCTCTCTCTCCCCTCTCTGTAGTTTGCATATTTTGAGGGTATATTCGCAGGTTCTATTCTACCTTCTCTGTCTTTAAAACCTTCACCCCAATTAGTAGTACCCCTGTTGCGTAATACTTCTCATTTCAGAAGAGAGATATAAGAGAGAAGAGTTGCTAAATTAATGAGATTCTTGCTTTTTTTACTGCTCCTTCATTGATACCAAGGTGATGTTTTTACTCCTTTTTATTCTCTTTTTTGGATATGCTTTTCGTCTAGTTTAGTTTTATATCTTCATTTTCTTTCCATTTTTAATTTGCGATTGGAAATCATGTAATCTTGTTGAGCATTTCTGCTTTGGGGTTTGGCTCTTTCAATTGGTTCGCTGGTATTTTAGGTGAGGTGGGGTCCTTTTATTTCTTGAAATTTTGGTTTAGCATTTTTTTTATGTTTTTGGGGTGATTAGTTGTAACTCTGCTGCTTGGTTTTGATCGAATTCGGTATGTTTTTGAGTTTTTTTTTTAATATATATATATTTTTAGTCCGAGACTAGGCGTTGGATGCTTAAAGATTTGATTTTTGTTGGTAAAGATTCATGCTTGGGAGCGAAATGTTCACTTTTGCTTAAAAAATGATCTTTTATGGGGAAATGGGTGTCAAATTGGGAAAGGATTAAACTCCAGTAAGTTTTAGATTTTTGATTAACTGAATTGGATGTTTCAGTTGCATTTTATTTGTCCCTTGGATCAATGAGACATCCGATGTGGGGAGTCGTACTTTTTTTTTGATTGGAAATTTGAAGGCTATAGATTCATCCTCAATTGGTGGAGTGTGATGTTTTTTGGGCTTTTCAATTACTTAATTTGCATTTGAAATCTGAAGATTGCATTCTTGTTTAAATGATTATAGCTGTTCATTCTCAAAATTGTTATAGCTGCTTACTTAGTTTGGCCTGCTTCATTGGCCTTTTTTTTAATTCTCATATTAAACATTTATGCTATGCCTGCTCCTTTTGGTACTTATCTCCACTTCACCCCATCCCCAGGGTCAATGTTGTAGTACAAGGCGTCTATATATCATATTTTTGCATGGTATTATATTTTTATATTCAATCTTGTGGGATTGTTGCTTTTCGTATCATGTTTTTTATTAAGACTTTTGAATGTATTTATTTCATTATTTGTTCTATGGGTGCTGATTGGGGATCTAGTTACTTGGTCATTGTTGTATTAACTTAGGATTGATGAAAACTCTACAAGATGTCAACGGGATAATGGAATGAGTGTTGACCTATCAAGAAACATTCGATCAATAATATTCATGCTGTACAAATGAGAATGTATGGCGATACCAGAGGAAAAGAGCGAGAGATGTATTCATTTGTTAGATGGTAAATGTAGTACTATAAAGGGGGAATTGAGGACTTGAACCCATTTGGGTGGTTTGAAAATTCAAAAAAGGAAGAAACTAGTCAAAACAAGTGACAAGATAAATTTTGAAGGTCAGGAGAGTGGAAAGTGAATAATAAGATGCATAAAGGCATATCAGTCAGCAAAAAGTATAGTAGTTAGTTGTGGAAATCAGGGAAGTTAAGAAATAATGGAAAAAGGAACATGACCAGTGGATAGAACTAAGTTAAGAAGATGATTTTGTATCTGACATAAGATAGGCTACGGGATTGGTAGGGTTTCTGTCTGTGATTACATTGATCAATTTGTATGTCCACCCTGTGGTTGAAGTCTTCATCTTTGTTATCAAAATGTATGTTTTTAGCTGAGAATGATATACATATGTTTTTGACTTATTTATTTGGGTACATACATGTATTCTAGCAAGGTTGTAAGGAATTATATGAAAGGTAGTCTTACTGATTGAAACTTAAAATTACTTCTTTCAGATTTTCTTGCTGGCTTTTTGGGGTTGGTATGTGCCATGGGGCTTTGTCAATGGTTACTTGAGCTTCATTGCTTCTGAGATGGTGAAAATGAAGTTGTCAATTTTGTAGGATGAGCTGTTATGAAATTCTACTTGACTGGATGCCTTTCTGCCAGAACGTGCCCTGCAGGGAGTAACAAATTTTTCTCACTGAAGTTTACATTGTCTTGTGATAACACATAGCAAACAACTCAAGTTTTAAGAGCTTTGTGGTCAAAACTCTTAGTATTCTGACAGAGCTAAAGAACTGATATGTACTGATGGATGAATTAGCACATTCTTGCCAGAAGCAGAATATGCAAACTTCTGTTCAGAGAATCTTACCAAGTGGATTGACAAAAGATCTGTGGCTTGTTACGAGAGAGGGATCTCTGGCTGATGTGGATTTGGCACTGGCATGGCTTAAGAAGAGTGGTGGAAATGTCAATGCAAGGAATTCATTTGGCCTCACGCCTCTTCATATTGCAACCTGGAGAAATCACATTCCTATTGTCAGGAGGCTACTTGCAGCTGGTGCAGACCCTAATGCTAGAGTATGTTAGTCTCTTGATTCTTTAGATCTTCCAGAAGTTTTATTGTTATGTTTGGATGGATGAGTTGTTGCTTTTAAAAATGTTAGTCGGCAGATTTTAGGGTAAGTTGACAAGGCACCTTGTCTATTAATTTGTGGGGCGAGAAGCAATTTGACATTTTGTTGACAAGTTTGGTTGCTTGAAGCTTGTGTGGTAGTATTGAAATTTCCGAGCTTTAATAGCAGGTCATAATTTCTAGTTGCATAGCATTTGTTTATGTTGTTGTTGGATTTATTCAATTAGCACTCGTTGTAATACTTTCTGGATTCCTGCTATTTTTTTTTTTCAAATATTCTGACTCAGATTTATTAGGCTGATTTTTCTTCATTTTCACTGCATGCATGGGCTATATGTATTTTTTTTTATTTACTGACACGTATATTTTTCAATTGTGTTGTAGACGTAGTCCAACCGTATTTAATGAGGAGCCTTATGCTTTTCCACTTGGTTTCCTTTTGCTGAGCTACTTGACCACATCTCTACTAATATTTGGAACCTTACCTGAGTCACTTATGTGCTGTGACTTAGACGTGAGAGCACATGGCTATGAGAATGAAGATGAAATATCTTGATGCAATGTCCTGTGAATTGAGATTCTCTGTTATCACCTGGATTATAAGTTTGAGCTGTTAGAGAGCAAAAAAATTGGTTCATTTTCACAACTTAATAATAGTATCTTCTACTTTTCAGGACGGTGAATCTGGATGGAGTAGCCTTCATAGAGCTTTGCATTTTGGACACCTTGCAGTTGCTAGTGTGCTTCTTCATTCTGGTGCTTGTATCACATTGGAGGACTCTAAATCCCGAACACCTATAGATCTTGTATCTGGACCTGTGCTTCAGGTGGTTGGGGATGGAGATGATTCAGGTGTGCCGTGCTCTGACACATAATTTAAAAGGTCTTACGCTGATATAAACTGTAAGCAATACAAGGTGATACTTGAGTTGATTTTTTCGGTGTCTTCTGTATGTTATAGTAGCTATGGAGGTCTTTAGCTGGGGCAGTGGTGTGAATTATCAGCTGGGGACCGGAAATGCTCACATTCAGAAACTACCATGCAAAGTTGACACACTTAATGGTTCTCATATTAAATTGGTTTCTGCTGCAAAATTCCATAGTGTAGCAGTTACTGCTCGAGGGGAAGTCTACACCTGGGGATTTGGTAGGGGTGGCCGCCTTGGGCACCCTGAATTTGATATACACAGGTAAGGAACTAGGATAGGTTTTCCTTCTGCATCATGCGAGATATTTTAAGGCAACCCAATTCTAGTTTGTTTTGGTTGTCAGTTCTGTTGACTAATTGCATGTAATTTCAGGTCCTTTCAGATCTTAACACATTTACCTTTTAGTTTTAGGACTTTATAGATCTTGAGATACCTGCCTTTTAATTACTCTAATAATGGTTGATTTTTCTTCTTTGTTTTGATGCCTATATGTCTGGCTTGTGCTCATGTGTGTTTTCACCAATATTTAGTGGGTGAAAGCTGGACGAAATTTTGGAAGTTTGTGAATGTACTCAATTAGTTTGAAGCCTATCTTCTAGCTGTTAAATTATTCGAGAAAGAGAAAAATAATGCTTTCTGTTAGATTTTATGATGTGCTTTCTCATGTTTTTCTCAAGGATTTCTAGATTGTAAATGTATTATTTATTTATTTTTTCCAGTGGTCAAGCTGCGGTTATTACTCCTCGGCAAGTGATCTCTGGTTTAGGGGCCCACAGGGTTAAAACAATCGCTGCAGCTAAGCATCACACTGTTGCTGCTACACAGGGTGGAGAGGTTTTTACTTGGGGCTCTAATAGAGGTGAACTTCTTGATTTTGCATATGAGGTTATTGATAAATTCTTTGCTGTGGTTTTTTATTATTATTATTATTTTTGTGTGTGCGCATGCCCAACTAAAGATTTATTATACTGATTTTGGTCGTAGTATTCTTGTGCCGTATTCATTAATGTTTTCGTTTCCATATTTGATTTCTCACTCTTTGCATGGTGAATTTTGTTGAATGAAGGAGGGATTATGAGCATGGCAAAGTTCCCTTTGAAATTTGTTTTGCTTTAAAGTCGTGCGTGAACGGTAGCTGCAATCGGATAAAAAGGCTTTTTATCTTGACCCTGACTCTTTATACAATACTTTGCAGAGGGTCAACTTGGATACACATCTGTTGATACCCAACCTACACCCAGGAGAGTTAGTTCTCTAAAGTCAAAAATAGTTGCTGTTGCTGCTGCAAACAAGCACACTGCTGTAATCTCTGACTCTGGTGAGATATTCACTTGGGGCTGCAATAAGGAGGGGCAGCTTGGTTATGGCACTTCTAACTCTGCTTCAAACTATACGCCAAGACTAGTTGAATACTTGAAGGGCAAGGTTTTTAATGCAGTTACTGCAGCAAAGTATCACACAATTGTTTTGGGACGTGATGGTGAGGTATGTTAACATGGCATGCTATTCCTCTTGCTATTGCTGCCAGTTTTTGGTTACTACCTAATTGAAAAGCTTAAGCTCTTTTGTGTCCTTTCAATCATCAGACACTTGGAGGTATCTGGAAAATTATTCATATAATACTACTGAAATAAAATGTTGAAATGATGATATTAGTGATCTCACAGATTTTTATTAATCTGTTATTTTACATTCTTACTGGCAGGTATTTACTTGGGGTCATCGACTTGTTACCCCAAGACGTGTTGTTATCGCTAGAAGTATAAGGAAACTTGGGAATACTCAATTAAAGTTTCACCGGAAGGAACGCCTTAATGTAGTATCCATAGGTGCTGGGGTGACGCATAGCATGGCTCTAACAGATGATGGGGCACTCTTTTTTTGGGTGTCATCAGATCCTAGTCTCCGATGCCAGCAGGTTTTACTTCTCTGAACTAAGTATTGCTTCCTCTCTTTCTTGGAACTTTTCTTTTGATGGATGCTGAATATTCATATTTCTTGTTCAGTTATATTCACTGTGTGGGAGAAGTGTTGTTAGTATCTCAGCAGGGAAGTACTGGACTGCCACTGTTACTGATACTGGAGATGTCTATATGTGGGATGGAAAGAATAGAAAAGATGAACCACCTATTGCAACTAGGTTGCATGGTGTAAAAAAGGCAACTTCAGTTTCAGTGGGAGAGACACATCTATTGATTGTTAGTTCTCTCTATCATCCTCTCTATCCTGCTAAAATAATCAACAGTCCTTTGAGGGTCAAGCATAAGGCCAAGAATGAAACAGATGAGTTCGATGAAGGTTTTATTTTTAATGATCTGGAGTCCATTGATGTCCCATCCATTAACCAACAGGCAGATATCTTAAAGACTGTGCCAAGCTTAAAAACTCTATGCGAGAAAGTCGCAATAGAGTATATGCTGGAGCCACGAAGTGCTATTCAGCTGCTAGAAATTGCAGATTCATTGGGAGCAGATGAACTAAGGAAGCATTGTGAGGTATATATTATGACTTTTCCGACTTCACTCGTCAAACCTGGTTTCTGGTTTTGTTGTTGGAAAAAATAATAATAAATAAAGTACCAACTTGCATTTTTCTGTTTGATTCTCAAAAATTCAAGAAACAAAATTTTTGCTTAACTGGACGAAGCTACCTAACTTAACAACTTTGTGCTGGTTTGCCGAATGTGTGAGATAACCTACATGTGTTTGTCTTGAAGTATGTACTTTGCATAATGCTGCATTTCATTAGATTTGTCTTGAACATACAAAACTAGAAGCAAACAAACAAAAGCTTTATTGCATGTTTTCTGAGGTTGAATCTTCTTTCTTTTCTGCTTCATTTTGTCAATGGTTTTCATTAACGATGCACTAAAATGTAAGCCAGCTTAGAAGATGGTGCAGGTACAATTGAATTGTTCAATTTTACTTCCTTGTTAGAATTTGCTGCAGCTCAAGCATTGTTGGCTTGTAATCTGAGTGGATATTCAGGAGGCAACAATTATTTAGTCAATTCCAGTAGTCCCTTGTAACCTGAGTCGATATCTCAGGAGGCAAAATTATTTAGTTGACTCCAGTAACCCTTTGAACACCTGATAAATTTTAATCTAAGCTTGTTACTACGAAAATTGACGTGTAATGTTTCTTGGATAGAAACCATTCTTCGGTGAGCAGAGAATTCCAGTTCATGGTAGTATCTATCCTTTGACTGCAGCCTGCTGAATGCATTGAAAAATATGTGGTGCTCCTGAGCATGTTCTTGAATTTAATCAGTCACACAGACTTTGTTGCAATTTCACCTCCTTTAATTGTTTAGCTTTTTCATCAGACCTACCACACTAGAAGTGACAGTCTTCGGTACTTGTTTAGGTTAAAATTTCAATAGTATCTGGCTTCGCCAATTTGATCACTGAATTGAATTTGCAAAATGAAACTGTCTTGAAACTTGCTGCAGGAAATTGTTATTCGCAACCTTGATTACATTCTTACTGTCTCAACACATGCTTTCACCAGCACTTCACTAGACATTTTGCTTAGCCTCGAGAAATTGCTGGATTTAAAGTCATCTGAATCATGGTGTTATCGTCGGCTTCCAACTCCAACGGCTACCTACCCTGCCATCATCTATAGTGAAGAAGAAGATAGTGAGAATGAACTTCTTAGGACACATGACTGCTGTATTCAGAGACCATCCTCCAAAAAAGAGGGAGCTGTGAGATTAGATAATTTTTTGCTGTGCAGTGATGCTGTGAAGGAAGCAGTTTCCAAACAGGTCCGAGCTTTGAAAAAGAAGTTGCAACAGATTGAGATGCTTGAAGAGAAGCTTTTGAAGGGTCATTCTCTGGATGACCAGCAGATCAAGAAGCTCCAGACTAAGGTGGCGTTGCAGAGCTCACTTGATGAACTTGGCGTGCCTATGGAGGCAGTGCAGACAAAAACGTCTTCTTCTATTGCTTTTGATGGTAAAGACAGTAGAAAGGATATGTCTAGAAAGCAAAGAAGAAAGAGCAAACACAAGCCAGCTGAAGTTGGGGAGGTATCTGATAACCGTGGAAAGGTTGATCAGTTGGAACCTATAAAGAGTGTGGAATTTGAGTTGTCTCATGTCAAACATAAGGTAAGACGTAGAAGTTTCTCTTGTGGATAAATTTTGAGGCATGATAAACAGTGTTTTTAATATACTTGGTGAAAATACAAGAGGAGCATGTGTCAGCTAGGGATGGTTGACACAACCTATCATATTGAGTTAGACGTGTTTAGTAATTTATCTCTGGTTTTATGTTGGGTTATCTGGATGCGCTGCTGCTGGTCAAAATTTCTGGATTCCTCCTCCTGTACCACAATTTGTACCTATTAGGTTGTAACCTTCCTGTGCTGCTTGAACATGAACCATGTCATTTCTTATGACTGAATGTTCAGGAAAATGTTGATATTCTATCTATTGTTTTGAAATTATTATATGTTAACGTTTGATTCTCTGATAAATGATTGTGATAGTGTAGGACAGTATGTGTGTGTTGGTCATTGAGGATAACATTTAAGACTATTGCTCATTCTATTTGTTGTCTACTGATAGGAGGAAACTGCAGATTTTGTGGGAGCTGCAGCCAAACAATTTTCTGATGATTCTACTAGCTTGACAAAAGATCTTGTAGATGTTGGGAGAAATAACCGATCATTACCTTCTGCGTCAAAAAAGAAGAACAGAAAAGGTGGGCTGTCTATGTTCTTGAGTGGTGGTCTTGATGATGTTCCCAAATGTGCTGCTCCGCCACCATCAGTGCTCAAAAGCGAGGGTCCTGCTTGGGGTGGCGCTAAGATTTCTAAGGGGTCCTCCTCTCTTCGTGACATTCTGGATGAGCAGAGCAAAACGAAGGAAATTAAACCCACAAGGTTCGACGGTGTTGTGGAAGACATTTCTGATGCAAATAATGACACAAAAATCCGATTAAGTTCATTTCTGCCCTCCAATCCAATACCTGTTTTCCCAGCTCGGACAACTCAAATTTCTGACGGAGAAATAAACACGCCTCCTTGGGCTGCATCTGGGACTCCACCTTCGCTTGCTCGTCCCTCTCTCAGGGACATCCAACTGCAACAGGTATAGGGATTTCTGTACTCTTGCTTTCTTGTGGTGATTGCCTGTTTAACTTGTCTTGATTCAGGTGGTGAGTACTAATTGCTATCTGTGCATTGTTACAGTTATAGTGACGTCTTAAGTTTCCAGTATCTTACTGAACCCAGTACCTTGTAAACAATGCTTTTTAATGTTGTCATATTTTTGTTAAAATTAAAAACTTTTATGATGTTGTCCTTGATACAGGGAAAAAAGCAGCAATCTTGTAGTCCCAAGACACGAACAACTGGCTTTTCTATAACATCTGGTGAAGGCTCATCATCGGACTCTAGTGGTCTAAATCGCTGGTTCAAACCAGAGGTCGAAACACCCTCGTCCATTCGCTCAATTCAGATAGAGGAAAAGGCAATTAAAGACCTCAAGCGCTTTTACAGCAATGTGAAGGTTGTGAAGAACACATCATAAAAAGTCCATGTGTATATATTCATTTCTCTTTTTTAGTCAAGATTTTTATGTAAATTAACTGTACAGAAACTCGATATTCAGTTTTTGATTGAGTCATAATATACCGTCAGTCTATTTATGCGCGGTAATCAACCAAGATCACCTTGACAAAAAATGATAATCCATACCTCAGTAATAGAAATAATCAATATTATAAAGATGTGATTCAACATTTCGAAATGATGTAAAGGAGTAGCTCAACACTTCCCAAATTATTTCATTCATGAAGTATTTGCATTGCAAATTTTAATTTCCAACAATTTCTTTTACCTTTCAAGTATTTTTGAACATTTATTTTGATATAATTCGTAACAAGCTTTTTGAATTGAATGACAAAGCTAACCCAATTATCAGACATGGCAAAATGTTTAATGTAAATTCGAATTTCTTCTCAGAATAATTTACTTCAACACGTCTAATTTGATTATTAAATGTTTACTCGCAAACATTAGAGGCGTTAAACGACATGCACAAATAAAATTTGTCACTGTCAAATAACCAACGGGTCCTCCTCTTTCTCCTTCTACCTTTCCAATTTCCATTGAGGCTGTTGTGGGCTTTGTGTATTTGGCACAGAGCGAAAAGATCGATTAGAAATGTCTGGGGTTGAAGAAAACTATGGAGTTTGGAAAAGACGAAAAGTAAAAGGTTGGTGTCAACTTTGATGCAAATAGTCCACGAAGACTTGGCAAGTGCCAGATCAATTATTCGACAATGCTAAATGAAGCTGAAATCTAGACTTCTTATTCTTGCTTTCTCTTTATTAAAAGCAGTAAATAGTATCTTTTTCCTTTTCCCCTTTTATGTAGTGAATATTGATCATCGTGAAACCTTGTAAATTAGGATTAATTTCTTTTCTTATTTTCTTAAAAAGTGGATTTGGATTTATGTCGACTGTATAAAAGCAGTCAAATGAAATATTTCAGTAATTGTGTAATATAATTAGAGATTAACTTGTGTAAATAAATTAACAAAGTGTATGACATTTAGCCATGATAATATGTGTATCAAGAAGTTGCGTAGTTGCACGCCATCAAATTATTAACAAATGATTGTCGGCATATATATATGTGTGTGTGTGTGTGTGTGTATAGTTCGTTAACGAAGCCTGATTTACTAGCACTGCCCTATATAGTTAAGGATTGCTTTGACGTTCATCACTTGTTGATTGGACATCACTTACTGCTTGGGAAGAAGGTCTGCAGATGTAAAGTTTGGACTGGCTAAAGATCAAGAATGTGTAGTACCAATGTTCAACGTGACTAATCAAGTAAATTTGATATCTCGTCAAAGGTCAGCTCTCGTGGTAAAATCAACAATGCATGATGCCACGGGCCAGTAAATCTCAACTAGATAAAATTTAGCCCTGTTGGTAAACCACCACTGTTTGTTTACAGTCAAGTTGGAAACGAGGGTTCGTCCAAATACCCATTTTTGCATGTAGAACAATGAGAAACCTCCGCTCCTTTTTCACTCCTGTACAGGACTATATGGTATCGTAATCAGAGCAGGCCCCATGCCTTTTTTCTTTTCACATTGAAACATATACTAGGATACAGAATTGTGGTGTTGATAGGGTGTTCTCTTTAATATATGGGCGGTGACACTTTAACATGATGATGGATTTGTCCTGTTGATCTTGAATTCTTTTTACTGCTTTAGAGGTGTGAGCCCTGATTCTTGTCAGTACTCCTAACTGTGGCCATAGTATTTTTTAGGGTTAATAACAGTTTGTCCCCCTGAACTTATGGGGTAGTCACACTTTGTCCCCCTGAATTTTGAATATATACATTTCACCCCCCAAAGTGTCCTATTTGACTTTGACCCACTAATTTACAATTTTTTCTTCCAAAACTACCCTTGCCCACTCCTAAACTAACCTTAACTTTATGAATTTTTAGTGGTCAACTTTTGACTATTCTATTAATTTTTTCAACCCTGCTATATATTTCCTGCATCTTGTAGAATAGAAAAGATAAATCGATATCTCTATTCAAATCAACAAGAAATATATGAATCGTTCCAAAATATAAAAACTAAATCATGCAAAAATGATAAAACGATATTTCTATCTAAATCAACAAATTTAGACTGCACTTTTTGTTGTTTAATACTTTTATTTTAGACTGCAATTTAATAGATTGTTACAAGTCTTGTGTATATTGTAGCAGGGAAAACATGTTGCTTTTGGAATATTTTATTGTTATGTAAAACCTTCTAGTTTGTGTTTTTGTTGGGAAGAACATATTCTTTTCGAAAATAGTAATGGTAAAAATATCATGGCAAATACATATTTATTTGACATTTTGGAGCAATTTATATATTTGTTCTTATTGATTTGGAAAGATATATCATTTTATTTTATTTTTGCTAGACCTTAACTTTATGAATTTTTAGTGGTCAATTTTTGACTATTCTATTAATTTTTTCAACCCTACTATATATTTCCTGCATCTTATAGAATAGAAAAGATAAATCGATATCTCTATCCAAATCAACAAAAAATATATGAATCGTTCCAAAATATAAAAAATAAATCATGCAAAAATGATAAAACGATATTTCTATCTAAATCAACAAATTTAGACTGCACTTTTTGTTGTTTAATGCTTTTATTTTAGACTGTAATTTAATAGATTGTTACAGTTTTGTGTATATTGTAGCAGGGGAAACATGTTGCTTTTGGAATATTTTATTGCCATGTAAAACCTTTTACTTTGTGTTTTTGTTGGGAAGAACATATTCTTTTCGAAAATAGTAATGGTAAAAATATCATGGCAAATACATATTTATTTTTGACATTTTGGAGCAATTTATATATTTGTTCTTATTGATTTGGAAAGATATATCATTTTATTTTATTTTGCTAGATTTACTTTTTACATTTTAGAACGATTCATATATTTGTTCTTGTTAATTTGGATAGAGATATCGATTTATCTTTTCTATAAGATGTGGAGAATATATAGCAGGGTTGAAATAAATTAATAATAAAATAATTAAAAGTTGATCACTAAAAATTCATAAAGCTAAAGTAATTTAGGAGTGGGCAAGGGTAGTTTTGGAAGAAAAAATTGTAAATGAGTGAGTCAAAGTCAAATAAGACACTTTGGGGGGTGAAATGTATATATTCAAAGTTCAGGAGGGCAAAGTGTGACTACTCTATTAGTTCAAGGGGGCAAACTGTTATTAACCCTATTTTTTATAGCGACTGATGAAGGCCCATGACCCCTCCCATGCTCCCTTTTCTTTCTGGATCTTTCCTCCTCTTCCAGTCCTCTACTCCTTGTCCTCGTTAATTTCAGTGTCAAGTTACTGCATGCTTTCCTTTTGGTCAGAAACTAGGCTGTAAAAAGAAGAAAGAAGTCAGAAGACTCAGAATTTCTTCCCTCTTCGGAAAAAGCCTCAGAAGAGACAAGACTACCCTCCAAAATCAACCAGCTTTTGTTTATTTTAGTCCTAATATGACCTGTCCATCATGTGAATATGTATATGTGATTGTCCGCATTCACTTTTTTTTTTTTTTAATTTCCTAGTATAAACAAGTATCCAACCACTATTTGATGTCGTTTGGTGGGAGGGGGAGAAGATTGAGGACATGAGTGCTTTGCAGCTTTAATTAATGCCTAGGTATTCATTGTTGAATCATGAAGAGAGAGAGAGAGAGAGAGAGAGAGAGAGAGAGAGAGAGAGAGAGAGAGAGAGAGAGAGAGAGAGAGAGTCAGATTTCAGATTAGTTCTTGAAGGAAAACGGAAAGGGGGTGTCTGGAATGAAGTTTGATCCAAGATCCTCTCGGTTGCTCCATAATAATGGTACAATAATAGTGATCTCGGACCAGGCTTCATTCCTCACGCCCCACTTTCCAGCATCCAATACCCATCAGGGACCTTGAAGTACTGCTGTCCAAGTTGTATGTATTACAGGTAATTTATATTTTTCTTTACCAAGTTTCTGCTTCATAAATTAATCGAATCCATCGAGCTACCAAACGATTGATGTTCATGTAAAAATTTGGATTGATTATCAATTTTTTCGATACTAACATATATGCAACGTTAAATGATTCAACTAGTATTTTAATCCACCTTTCAAACTGTATTTAAGGATAAGATTCGCGTGTGCTTTATTAGTTTGTCTAAACATTAAGTCTGTAATTTCATCGATAGAGTTTGAGCATGTCACATACTGCCAGTATTGATGAATATGATTTTGTTTTTTTTCTTGTTTTCATTCCGTGCTCGTCACATATCATCTCCTTCCCCCACCCAAACCACAGGAAATACCATAACAAAGATGCAGCAGTCATCTGTAAAAGTCATACCAAAACAATAAGAAAGCAATGAAATGGTATGGAAAGCTTGATTTATTTCTTTACAATCAGCATTAAAGCAGAAAAAATTAGAACCAGCCCTAGTTGCATCCATGATTTCTGTCTCATATTTTCTGTTTTGCAGATGTAAATGTACGGGACCATTTTGGTTTTTCATACGAAACACTATTTTTATTCGTGATATTTGTGAGTTTTATAATACACAACTATTCATGTAGGTTTTGTCAGGCATCTTTTTTCGCCAAGACTGTGCAACATTATTGATTACCCAGTCAGTGTTTCAATATTTTTTCTCTTAATCTTCCTGTAGAAGTATAAACTGTTGTCTAGTAATCTGCAAACTAAAAAATACAGGTGATTGTTCAATGTTCCACCAGTGGATGATTGGAAATTATGGAATGTCAATCCGGTAAAAAGGCATCAAGGCTGTGATATAGAGCATATTAAGCCCCCTACAGTTGCCGATGCAATAAAAAGTTTTTAGATGTTGAATTGAAACTTGAATTTTTTCTTCATGTTTTTTGGCAACCACCTTTTGCGGTAGTGCTAGTTATGGTAGAGCTGCAAATGCCATGCCAGCCATGCATAAGCACATTACAAAATGGTTTTTACATGGTTGGTTTCACTTTGTTGTTTTTGAAATTTTAGGATAGTAATGCTAAATTTTGCTTTCTTATGGGAGAGGGCATCATGTGAATGTACGGCGGAAGTAATTGACCAAAAGTTCTCGAATGTCTTTTTTTAAAAATTTTTTGTGGACTCCTATGTCAATTGATTCATTGTTGCCATTTATGATTTGTGTTTCGTTGTGATAAACACACGTTGGGATATTTTCTTTTGTGGTTTCAGTTGCTTGTTATAAAAATCTTTCCCTGGATTATGAGACGAATATTATACAACGGCTTGGACGATTACCATGGTGTTTTTGCCTGTCCAGAAAATACTTTTTTCCTTCCATAGATTAACTAACCAATATGCTGATTTTCAACTGCTTGCTTGCTCAAATTCTGGTTTTTGATGTAGAAGGCTATAACTTTTGTAGCTAAAAGCCTGAAATGGTACTCCTTTGGCACATATATATTATAGGAGCAACGCTTCATTTCTCCTTGAATAATACAAGATTGTCACGTTAAGCATGCAAGGTTTAAACAATGCAATAAATGTCTGCTAAAATGAGAAAATGTAGTCCTTACAACCATGATCTATATTCCAAGGCTCTTAGTCTAGGATTATAGTAGCGATTTTTTTTTTTTTTTTTTTGATAAACCTACACTATTACATGGTAAAAGGGAATTTGACGTTGATGAGATTCGAACTCCTAACCTTTAGGTAGAGTCATAGAGCTATAAATGTTCGATCCTCTATTCGTCCCTATATAAGCGACTTATCAGACCCTAATGATGACAAAAAAAAATTGTATTTTAAACAACCGAAAGTATAAAAGAAGAATATCGATTAATAAATAGTAATGATATTATAGGAACTTAACTTATTATTATTATTATTAACTATTCTCATTGCACTATATTTTGTTTTACCGAACTGATATGAGACTCTCAAATTGGTGTTGGGCTTGGTACGGAGGTGCTCCCTGGCCACTGGACTTCAGTTAACGTTTGAACAGCTCTCCATTTATCCGAAGAAAATGAACCTCAGCTTGTGAACGGATCTAAACTATTGTTGTTCCCTGCGAAACAATTTGTGAAATGCTTAGCCCATATGAATTTAGGCCGTTACATAAAACAGCTGAGTTTGCTTTTCATTAGGCTCCTCTTTTCTCAACGTCTGATAGTTGGTGATACGTTGGTTTAGGAAGTGAAGGGACGTTCGTATTATTTGAGATTTATAATTTGGTGGGCGTGAGAGCAGCGAAGTTATCAGTCCACAGAAATGGACCCAATGCAGACTATAGATGGACTGCTGACTCATTGGAAGAAAACATGCTAGGTGCCTGCCGTTTACGGCTTCATTTGATGCTGGAATGTAAGCTTTGCTACACTTGAAACGGGCTTTAAAGTCAAATCGGGCAGAAAATCGTAGCCCATAATACCAGAATAAATAAATAAATAAAGTGATTAACCATTTTGTATTATCTCGTGTACTTGTTTCTAAAATTCTCTTCCTAATCTTCTGAGGAAGAAATTGTTTTATTCATTCATATTTGCCAATACAAATAGCAAGATAAAATATGGAGCTTCCTCCTTCCAAATTCTATCCTCATTATAATTGAGACTTTAGAGCAAGTTTAGCCACTTCGTTCCCGGTCAACCTTTCTTACACTTTCACGTTAATTTTCTTTTGTCAATCAATCTATGCTTTTCACAATCATTTTCTCTCAACATTATTCCATCTTTGTGGGAAAAATAAGTCAAGCTTAGAAGATTTCTATTTAATTTTTAGTAGTTTTTTATTTATTAATATAATAGTTTATTTGATAACTTATTGTTTTAAGTAATTCTCATATGTCAAGTTTAATTGGTTATAAATAGGATAATTATCGTTATAGTTAGACAAAAGGTCCTAGCCCAGAGTCCAAATGGTTTAGAAATTTCATCGAGAATCACTGAAACTACTTTTGGATTTGTTTTAATTATGCTAGATTAATAATGCAGTGAGCTTATTTTATTCTTCTTCTTTTTATACCTTTTGTTGTGATTAATTTCTCTAAATTTTATAATTCTGTGATTTGATAATTGAATTCTTAAACCTAATAGTTCTACGGCCTTAGAAACACATAACTTACTAGTCCTCCACCCTCCAAATAAAAAAAAAAAAAGAAAAAGAAAGAGTTTTTACTATTTTGCATAAAAATTAACACCAAGTTCATATTCTGTCTCGTGTCTTGAGATACAAAATAGACGTTCACATAATACAATATTGCCGGCGGCTATTGCAGATTTAATTGCTTCAGTCAGAGTGGAATTCAAAACACATAACATGGTTGACTTTTAGGCTGTTATCTGGCATTAACACTAGAGTCAGCAACGGCTACTCTGATACCTTATTACATGACTAGTTATCTTAATTTCACTATTACAATGATTAATGACCTAGGATTAGTTGATTCGATCCGAGCTTTACTCTAAACGTATTGCCTGAGACTAGGAAGTGGCCATGAAGAAGTAAGTATGCACGGTCACCAGAGTCTCGGATTCAATACAAGATGCGCTTTTGAAGGACTGACTATCTAGAACTTTTATATTTTTCTTCTTCTAATTATTTTTTTAACTGCCATTAAAAGACAAAGGACCGTTGGAAAGAATCAAATCACAATGAAGTCAATGCATGAAGACAAAATGTAAATATTGCTTATATCAAATTATAAAACAAAAAATGGTAAAATAATATTGATGCATGCACGTGGTGAGTATTAAGGGATGTAAATGCAAGAGTTTTCTTAAAGGCAAAATGGTTTATAGTTTAAAGTGTCAAGTACGAGAATTGAAGTGTCGTTATATTAGTTTAGCCGTGGAAATTAATGATTCGAGTCAATCTGTTTAACATAACATGAGGACCTTGAAGTTTTCGATTAGTACTTTTTTCTATAATGCTGACTTTTCACTTAAATATTGAACATGAGTTACGTACCTCTAACGGTCGATTTTGTGTTAGTAGTAGATTTTTATTTCGTTTTTGTAGCACAGAAGTAATGATTTTTTTTTTTTTTCAATTTGAGGGTTACTTATCTTTTAAATGAGGATTACCTAAAAATCAGGTGTGTCGTGATTAGTAAAATTTTAATATTTTAAACTGAGAAGAGTGGTTAACGAGGATTTCCTAATTTAACAAAAATTGAGTTTATTTTATCAGGTTTGCAGATAAAATGATATAGAACTAGTACAAATATCAGTTCAAATTCTGCTGCTTTGTCTTCTTAAAGATGAGTTCATGAGTAGTATTATGATATAAAAGGAATTAGAAATGTATATAAGTTGGGTATCCAACTATCCTTATGTTTGCCTGCCAACAAGAGTTTAATTTTTTTAATTTTTTTTTATTTTTGATATTGTTTTTTCAAACATATGTTTTCAAGAAATTCTAAATACGTTTTTCAATTACTTTTCTATTTCACATATACAAATATCAAGAAAATTTTTCAAAACTACTGTAATATTTCTCAGAAAACATCCCAAAACAACTATCCAAACAACCAAGGAAGGAGTTTTTCTGTGGCTCGAAGACAGCAATTTAAGCATCTCTTGGCCTCCATCCTTTTTTTTTTTTAATTTTATTTGCTATCAAAATATCCACGTGAATGCCGGTATGGCTCCGAGAAAAGCAGCCGCTGCTAGTGGATTTTGGAGTTTAACTTGTTCCCCCTCATTACTCAAAGTTGTCCAACATGTTTAAAAATTAAACTTTTATTTATTTATTTTTTGGTTTCTGGTAGAAGAAACGAAAGAAATAGCTGAAAGCCTTAGATCCGAAGAACATTGAAAAAGAGCAACGGGTGTTTGGCATCATGGCCTAGCTGGCCGCCTTCTCATGTAGTCCCAGTTATTTGTCAAATGGGAAATTATGAAAATCAATAATAAAACAATTATCTCTCGAAAAAAAAAATTATTGTTATGTTTGAAATTGAACTGGAATTTTGACATGACTGTTATCCTCGTCTAAATTCTGAAGTAGGTTCAAAACAACATTTGTACGTTGAGCATTCTCCAAACATTCTGCCAAACAAGGTCTCTAATATGCTAATAAGTTGTCATTAATTACTCGTTCGAAACAACAATTACAGAGTGAAAAGGACAATTAAGGAAAACAATAGACAAGGTTTACGTTCGGCATATCACTTAAAAAAATATATATGCTTGACACTGATTATTTTTTTAGGCAAAATTATCATTTCTTACGTTTTGGTTTCTGATTAACATATGGGCCAACCATTTTATCATTTGGCATTTTTTTTGTTTTTGTATTATTGTTCAAGTTTCAGAAGATATTTGAGGAGGAACTTTTTTTTTTTTTTTTGTCAAAGTAATTTGAAAAAACCATAACAAGTAACCAAAAAAATAAATAAACTTGAATTATTGTCTCTGTCCTTTTATCTCTATTATTGTTGGAAAATGACAAAACTTTCTCCACTTGGTTATTTCAAATTTGGACGCATGTGATGTTTGTCTTTTTTTTTTTTTTAAAAAAAAGAAGTTTCAACTCTGAGTTGTTCTCGACCAATTTGAGGTCGCTAGAGGTCAAATATAAATAATATGGGTATCAAGATACTTATACGCTAATCTGCCAAAAACATGGAAATCAAAATTAAAAAATGCAGATTAGCATAGTATGTGATGAAAAATCCTTATAACACGTCAAATATAATTTTTTTCTCTTATAAACACAAATTATCAATTAAGCTTGTAGACATCTAGGGCATTACATCTTGTTCGTGAATCAAAAGTACATTTACCATGAAATAATATGGATTTAATCCCTCCCTTGAAGTTATTTTATGTTTTTTCCTTCAAAAAAAAAAAAAGGAGAAATGGGACAGAGAATAGCTACATTTGATAGACTGTCTATTTGTTAATCAACCAATTAATATTTGTTTTATTATATAATAAATTTTTTTTGGCCAAAAAAATTAAGTTATCTGCCGAAGCCTATGAACCAAGAATTTCCATAAAAAAAGATATGAATGTGGGGTAGGGGTGGCAATGCCTTTCCCGTTATGCGAAAGTGTTGGGAAAGATTCTAGATTTCACACGGACACAAAGAAAAACAGATAAAACGTCCAAACAACAACGAAACATTACCGACGGTTGACCAGCAACCGTTTCAGCTTTATCATCCAACGTTAAGAAATACGACAATGGAGATTAGATGTGTGTCTGGATCTGTTAAGGGCGAGAAGCAATCGTTTGATTAAACAAAGTGGGACCTAAAATTATGAGATCAAGGGGTGGGAAAATGCACAGATGTCTTAGCAGTTAGCTTACGCAAAAGAGAAATCGGATGATATTTTCATGGAATTTTTTAAAACACAAGGGATGCCACGGACATCAATTTGATATTTTTGGAATATTTTTGTTTCTAAAAAATAAATAAGTGCGTAGTACTTAGCAGTGAGGTGGAAAAGAGTTTATTCCAATCAATTAGCCCCTTTTAAAAGGAAAACAATTTTTTTGTGTTTCTTATGGGCATTTGACAAACGACAGAGACAAATGAAAATATAAGTTATTAAACGCAATGCATTTTATTCAGTTGCAAAAGCAGCCTCAAAATTCAAACGTAAAATAATTGGGGAGGGGAAATTCTACAATTTTGCATCAATATAGCATACTCCCTCCGTCCTATTTTAATAGATTTATTTTTCTTTTTTATTCGTCTCAAATTATAGTCCACTTTCCAATTGAAAAATGTAATTAATTTTTAACTTCTTTAAAATGCCCCTATTTAATTATAAGTGAGAGTGCATAGCAAACCATGCATTCACACATCAAATAAAATTAATTTGATTTATGGTGTAATTTTTTATTTGTATTTAATATAAATGTTTAGTGATAAATATAAAGGTATTTTAGTAACATAGATAAAATAACATAGATTAACTTCATTCTTTTAATAAAGTTAACTAACACTTTTTAAATTGTGTAAAAAAACCTGTAAACTTATAAAAATGGAACGGAGGGAAGTAATATTTAAGTTAAACTTATCTTATTCTTTTTTTTTTTTTTAAGGATCAACAGCGACTTCACCTCCCCCTTATTCATCACAATACCACAGCTGACAGTAATTGTCAACCGTTTATTAGAACACACGTGATTTACCCAATCAAATGAAAGAAACTTTTTCTATAAATAGACCCCATCCACTTGTTTTTTTCAGTATCCATCTTGCTTTCACTCAAGACTCTCTACTCATTCCCCAGCTGCTCAACCAGCGACAAAGAAATCTTAACAGCGTAGACTGATTGGTGTGCTAGGGTGCAACACTGCAACTGCCTCCTCTGTAAGTTCCATTCCTTTCTCGAGTAGCGTTGCACTCACTTTCTGAAGTTCTCTTTGGTTGTCACTATTGTCCCTGATACATTTTCTTTCTAGATGAGCTTTTGAATTTTTGTTCAAAGATCTTGATAGCCCATTTCGATTTCCCAACTATCGTGGTACTATTATACTAGTATTTTTATGCCTTTTATAAGTTTTGTTAAACATACACGCATAGGCATGTTCAAGTTGCACGTTTAACGTGTCCCAGATTTTGTATTCTAGAACTGATGCTTAAAAATGATTTTTCATGATTCAAGCAGCAATTGTTGACAAAATGCTGTTCTATTATTGATTTCAATTTCACACTGTTTCATACGGGATTCTAATGAAATATCTCAAATTTTGGTTTCTTGAAGGTAATGTTGAGGCTCAAGATAGCAAAAGATTCATTACTGATGTTTGGGATTGTAATACTCTGCTGCTGGGCAGCCATAGCAGAAGCAGAGTACCTACCTTACAAAGATCCAAAACAACCAATAAATAAAAGAATTACGGATTTAATGAGCAGGATGACCTTAGAGGAGAAAATTGGCCAAATGGTACAAATAGATCGTACCGTTGCATCAAGAAAGGTCATGAAAAAGTACTGCCTCGGTATGCTTCAATTATCTGCATTCTCAGAAAAAACTGAATAGATATTATTTTCCAGTACTAAAAGCTAATACAGTAGTGCCCAATACAAAAATAATGTGTAAGGTTTTTGAGCAGGGAGCGTACTGAGTGGTGGAGGCAGTGTTCCAGCCAAGAAGGCTTCTCCAGAGACGTGGGTGGACATGGTTAATGATTTCCAAAAGGGCTCATTATCTACTCGTCTTGGGATACCAATGATTTATGGAATTGACGCTGTTCATGGCCACAACAACGTCTACAAGGCTACCGTCTTTCCTCATAATGTTGGTCTTGGAGCTACTAGGTAAGTAGCATATCCTGCTGTTATGCAACTTTGTTTCCTTCCAGCTATCTTAACCACCGTTTACATTATTGCCTTAGAGATGACTTATCTAGAGGGTCATATCTGTCACACTATTGTGTCTTCTAGCTATAATTACGTTTTCAAGAAATCTGACCAGGCTTTGATACAGTCACCAGGGGACCAGTCTCCTAGGGGCGAGCACGTACAGAGATTTTTTGTATGTTATACTTGATATGCGCGTTTTGTTTATACTTTGGTGAGATTTCACCAAAATGGGCACTTGAACGGTAGTCGCTCATGTCCACCATAATTTAAATTAAAAAAAAAAAGATATGCATAATGCATATGAATGAACTCTGTTCTTTTTCTGCGGGGGTGATTTGATGCTCTTGTAAGAAGGATCTTCATTGTCACATTTGAACAAGAGTTTCTGGTCTGAGCAGGGACCCAGCACTAGTGAAAAAGATTGGAGCTGCAACCGCTCTAGAAGTCAGAGCTACAGGCATTCAATATGCTTTTGCACCTTGCGTTGCGGTACATAAAGTTCTTTCTGTTGAGCTAGTAATTATTCAGCTGGGAAGTTGGAATATTTTTAAAACAACCAAAGTGTGTGCCCTTTTCAATTTGTGATCAGGTATGCAGAGATCCCAGATGGGGACGGTGTTACGAAAGCTATAGTGAAGATCCCCAAATTGTTCGAGAAATGACCGAGATTATATCGGGATTACAAGGAGAAATCCCTGCTAATGGTCGAAAAGGTGCTCCGTATGTCGCTGGACAGTAAGTAACTGCAAATTGTTTTTCTTCCGTCAATTTCATGATTTCATTCTTGAAATAATTAAAAAGGAGGCCTCCGTTTCTGGATCCAGTATAAAAAGCACTAGTAGTAAGTAAATATCTGAACACACAAGCTTCAACCAGCTGCCCTTCTGTGGATAATTGGGATTGTCTTTTTGTGTGCCCACCACGGACTGGTGACTGGTCCATACTAAAGTGCGTAATGTAACAGTGAGGTTACACCATCATAACATGTCCCAAGCTCTCCTCTATAGTGTCCATCTTGGGCTAATGCTTATCAGAATTCCCAGTCAATATTTCGCTATCTTTATTATTGAAGTTTGGGCTGCTAAAATCTTCTGACTTTCATGCGGAACTAAAGAGATATAGAGATGAGATGTATAATTGCTATGCCACTATTCAAGCGAAAGCAACCTCTGTTGGATGTTAGCTTTTGCCTTCTTTGTCAAGATTCAAAGTGGACCAGGTTGAATTTACAAATATGGTGGGTAACAAGAACGTGCACTTGCTTATCATATCTAGTCAAAATAAAAGAATTTTCAAATCCAATTGACTATTCAAAGCTCCAAAATTTTGACTTGGGTGATGCCTAGCTTTACCATGTGTCCAAATTAAAGCAAAAAAAGATTCCTCGTCTAATAGATGCTTAATGGAACAGAGGAGCCTAATACAAGACATGATAATACCATTCCATATACATTGTTATTCTATGAATAAAATCCCAGAAATTCTACCTCCTGTATCCTTGTTCTTTCATTCTTGGTTAACGTACTCTTGATTTTGGGCAGAAAAAACATTGCCGCGTGTGCCAAGCACTTGGTTGGTGATGGAGGAACGACCAAGGGCATCAATGAAAATAACACAGTAATTAGCCGGCATGGATTGCTTAGCATCCATATGGCTGGCTATTATAATGCAGTCATCAAGGGCGTATCAACTGTCATGATCTCCTATTCAAGCTGGAATGGGATAAAGATGCATTCTAATCGTGAACTTATCACCGGATTTCTTAAGAATAAATTGAAATTTAGGGTAAATCAATGTTTCCCTAATATGTTCTGCTTTCATTTCTATATTTACATATTGAATACAACATTGAGGATTAATATCTGAAATAATTTTTCAGGGATTTGTCATCTCGGATTGGGCGGGCATTGACAGGATGACCACTCCAGAGCATGCAAATTACACATACTCAATAGTCACTGGTGTCGATGCTGGCATTGACATGGTCCGTAGTATTTACTCAATTCAAGCTGACAAAAGTATAATTATCAAAATTACATATTCCAGTGAATTCATTTGTGTAATTATATTCTTGTTTTTATACTCCAGATCATGATCCCATACAACTATACACCATTCATTCATGGTCTAACCACTTTGGTGAAGACCAATTTTGTTCCAATGAACCGAATAGATGATGCAGTGAGGAGGATTTTGAGGGTGAAGTTCATGATGGGCCTCTTTGAGCACCCATTGGCTGACTATAGCATGGCCAAGTACCTCGGATTGCAGGTAAGTGGGGGATTCACTTTTAGCTTATTAAAAATCATTCAAAGATGAAAAAAGAAGTATTTGAGATCATCGGCTTACAATTTTTGACACTTTTTTATCTTCAACAGGAACATAGAGACCTGGCAAGAGAAGCAGTGAGGAAATCTCTTGTGCTGCTGAAGAATGGTGAAGCTGCAGACAAGCCATTGTTACCCCTTCCTAAGAAAACGTCACGCATACTAGTTGCAGGAACCCATGCTGATAACATTGGTAACCAGTGTGGTGGGTGGACAATTGAATGGCAAGGCCTCAGTGGCAACATAACAAAAGGTACTTGAATATGCTTTTAGTTGATATCCTACTTTATCTTTCTTTCTTTTACCATCAATGATGGCATTTTCCTGGGATATGAAAGAACCCCCTGCTTACATTCATGCTGATAATTAAATTGAACATTTATGTTCTGTAAACAGGTACCACAATCCTGACTGCCATAAGAAATGCAGTTGATCCAACAACAGAAGTTGTGTACAGCGAAAAGCCTGATGCCGAATACGTCAAGTCCAACAAATTCTCCTTTGCTGTTGTGGTAGTGGGAGAGCCACCATATTCTGAAGGATACGGGGATAGCTTAAACTTGACAATTCCAGAACCAGGCCCTAGTATCATACAAAATGTTTGTGGCTCAGTAAATTGCGTTGTTATTCTCATCACTGGCCGACCTGTCGTCATTCAGCCATATGTTAGTCAGATAGATGCCCTTGTAGCTGCTTGGCTTCCAGGAACTGAAGGCCAGGGGGTTGCTGATGTTTTATTCGGTGACTATGGTTTCACCGGCAAGCTTCCTCGTACATGGTTCAAGACTGTTGATCAACTGCCAATGAATGTTGGAGACAAACATTATGACCCATTGTATCCATTTGGATATGGCCTTACCACAGAACCTGATAAGGGCTACTAAAACCCTGACTGAAAATTTTTCTAATTCGATATATTTTTGGAGGAAAATAATAGGTTACCAGATGATGAAATTGCTGCCAGAAGCTAGGCAATGTTAGCATGGGGTTTAATGTTTTTTGTTCAAGTATTGGATAATTGTTCTGCTTCTGAGTGGAAAGCTTTTTTTCCTAAACATTAATATTTCACTTTTTTTTTTCCTCCCTTGAATATCATCATATGCTGAGTTTCATAACGTGCAACGACTAAATACAGGGGCATCTAAGATGAGAATACTCAAATAAATTAGTGAATGCATATTAAAAGCAGCCTTAGCTTCAAAAAATTTATTCTGCTTGAAAGGTGAAATGGAAAACTTAGAAAAATAAAAGAAGAAAACTTTATAGTAAATCCTTAACAGGTTAAGTCAAAAAGAAAGCACGTGATTGATTATAAATGTATTCAATATAACTGTCACCATATCTTTTTCTTCATTTATTGCTTTCCTCTGCACCTCGTGTCAAAATTCTTCTCCGCTATCACTGCCTTCTCCTCCTCATTCCATAAATTTCTGTTTCCTCCCCCTAAAGTATGTGTAATCCTAAAGTTTTCAATTCCTCAATCCAAATTGGACTAAAAGGATTTCAAGGCAGTTACCGTATTAAATTCACTAATAGGAAAACTTCGCGTACATGCTTCAATTAAAATAAGTTGTTTATTTTTGTTATTATAAAATCAAGAACTATGTTTGCGTTTATTTTGCAGTAATTTATATGGATTTGTGTAATGGGGGGGGGGGTGAGAGAATGCAACATCAATCATGTAGGCAGTAAAAGACATTGAAGTCCGCAAAAAAAAAAAAAAAAAATATATATATATATATATATATATATATATATATATAAAGTCAAGGAATATGTTATTTTGGGGGTTGGCGATAATGTCAAAATTGACTCCATTTGAATGATTGTTTTTTGACGTGTTTTTTAAAAAATATTACTGTAGCAACTTTAAATATTCTACTTGATAAATGTGTTTGTGAGATAAAAAAGTTGATTGAAAAACGCATTTAAAGTTTTTAAAAAATATATTTTTAAAAAACATATGATCAAACAAATACAACTTGTCAGAGCAATTCTTACCCAGATGTCAACATTACTCTTAACAGGTCAACCCTTACATTTTTATTAAATTTTCTTATCTCCCGTAATCACTCTCTTTATTGTCTCTCTTCTTAATGATTTCTCTCCACTCTCTTTCAATATCTCACTTCCACAGTTCTTGCCTTCCTATCTTTATGTGACTTTCCTTTTTTTAACTTTTTTTTTTCAAGGATTTTCTTGGCAAAATGAATTACTTATATATAACTTATATTTTCCATCTCTTCCCTCTTTATCATCAATGTCACTAAGCTTCTTTTTTTTTTTTTTCACTATCTATTGTTTTGCACATTTGAGTGCATAATCTCTCCTTGTTTGTACAAATTTCTGCATTATTTTTGTGATAAATTATAATTCAATTATGCAATGTATTATTTTATCTGTTTGTATTTTAGATTAAAATTCTCATCTTTTTACAATTTTGTTGGGTTATTTGATTGATTCATTAGTGGGAGGAGAATTAAAGTGTCTTACAATGAATTTTGTTACTTTAATGCATCTTTTAGTTCTCTCAACACCGCCAACACCTAAGTTAAATAATTACTTTTGAGATTATATTACTCGTTATATTATTAGTTCTATGTATAAGCTTTTGAGTTTCTATGATTACTTCAATATGTATATTAATATAAAGAAAAAGCACAAACTTTTATAAGAATATATGTGTTGAATTGTTAAGGATAATCTTGGCATTAGAACAAAAATTGCTCTAACAAAAAATCCTTGCTCTGACAATAACGTCATACCAGTGTAGGTATCTTGCACTGCATAAAATGGTCTCTAAAGTTTAGCAAATGTAATATTGATTATAGTGAACTCTAGCTCAAGTTTCACTCTATTAACATCCAGGGTCAAACTTTTTACTTCATGATCCCGCTTTCCAGATGTGACCTAATTCCGCAAGCAGGAAATGGTGGAATTGGATGTCACCAAGATAAAATAATTTATGGGGCCACACAGTTTTTTTAAATTTTTATTTTGATGATTTTTGAATCTTGTTTATGAAAAATTTTAATTGGCCGACTCTGTCAACTTTCTCGATTGAGTCTGCAGTATTCTTCAGCAATTCCAATTTAGTCACTTTTAGCTTAGGCAGGCTTTTGACTAAAAGCAAAAAAGGAAACCTCAGTTACTATTTCTCATTACAAAAGTTAATGTGTCTGCCTAACACAATAATTATTCTGCCAGGTCAAAAGAACAGAGGGTAAATAACAATGTCTCCATTTTTAATTGATGTCAATCAATCAATTCGAAATATACGTTGAGACCAATTTGAAAATTTTTAAAATTTTAAGGACCAAACAAACAAAATCAATGGCCAGACTGAAATTTCTTGAAAGATTTAAAGACTAAAGAATGTTTGAAGAGCCATCCAAGCAAATCATATTCACTAAAAAAACACTAAACAATAAACGACAGGTTTGAATCTGGTTGTCCAATGGATTGTGAAAAGTTGGAAATTCCCATTTCCTCAGTTGGCAGGCTCGAAAATACGTAGCAGAACCAACAACAGACACGGTGTATTTATTTATTTATTTTTTGTCAAGAACAGACACGGTTTAGTTTAGTACATTAAAAATAGTAATACTCAAATAAGAGAAGCAAAGCAAATTATTATTAGCACATGAAATGAAAGAGAGAGTCCCACCCACTCAGACATGCTTCAGATTCAACTGGTGGCGACCGGTGACCTATCTCAGTTACATTGGCCCCACTTTGTTTTACACTTAATTATTAAGAATTCCTAGACGACATTTTCATTCGTTAAACACCACGAGTACTCGTGCTCACCGCAGCTGGATTTCGAAAGACAACCACTGACTCGGGTAATATACTCCCGCAGAATCAGAGGGGAAATAAAAATAAATATCAGTTTAGAAAACGACGTAACTGTGAATTTATCAATTTCTGAGTACTATTAAAAAATTTAGAATAGTATGAATCTATAATTTTCGAGTTCGAGAAAAAGAATTAAATATATAATCTCTTTATCCAGTTTTGAACCATTAAATTAAAATTTTTGCAATCATATGCTCACTTGAAATTTAAGTTCCTTAAATCAAAAACAGATTTAGATTAAAGATAAAGAATCAAATATTTCAAATATGCATCAAGGGACAAAGTTAAGATTTTATTTTATTTTATTTCCTCACTATCTTTTGAAATTATTTAATGCACTATTTTAAAGATAAGCAGTTGAAAGAACTCGTATTAATGTACCAAAATATATAATGCATTTACTTATACTAAAATTAAACATACAGTAATTAGAATTGAACTTAATTTAACATATGACCTTTAATGTGCAAAACAAGATGTGAACATGAAAACAAGTGAGATTCTATGAGTAAAATTAATTAGAGTAAAACTTTTAGAAAACAATTCATTATAAAGCGTGATTATCTAATTCAGACAAAAATTCTTTAAATTCTAAAAACAAAAAAGGAAATAATTGGCTAAATATTCAGACTATTTATTAAACAATTGCTTATCAGTAAAATATACAAAAATAGTTTCTTACCAATTAAGAAAAAGTTATGCAAGTAAAACCTTAATCTTTCATTAAATTGATAAAAAAATAGGGAAAAAGAGGTTTGTAAAGGGGAAGACTAGGAAAGGACGCTGCCTTCACGCTCCTTCACTGAAATCATATTTTCGGTGTTCAAAAACAGAAATACCCACGCTTCTCTTTCTCTCTCTTCTTTGCTTTCTCTTTATTTTTCTCTCTCTTTCTAGAGAGAAATCTCCTGTAATTCTCTTTTCTCTTTCTTAGTTTTCCATTTTTTATAAATCCCTTTTCAATCTCTCAAATATTTTCTCTGCATTGTTCGGCATCCGCCATGAACGACCTATTAACGGTAGCCTTCTCGTTTTCCTAACTTATTTGTTTATGCGTTCATTATTATTTTGTTTAATTATTGTTGCTGAGGTTTTTTTTGCAGATAATTTAGCTCTAATGGCTGAAATTGAATTAATATGGACTAAAAAGAAAAGGAAAATTTTCACCTTCATCTTTATGTATGAATGTACCTACATATTCAGCAATTTTATAATTGAATATAGCATTAGTAATTGTTTCGTTAATTGAATTGTTTTTTAGATCCAGTTTTCATAGGTAATTTGGGCACTCAACTTGGTTCTTTAGGGAGTTGAATTGAAGTATAGGGAAATTTGAGACAGGTGGGGGACAGTGGGGATGGATGTTTCGCCTTTCAATTTTATTGATTCTGAGCTAATACGGAGCAATCTGAGGTAGAAATTGTGTTTACTAAGGAGAGAAAATATTTATTAAGAAACTTGGGATGCTAAAAATCAGTTCGCCAAATGAAGCTCCATAAAAGGAATGACCTTTCTTTTTTTGTTTGTTTTATTATTTTATCTCTTTTAATTGCGTTCAAGTGTTTGAACTTAGGAGTGGAAAAGCTTCGGTTAAATTCGATGTCATTGGGGAGGCCTACACCCCCTACAATAAGAACATGTTGCAGTCCAGTTTACTCATAAGTTTCATTTAAGAAACTACATAATATTCTAAGGTGTACTCAAGAGTTGAGTTAATTCATTTGACCAGTCTTGTGTATCTCGTTGCGGCTGGAATGTTAATTTTTTCTAACCTACTAAGATTAACTCTTCCTTAGTCTTTCTAAAAGGATTTGTGATGACACTGAGTAATATGATATCCTTCTCAGAGAGATCAGGATGCTACTCTGCGTGTTGGTTTTTGAAACTCTTCTTTGTAGTGTGTGGGTTATGCAGTGTTGTGCGAGAAGCCATTTGCTGTATCTTTTTCTTCTGTGTTTAGAATTTACACATACATGATTCTTTAAGTCATTTTACAGGATTCATTTGCCATCCCTCGGGATGAAGCTTCTAGAAATGGAGATATTGAAATGGGATTACAGCAACAAATGAACTCAGGAGAACTAGGCTTGGACAATTTTTTTAAGAAGGTAGATGCAAGTTATTGTTGTCCTTGTTGTTTCCTTTTTAACAAGGGAAATAGTCAACTTTTGATTGTTCCCTTCTCCTTACTTTTTGCTTGCATTGCTAAATTCATTATGACTTCATCCGGTAAACTTTTGTTACTCTGTTGCTAGGTGAAAGATATTGAGAAGCAATATGAGAAACTGAATAAGCTACTTAAAAAGCTTCAGGTATGGGAATTGTTTCCCCTCTCTCCTCCATGCATGCTTTTACATATATCCTTCCTTTTTTTTTTCTTTTTCTTTTTTGGTCAATACATGGCTTTTGTCCATTTTTTCTTGCTGAATTTTGAATGTGTTCCCGATTTTCATTTTTCAATAAATTTTCATCAATATTTCTATGAACTGTGGACTTTTCTTTCTTCCACTTTGCACAAAGGTAAGTTAAATCAAAGGTCAAAATCTGATGTTCACCGAAACACTAGATGTGGAACCAACATCCAAACTTCGGCCTAGAAATTGTTGCTCTCCTCATAAAGTGAATGGAAGAAAAGGGCCTATTTATTACTCAATCAACCATCTCGATAATTAGAACTTGTCCGGCCAGTTTTGAATTTTCTACTTTTACCATTACAATCTCTGTCAAGGATTAGGTCAATCCTAATCTAGTGATAAGTTCAGAAGTAAGTTGTATTTCGCCTTCTTTGTCTGCTTATCTGAATTTGTTATGGTGTCTGCAGGATGCTCATGAGGAATCAAAGGCCGTAACCAAGGCCTCTGCTATGAAAGGTAATAGGTTTCTGCTTGGTTTATATTTAGTGCTTGAAATATGACCGAGAGAACCCATCTGAATATTTAGAAAGTGTTTTGTTGTGTTTTCACGTGAACTTTCTTTTCCCTTTTCCTACTTTTGTTAGTTCTGCCTCTTTTCTCAGATAATGTTATTGCTTGGTCAGTATTCATAAATGTATACAGTGGAGGAAAACAAAGATTACCTGCTTTCTGAGTTGTATATTGAACATTGCAGCTGCAATTTAATATGCTTTTAAGCAGCATAACAAGTTGATTTGGTTTTAAAGATAGTCTGTTGTAAACTGTATTCAACTTAATGTTAGATGTTCTCATCTTGATTTGCAGGAATTAAGCAACGAATGGAGAAGGATGTTGATGAAGTTGGAAAAATTACTCGTGTTATCAAATCTAAAATAGAGGAACTCGACAGAGAGGCAAGGACTTAAGTTGCCTCTTATAGCAAGTTTTCAATCTTTGAAAGTCATTTGTACTGACATTATTTCCTCCCGTCCAGAATTTAGCTAATAGGCAGAAGCCTGGATGTGGAAAAGGTTCAGCTGCAGACAGATCAAGAACAGCAACAACAGTGTAATTTATATGACATTTGACTCATCTCTTTATCCTTAGCTTATATGATCATGTACTATTTGAAATTAGTGTGTTTTGTAGCCATCTTGTAACCTTTCTTTGAATGGTCTCTGTGATGTTGTTCCATATGAGCCAGATGTAGTAGACTAAGAACATATGAATCTTGGGTAGGAAGGATAATCATGGGGTACATATGTAGTATAACCAAGTTTTAAGTTGGTCATCCTCGTTACCTTTTGGTGGTAATTATAACCATACAAGAAGGTGGTTTAGTTGGACATTTTCACATTTTCACTTTCAATATTTGTGTTCTTATTTCTGCAAACAAGTATTCCTATTGATTTGCGTAATAAGATGAAAAGATACTTGCTCTTGGCAGTAAGTGAGATTGCTTGTGCATGATTGTTTTGGTTTTACAGGATGATAATGTAAATTTTTCTTTTAGGATGTTTATAGCAAGACTAAGATGAGGCTATTGTGTGAAAAATCCTCTTGCAAGTTATTCAACAATGTTTTCAGGATAATAGGCTATATTTCTTGAGGTAATGGTAAGAACTGTTGTTGTTCAAATGAATAGTGGCAGTTAGAACTGAGTATAATGTAGGATCTATAATATGAAATTCAACTCTTGAAGTAAATGTACAATTTAACTAGAGATGATTATTAAATAATCAGTTGGTAAACATAAATTTGGCTATCAAGTTTTAGATATATCTGTTGTCTGCTGTGAGATTATAAAGCTTGGTTAGTTTGCCCCTTCTTCTTTTCTTATTGGAGTATGGGGATAAGATTCTGTGTTCTTAGTAAATTCATATTCTAATCTGCACTTGGGTGTATAAATTACGGTGCAAATTGTACTTACACCTCTTAAGGTTTGTCATTGATCCAGAGCCTTTATCAGAGGGTTCTGAAATTACATTGAACTGTCTTAATTTCATATCAAATTTGATGTCACTAACAAAGTCGATAGTTGCAGCCCTCATCAAAAAGAGTTCTAATATGATTCTTCTACATCCCTACAAGGAAAATAAATAAGAAAAGGAAATCATTCAGGTTAAAACAGGTGTAATTTTGTTAAGAAATTTCTTTTGTATCTCTGGAAACCATTGATGGAGGAGATTTGCATGGTTTTGACAGCCTTAGGGAGTTCTTCTTAATTTTGACTAACCAAATGAGAGATCAAATGAGAGACCAGTGTTATTTACCTCAAGTTATTAGTTTTCAACGAGATTTTGCTTCTAAAGTAATTATTTTTTTTTTTTCTGATTGCAGTTCTCTGAAAAAGAAGTTCAAAGACAAGATGTCTGAATTTCAGGTGGGTTGACCTAATTCATGTTGCAACTTTTCATTCTCCAATTTCGGGTCCTTTTTTGGCTTCTCAATTAATTTTGCATTGATGTTTGCAGACATTAAGGGAGAGCATCCATCAAGAATATCGTGAGGTTGTTGAAAGGCGTGTATTTACAGGTTTTACATCCGCCCTGATTGTAAATAGAGAATCAACTGCAGTTTCTGCAATGTAATTCTCTTGATTCATAACCAATTGATGTGTTTTCTGTTTTGTGTGGTTGCCAGTAACCGGAACTCGAGCTGATGAAGAGGTGAGGACCTGATTTATTATGTTTTGAACTATGTAGGATCTCTATATGGACATTTCTAACTTGTCTCCCAACATCACCAGACCATTGATAAACTCATAGAGACTGGGGATAGTGAACAGATCTTCCAGAAAGCAATTCGAGAACAAGGACGTGGGCAGGTTTGCTCCACTTCTGTTTTACCTTAATTCTTCTCTTTCTACCCCTGTTCGCGTTTATGCTGATATGGTGCTATATTTGAAGTATCTTTGTGGCAGATCCACTACTTAAGCATATTGGGAAATAACTATGTAAAAAGGTTTCTCTGGGGAACTAATGTTTTCTTAATCGATCCCTTTCTCATATTTGTTAATACAGCTCGATGACAATAATAAGTTGCTGTTGCATTTGGTGACATAATGACCAACATAAATTGTGCCTTAGCTCTTATTATGATGCCTTGCAGATAATGGACACACTTGCAGAAATTCAAGAACGTCATGACGCAGTTAGAGAATTAGAGAAAAAACTTCTTGAACTGCAACAGGTACTTGAATTGTGGACAAAGAGCATGAAATTATCATAATGAGTGATGTTACCAATATGTTAAATAAGTTTCATTGGCTTGATTTTTTGATTGGTCAGTTAACTTATGTTTGCAGTACTTCATTGTTGAGTCAACCTTGCTATTCCACTTGGCCTACTTATGCTTTCTTGTCACAGAGAGAGAGAGAGAGAGAGAGGGGGGGGGGGGGGGGGGAGGGAGGGAGGGATGGTCGAGAGAGACTAGAGATAGATGATGGAGCGCTCGAATGTAACAGGTTCTGATTTCTGCATATATTCTTTTGCAGATATTCTTAGACATGGCAGTATTAGTGGATGCTCAAGGGGACATGCTTGATAACATTGAGACACAGGTAAAAGAAATAACGAATATCATGCTTGCAGTCTTTCTTCCCTCCCAGTTCCCCCAGTTGACAGGGATTGAACGTCTCTACTGTAGGTGTTCCATTAATTGACCCATCTTCCTCGTTCAAATTTTCAGGTTTCAACGGCTGTAGATCATGTGCAGTCTGGGAATACTGCCCTTCAAAAAGCAAAGAAACTGCAAAAGAATTCCAGAAAATGGATGTGCATTGCAATCCTCATCCTTCTTATTATTGTTGCAATCATTGTTGTTGGAGTTCTTAAGCCATGGAAGAGCAACAATGGTGCTTAGAATTTTTATTCTCCTCGAAAGGAAATGTGCAGAGATAAGAGAAGACGAGGAGAAAGGAAAGGAGAAAGGAAGAACCGGAAAGAAGGGGGGCGGGGGGGATGCTTTTGTTTTGTACTATAATATTTCTTATGCTTTCGGAATATGGGCTTGCTTTTGAGTGTAAACTTTTCATCCGAGTGTCGCAATGTTATTCTTTATGGATATACCGATGTAAGTCAGCCTGGTTTTCTGTAATATTTGGAGCTATAATTATTCGAGACAAGCACAATAAACACTGTCTATTAGATTATAAATTGGTATTCTTGTCGGTGTTTCATGGAAGAGAATTTCATCCTACTTGCTTATATGGCAAAAATTGCTGATTTAAGCGGCTCGCATTAACAGCCTCGCTTAACATTGATTTTTATTTTTTTCAATTCAAATTTTTTTGGGGGTTTTGGTTGGTGATATTCAGTAATTTACTATTGGCTACAGTATCAGGGATCAAAGGCAGATTCAATGCGCCGGGTATGTTAGTGCTAGAAGCCTAGAAACTTTCATTTCTATTACGGACTATCTTTGTATCTGAAGAATTTGAGAGCACAGTCTCTTCTTCTTACCATTTATTGCCGAAGCGCACAATGATACACGTTATTATTATAAAACAACAATAATATGCATTATTATTATAAAACAATGTGCTACATTAAACGCAAAATGTATCACTTTACTTACACATGCATAAATACACATTTTACTTTATTTGCTTAGTTCTATTGAAAAGAAAAAAAAAAGCATTTGTTTTTTATGGCTCTTAATTCATTACGTTATTGAAAAACCTGAAAAATAAAATCGTAAAATCTCTAAAATTACCTACACACATTACATAAACACATATATTGTCAAATGCAATGTTTTACAAATTTACAAAATTACTTCGAATAACCATGCACTTATATACGAGGGAAAACTCATTTCGCTACTTGAAAAGTAGTAAGAAAACCCTACTACATTAAAATTTGCATGTTCTTTTTAAGTTGACATTGGAGATATCAATTTTTTTTTTTTTTTTTGGTATTAGATATTAGGAGGGGGATTGTCACCAAAAAAAAAAGATAGTAGGAGGGGGAATACACAATTATTTCAATCTTTTGGGGTACAAAAAACATTATGGAAATCTTCCTTTTGCTCCGGGGGGTTATAGCAAAGACTTTCAGAAATTTGCCGCCACCCCCACGGCCCCTTAGTTCCATCACTACTCGCCGCCTCCTCCTCCCTATCGGCAGCCAACAGACAGGACGTCATATTAACGTCTTCTAACAGTCTTTGTGGAAAAGGTATTTGCTACTTCCGAATCCGCTTGCACAAGATAAGTTGTTATGGTGATTTATTTTCGCTGAGAACTTGTTATAATTTGACTTGCATTTTATTGCATTAATTTATCCGAAACAATATAGAAATGGGCTTTCTTAGATCTTCCAGATTACGCTGAAAAGGGACAATAATGTTCAAGCCTTAGTTAGTTGTATTCCTTGATGTGGTTAGTCTTTTTTAATATGAAATTGAAAAAGGGTTTGGTTTCTTTTTTTTTTCGAGTGAGCTGTGTCTCTGGGTATGTCGAAGTTTAAAATTAAGCTTTACACTTAGTTGTGGGTGTTGTAGCTGTACAAGTTCTTGCTGAACTGCTGGATTTTGTCTAAATTAGTGTTCAAGATTCTTTTACCTATTGAAGTTACTTCAGCTTTGTAATTTACCCATCTGGACTTAAATGGTGTGGTTTTTCTGTGTTTCTTCCGTGTTTAAATAGTTTAACAATCTGAATGTTATTTCAATAGTGAATTACAATGTATATGGCGCTTATATGTGTGGTTTCTTTTTTTTTTTCTTGGTACAGGAGCATATTAGGAGTATAAAGTCTTTGGCATCCTATTTTATTGTTACTCTTAGACTTTAGTTGATAGGGAACAGGATAACACCATAATTTCATTAGTTGAAGCAAGAAGCTCTCAATAGGAGTTGTGAAGTGAAAATGGAGTTCAGAACTAGAGACTCAGCAGACGCCAATACACCGGATACTATACTCCCACAGAATGACGTTGTTGAGGATGATGATCCTCCAATGCTGAGTTCCCATGCCCTTGAAGCACTCAAAGAGTTCCTGGCCAAGCAGAACAGCACTGCCGTCCAGGAATCTTCTGCAGAGGTGCAGGACGAAGAGGTGGCCCTGGTGATGGAGGACTGGCGGCTCAGCCAGTTCTGGTATGATAGAGATACCGCTGAGGCAGTGGCCAAAGAAGTTCTCACTCTTTGCCACTTACATGATTCACCTTCAGTTGCCTGCATTGCCTGCCCAACTCTTTTTGCCTACCTCAAGGTATGTGGTACCGTGTTTAAGATGCTTTTTAGCTGCTTGTACTGTATATAACATGGATGTTTTTTACCTGTCACTTGCTTAATCAATGAAGAAAATTGAGTGAAACTATTGCATCCAGCTTATGTAATTCTTACTTATTGTAGAAAATGGATTCTGGGATACCAGCTCAACTTCTTGAATTTGACAAACGATTTGAGCAGTATGGAAGTGAATTTACATTTTATGATTACAATCAACCAGAAGATCTTCCAACATCATTGAACCAAGCATACCCAATAATAGTTGCTGATCCTCCTTACCTGGTAAGAATTTAAATACGATAATGATATGTGCTATATGGGTTACCTGCGTGGTTGAAGTTTGAACTAATCCTAGTGAGCTCAAATTAAAAGGGTTGTTCTTGCACATTTGTTTGACTTTTTTACTATATTATCTTCTCCTTCTCCTTCTTTTTCTTTTTCTTTTTTCCTGGCTTGCAACTCTTGGAAGATGAGTTATTATGATTATTGAGGATTATTAATTTTTGGCTCAGAGAGGCTCAGCTAGGTGAAAAGTCTTCGAGCTAGCACCTGGAGAGCAATATATGCACTTGTTTTCTGCTCACGTTCATCTTGTTTAGCTGTTGTTGGACCCCTTGAATAATTATCGAATCACTTAACCTTCTGTTTATAATTTTAATGATCTTTGAACTAATCACAACTTCAGACTGGATGACTCTTACATTTGGCAGCTTCCCTCGTTTTAGTGCTACAAGGCATGCATTAAAATGAAAAGCCTTTATTTACTTTCACATTTGCTTGATGTGTAGCAAATGAGCAGGATTTTGTCATCCAGTAAATGTACATCTCTTGTTGGAATAGACTTGTATACTTTTTGGTCTGAATGACTAGAAGAATATCTCCAATAACAATTTATCACCTGATTTGATTGCTGATTTTTTTGGCAGAGCAAAGAATGCTTGGAGAAAGTTAGTCAAACAATTTCTTTCCTCTCGAAACCAGGAACATCCTACCTGCTTCTACTCACTGGTACAGATTGAATTAGACCCAAAATGCATGTTGCTTCTTCTACATTGAGGAGATTCTTGCTTCTTCTGATCAGTTTATGTTGGGCCTTTTGGTCATCCGTTGTGTCATTGCCTTTTGACTGTTTGTTGACTTAGTAGTGAAACTCTCATGCAGCAATTATGTAAACAACCTTAACTTGAAAATTTTCTCTATTACTTCGACCCTATTCGTTTAAAGAACATCAATATGGTAATGATTATAATAAATTTAAATGCCTTTATTATGTTTTTTCTCTGTTTATTATTAGGAGAGGTGCAAAAGGACAACGCTGCAGAGCTTTTGGGTTTACGTCCTTGTAGTTTTCGACCTAAACACTCAAGCAAACTGGGCAATGAGTTTCGCTTGTTCACCAACTATGATCCTGGGACAAGACTAGGTGGATGGGAGCTGAAGCAATAAAGTTCCTTTGCGATCAATTTTCCCCAAATTCCTCAGTAGAAGTTAATTTGTACTGAAGAGGGTGGGTTGTACTTCTTGCTAATGGCAAATTGCAACTTGCATATGCATTGCCCGCCGTGCTTCTTTCTGGTTCTAAACAGCCGGCTAGATGTTGATATTTACTCTCGTCTTTCCTTCCTCTGTGAGGGTACTGTGATTTTGTCGAACAAGTTTACACAAGAAAGTATTTTTTTCTTTTTCCTTCTCGCATTTCGCCTTTTCACGTGACTATCCCTTCACCTTTTCACGACCGTATTACAAGGTACAAACCCATAAAATAGCGCTTGAGATTTACAAGTTATATGTTTATTTGTACAATAGGTGTATAGTTTTGTACAATTTGGAACAATGCCCGACTTAATAGGATAACTTGCGAAGTATGATAGTTTTCATTTAAACCATCAAAATATATAAATTTGTTGAACGAATCATGACAATTTGACATTGGATTAAGAATATATCAACTTAGGCCTTCGCTGCTAACATTATACTTTGCCCTTGAGGTGTTACAATTTATTCCAATGCTACCCTTTTCAACGCATTGACAAATTAAGTTGTAAGATGTCCCATGAGAACAACGAAAGATACCGTTCTATATAGCGGAATGGAGAGTTTCTCAAATCTCCGCAGAATTCTGTTCTAATAGTAATGGACATGGCATCAACGTCATCCAATATCTAAGATTGTCTCGATTTTTGATAGGTCCTAAATGGTGGATAATTATTTTTGTTGCAAGAAATAAGAAATCAACTAGTCGTCATAAATTATAAAACGACTGAGATGGAAAATTTTATAGAATTTAAGAATTTCAGGTGGCGAGAGTATTCACAATCTTACATGAGAAATTAGCAAAAAACATACACACGTAAATGACAACGTATTGTACAATTCTTGATGGTGATTACAAAGGCCTTGAAAACCTTTATTGTAAGCCAGGAACCCTTGAGCGTTTGAGATTAGCTGAAGCAACAACCAACTAAAACTCACAATTCCAACATTTTTTGCAGCATTACAGAAGCCAAAAGCAGAGAAAGCATCATTCCAAAACACAATTATTGTAGGACCAAATGCAATTACTCATTAGCCTCCTCTCTCGGCGGCTTCACGATCAGAATCGGACAGTGAACATGATGCGCAGAATAATCGCTAACACTCCCAAGAAAAGCCCTGCAAACCAAGAATCGACATCTGTTACATCTCGACAAACCAGTTTCAGTAGACTCCAATAATGAGAAGTGGTTAACGTTTGAACTTGAATTTCATCAAACTGATGATCTCACATTTTGTTCCAATCAATTAACTCCAGAAGGAGAGTAAAAGAAAGGATGGTATAGTTGTAGACTTTTTTTTTTTTTTTTTTTTTTGTGAAAAAAAAAAGTTACCTCTTTATCATGCCAAGCCCTCGGCTACCAACAACAAGAAGATCCACACGCAGTTCCTCTGCAGCCTCACAAATCTTGTCCTTTGGATCTCCGTAAAGAGTCAAAGTTTCTGCCTTGACCTTGATCAAAACAATTAAGACTGTTTTATCATATCATCGAATCTAACTGTAATCATGCACTTCGAAAATATAAATTTTAGAGTACGAAATTTAGTTACCTTCTTATCTTTGCACATTTGCAGGGCACGATTAAGGACTATAGTAGCATTTTCTTCTTGAGCTTTCTTCACTGAATCAACCACCATAGGCGTTGCAAATACCGCTTTGTAGTGCAAATCAATTAATAATCGTCAAAATTACACAGCTTTATATAGAGAATAATGTATCGTTTATTGTTTTACACATAATAGAAATATATATGTAGTACGACTACCTGGTCCAGCAGGATAGATAAAAGGTTGAAAGGGCTGCTGGACATGGACGATAACTATCATGCTAGACTCTCCGCCGGGCTCCTCAGCAGTTGGTAAACCAGTAGGGAGCTTGAAGAAATGGTCAAGTGTCCACTTGAGTGCATAGAAACTCCCATCGCTTTCGTCCACGGCCACCATCACTTGCACATGCCTTTTCTCCCCTGCCAACAATGGCTGCTCCTGTATCGCTGCCTTCTCTGGTCCTTCACTACTTGTCTCAATTGCTGTTCCTTCCATTTGTTGATATTATCTCTCCTTTTCTCCTTCTCTAACAAATTAAGAATTGGGTTGCATGCAGTACTCTTACACAGTCAACTGTTTTATTTTGAGCTAACAAGAAAAAAAAAAAATACACGAAATTAACCACTAGTAATTGAGAATTTTGACTACGTGGAACTTTTGCTAAAAATCTGTTGTTAGATTCGTCGAGTAAGCGTTGTGGAACACCTCATCGAGACCCAACAACTACTTAAAGAATCCTTCTGTATTTTGAGACTTATCCATAATCTTCAGATAATCAAAAATAGCTGACGAGGTGAGGGACAAGACAGCATCTACATATAAACTCCAGGCGAGTAATGGGCATATGGCAGGATGTCAGAAGCAGACAAGAGGGGATGAAACCTGGCAAAAGGAGAATTTCAGCCAGACAGATGGCACTCATGCATGCAGAAATTTCGATTTTTGACATGCAATGCAACACCACGGTACAAAGAAGCCACGTGGCACTTGGCCAGCTTGCTAACTGGATGACTCATCCGTCCATTTCCGCTGAGTGCAGGGGATGGGGATGAAAAATCAGATTTAATTCCGCCATTCTTTAGTTTAAATTAGTAAATATCCAAACCAGCTCGCACCTGCGTTAGTACATCTGGTTTCTTTGCCAGCTTGAACTCTGAGAAAGGAAGAAATGGACACCATTAGTAGTGGCACCGAAGAGTTTCAAGGTCCGGAAGGAACCACGGAAAAGATGCAAGAGCAGCAGCAGCAGGCTTCGTTGGCTCAAGAAAGAAAGAAGATGAGGGCGATGGTGGCTATAGATGACAGCGAAGAAAGCTTCTATGCGCTTAATTGGGTTATCGATAAATTTTTCAATCATCACATGCCCTCACCTCATGAAACCCCTGACCCACTCGTCCAAGACTCCAACCTCGTTACTCTTGTCCATGTCATGGAGCCCTTGCCTCACTACGCCTTTCCTGGTGGATATGGTATGCCACGATTACACAACAAATATGAATGATTTTAATTGTATTCCAACCCTCGTTGTGTATATTTGATGCCTAACTATTCCAGTGGTAGAGTCTGCGACCAAAGCCCAGGAGAAAAATGCTGCTAAAATCCTTTTTCGTGCATCCCAGACATGCAAGGAGAAAAAGGTCAATTTTATCTAGTTGGTATTCTTGTCTTTTGATTTTTTTTTATTGACAATTTTAGAAGTTAGTTGAAAAAAAAAAAAAACCAAAATTTGCAGGTCGCAGCAGAAACCCTTATTCTAGAGGGAGACCCCAAGGAAACGATTTGTCAGGCAGTAGAAAAAATGTATGTTGATGTTCTTGTTGTTGGCAGCCGAGGACTTGGTCAGATCAAGAGGTAGTAATTTCTAACAAATTTATTATTCTAATGTGATCAATCCAAAAGGGCTTGTGTAATTTGAAATCCGTTGTCTAACATTGCAGGGCTTTTCTGGGAAGCGTTAGCGATTACTGTGCTCACCATGCAAAATGTCCTGTTGTCATTGTGAAGCTGCCCAAGGAATCCCACAAGTAATTCCTAGTACTAATTAGTAATAGGGCACGCATGTTGTCTCCTTCGTAGAATAAGATTCACATTCATTTGTCTGATGTAGGAGACTTGTAAATAAATTTAGTATTGTAACAAACAAAAAGTAGTAAGTTATGCCTCCTGAAATTAAGGTTCTATGTACTAAGTTATACGTAATTACCTTTTTCTGATGAAGGTTTGATGGTCTAATTTTAGCAATTAATGTCAAACTCCTGCATCAGGCCATTCTGTCTAGATGCCACTTAATTTGCTGGTCTAATATAATCGGCCAATTGAAGATTGACCCTTTTCATGCTGACTAAAATTGGTCGGTGCAGTGCCCGTATAGACGGAATGGCTATTGACGGAATGGCTGAGACTCACGACGCGGTCGAAAAAATGAGAGAAAAGACAGGAAGTTCTATATATAAGAGTAACATGTTGTCAATTTCTTTTTTATTTTTATTTTTTCCTGAACAAGTTTGTTTCTTAGGAGAAAAGAAACAAATAACAAACGAGGAGAGAAACAAAAGGAAATAAAAGTGAAGCATCGTCACTTTCTATCTCAATTTTAATGATAATTATGTCATTTTATATGCAAAAATGGTGGGTATTGAAAATTCATTCCGATTCCAAAGTGCTAAACACTCAAAGCAAGTGGTGGGTATTGAAAATTCATTCCGATTCCAAAGTGCTAAACACTCAAAGCATCGAGGACTTGTCTCTACTCTTTGTAGGTTAATAAACTTAAATTACCGTAGTAGTGTACATACGCGCTAATGCACCATGTCGAGGAAGTTCTTTTTTATTTCTTATTTTAACTTTTCTAGAAAGAGATATGACTTTTTTCAATTGTGGAGGAGAAGTTTCTTCAATAAGTCTCCATCTCTCGATTGAAGCTTGACTGAATTTTAAAAAAATCTCCCTTAGCAAAGAATCTAATTCTGCCAGTCTCATTTTTTCAAAGGTCGAAATGAGTAATTCCAACAGATCACATATTTACACTTAATTAACTTATATTTTTTGGTCAACTTACTTAATGAAGAGTCTCATGTTAATTTTGCAAGACTTGACTTATTGGCCATTGTGTAATGCATGTTAGATGGACAATGTATCAGATATCATTATTCTCCTTGACCAGAGGAAGGAAAAATGAGCATGGTCTCATCTCAACTCAAAACTTAGTGGGGCTGTACTTTGTATTGTAAGATAGACTGCCCACAAATACGAATGCTAGCTAATTGGCAAATGGTTTCAAAGCAGCAAATGACACGATTTTCCAAGTGCAATGGTTGCTATAGAGATTTAGGCCTTGATTGATACATTAATTAACTATCACACACAAAATATATTTATTGCTGTCTAATATGATGTTTTGCTGCTGGGGATCTAAACAATATATATATATATATATATATATATATATATAGGGCAAATAAAAGTATATTAGACGCATAGACACAGTTGAGTTTCCATGTTGAATATTAGACAGTATGCTTTTGACTTTGGACAGCTCAAATAACTACTTCTAATTGGTCCAAGTTTGCTTTAATTCGAGAATTTAGTGGTTCAATTCACTCGTTGACATAATGCTTTTAACTATACTGTCTCATGAACATAAGACTATTTCTTGAAAAGAACTCGCAAAATCTCCCTTTTCTATTTATTTTAAATATTTATGAGAAGTGCATATACTCCTTGCACACGAATTGAAAATATATATATATACATTCATCTTCAAAAGAACCGAAAAAAAAGGAAATGTAAGAATCTCCGGAAATTATCTTTATTCACATCAAATTTATTGTTGCTAAATAAATTGCAGTATAAAATTTGTTAATACTAATTTATTCAAACAAATTTAACAAACCAATTAGTAACAAGTATTTTACACATACATTTGGCACCCCATTTTTGGGCATGCTTGGACTCTAATGTTGAGGTTGCGGTTACAAACATAATCCAAATGGTCACTTTTTATCGCATGAGATTTTAGATAATTGCACTGGATATGCTTTAATATAGAGATAAAGAAGGAAAAAAAAATGATAAATTTAAGATATTGAGCATGTAATTACTAAAAAATTATCTGTAATTTAGTTATTTTCCTCGGTATTTTTGTCAAATTTGGGCGTTAAACTATTCAATTGTCAACCCATACAGAACTATTAAATTATCAAAAAACCAAAAGGATCCAATTAACGTGTGAAATTTTGATTTAATTACATATCAAGTATTTATTTATTTATTGAGAAGATATATCAAGTATTTATACACAGACATATTAAATTTCCTCTTCCCTGAATTTACCCTCGGGTTTTCCAAAATCCCGAACGTGTCCCCTCCCCATCGAAAGACCAAAACACGAAAAACATCACAGGAAACCCAGAGCCTTTGCTCTTCTTTTACCTATTTTTCTGAGAATTTTCTTCTCTTTCGATTTTTCCACCGTTTTTTTTTTATTTATTTTTCTCTCTCAGATTCGTCAATTCGACGATTATCATCCTTCCAAGCATGACGATGATGACTCCTCAACCGTTGGATGTAAGTCCGCCCCCATCTCCCTTCCGTACACTTCCAATTCACGCATTTCACGCAGTAATCTTTTGTGTTTTTTTTTTTTTTCTGAATTAACTAACTTCTGAGATGTATGGACGCGTTTGTTTGTGAAACGCATGATTATTCTATGATTATAATTTGTTAAGCGGTTTGCGATCGTCTAGGGTTTTTAGAGTGGGAAGCAAGGTTTAAGAATGAATTTCGAATATTCTCTGGTTGGGAACTGAAGTTATTTCTTAATGATATGAAATTGGCGTTTCTAATTTAGTGAGATGGCTAGGGTTCATTGGATCACGGATGTTTTGTATTTCCCTTCTTTATTTTATTGAAATTTGGGCTTCATTTACTTTGTTTTGGAATATTTAGCAACAAGAAGACGAGGAGATGCTGGTGCCCCACTCGAATGTTGTGGAAGGCCCTCAGCCTTTGGTCGAAGGCCCTCAGCCTATGGAAGGTATGCACTGTGTTTTTTTTTTCTTTTTTTTTAAACTTGAATTAAGTATTAATATTTGGGTGTTTAGTATGTATTATTTTATTGGACTGATTGAATTTGTCATTCTATTAATAAATTTGGCTGCATTTGTTTTACAGTTAGTGGCGTTAAGTAGGACTTGCTAAATTCGATTGATATAGCTAAGTTATGACGTAGGATTTGCTAAATTTGATTGGCATAACTAGATTTTAACATAGGACATGTTGAATTTGATTGAAATAGCTAGGTTCTTTTCAGCCTGTTATAATTTAATTATTTATGGGATTTTATCATTATTTTTTTTTTTGGTAATGTGCGGTTGATCTATGAGTAGTATCACAACCAGAGAATGCTAGTACAGCAGAGAACGCAGCTGTAGATGAGCCACAAGCATCAAGATTCACCTGGACCATTGAGAACTTTTCTCGCTTGAATGTGAAAAAGCTTTATTCTGAGGTTTTTATTGTTGGCGGTTACAAATGGTAAGGGAATAGCTGTCTACTTTTGTCTGATTCAAATGTTTATGTTGTGCGTAAAAAACAAGGTAAGGAGCGCCATTTGACTTGCATTGCTTTGAGCAGGCGGGTGCTTATCTTTCCAAAAGGGAACAATGTCGACTATTTGTCAATGTATTTAGATGTTGCTGATTCAGCTACCTTGCCATATGGGTGGAATCGCTATGCACAGTTTAGCTTAGCTGTTGTTAATCAGATTCATGGCAAGTTCACAGTAAAAAAGGGTAACTTCTCATTTCTTTTCTGCTGTTTGTTATGTATGGAGTTAGGACATTGCAATGTTCATTTTCTTTCCTGTGTGTAGCATTTTCAGTCATCTGCTTGAAAAGATATTCTTAATCATCTTTCTCGTTTTCTTTGTTCCAAAACGAAATTTCTCTTCATACATTGTAGTAAGTCATTGTGTGTGACAACAAAATGCATTTTTGTTACGTTTCTTATTAATCCTCTTGTTTGTTGCCCTTTCCCTGCATCTTCTAATTGAAAGTCTGTCATGGAAATTATACAGGTAGTTTTAAACTTATTTTGAGATTATTTTCCCGTTTATTTATGTAGTTATTATCTTGGCATTCAATTATCTCCGTATCTGATTTTTTTTTCCCAAACTTATATTTTGGGTTGGGTTTTTGATATGGCATGAAGAAGATCGTACTTTTTCATCATAATTCGTGCATCACATGATATTATGTTTCGATGCTTGATAATTTCCGGTGAATATTTATCTTTTCAGCGAATGCTGTGCTAATCTGAGCACTACTGTTAGATTTTCCAGTGGCTTAATTGTTGCTAAAAAAGTACAAGTCTGTTCACCTGTTACTATGAAGTTGTTTTGGAAGTCTTTGGGTCTTTGCAGAAAGTGCTTTTGTAACTTAAATTGTGTTGGATAGTACAACCTCTGTTTATTTATGCTTAAAACTAGGTTGATATCTATAACTGATTATTGATTTGTTAAGTTCAATTACATTTGATCTGTGCTAATATTACTCCGAAGCATATTGTTTTACCAAAAATTGTGTTTTGAGAAATCATTTCTGTTGAGATGTCTTGAGTTGTAAATAAATGCAAGCGAACTGGTACTGAAAGTTTTAAGAACTATTGATATTTGCATTATGAAAGACAGGTTAACATTGCTGTATGAGAAGAGGAAAAACAGGAAGTAAAGTAAACAAGAATATGGATAATGCTCATTTCCAGTTGAAGGCTGTATGCGAGTTCCAATATATTTGATTCCAACTATTCTATGGAATTTATTGTATATACTGAATGTCTATAATCTCAATTCCTATTGCTTGCCGCATCATGGAGCCTTTATAATTTGAATGCTAGATAATTTCAAATCATTTATTAACATGGTTAAGGTTAAGCACACAACACCATGCTATCAAGTTGAGTGAATAGCTTCAAAGTGGATGTGGCGAACTAGGTGTCTTTTTGTGGCTCCTGTCAACTCTAATCGAAGTCATAAAATAATGATACTTTGTTTGCTTAAATATGATTATTGAAGGAATGCATGATAATTTTGTTCAACAATTGAAGGTTGGCTTCATTGCTGTTGATGTCAGGGAAGCTGAAAGTTTTTTTCAGAACTATTTTTATGAGCAACTGATTAGAATATTCTAGCTACTGTCATTTTATTTCCTACTGGTTTTGATTAGAGCCTTGGATCTGGATTTTGCAGACACACAGCACCAGTTCAATCAAAGGGAGAGTGACTGGGGTTTCACGCCTTTCATGCCTCTTAGTGAGCTTTATGACCCCAGTAAGGGGTATCTAGTGGATGATACAGTTGTTGTTGAAGCTGATGTTGCTGTACGTAAGGTCATTGACTACTGGACATATGACTCGAAGAAAGAGACTGGTTATGTGGGCCTAAAGAACCAGGGAGCAACTTGTTATATGAATTCTCTCCTACAAACTTTGTACCATATTCCTTATTTTAGAAAGGTTAGTGTATTTTCCCTTGGATTTAAGTGAGCCCACCGCTATCTTGCTGATTTATTTAAAATGGGAAAGGCCTCATCTGTGATGTCATGCATCAGGCTGTATACCATATGCCAACAACAGAGAATGATATGCCCTCAGGAAGCATTCCTCTGGCGCTTCAGAGCTTATTTTATAAGCTCCAGTATAGCGACACCAGTGTTGCAACAAAAGAGTTGACTAAATCTTTTGGATGGGACACATATGACTCTTTTATGCAGCATGACGTGCAAGAACTAAACAGGGTTTTATGTGAAAAATTAGAGGATAAAATGAAGGTAGGGTGCTTAAGCAATGGTAACCACCAATAATTTTGTTCTTCTTGACTTTGTTCTGATATATAAATACTTACTTGGCTTGTCTAGGGAACAGTTGTGGAAGGGACAATACAAAAGTTGTTTGAAGGGCACCATATGAACTATATTGAATGTATCAATGTGGACTTCAAATCTACAAGAAAAGAGTCTTTCTATGGTACTCATTATTGCCAATTTTGTCATTTCATTGTCAATGTTGATGCTTGAACTTGTTTTTCTACTTGCATTTTTACAGATCTTCAACTTGATGTGAAAGGCTGTAAGGACGTTTATGCTTCTTTTGACAAGTATGTGGAAGTTGAACGTCTTGAGGGTGATAACAAGTACCATGCTGAGGAACATGGTTTGCAGGTTAGGTGCTGGATTAATTGATTTTTTTTTTTTTTGGGGGTAGAATATTGTTGAACTCAGTTTTAGGTGATATGTTAAGAACACATGGAGCTGTGGTTGGATTGTAGCAAAAATTTCCTAAAGGTCCAGCTATGGTGATTTATGATGTTAAAGGTATCAACCTAAAGATTAAATGATTTGATTAGACTGGTTGGATTGCAGGAGATGTTGGTATACCTGATTTTTACTATAAGAAAAATCACTGATGTTACTTTATATTTAAGTGTAACATTCATGATGAGCTCCCTCAAACCTATAGGTGAGTGTTTAAGTTAATGTGTGTGGTAATGGAAGATATGTACATATCCATTCCCATCGTATTGTCAATTAGTATAACAATTATCAGAATTTTTTTATGTGAAATAATGATACACCATTTTTGTCAATCATGTTAAAGAGCAAGCAGCTACAATTGAACTTTCTTTTTCCTACATGGACAAGGAAATAACTTTATCATATGTTTCCAGCTGGTTGTCATGGATTTTTTGAGGATTTATTCCCTTCTGTTAAACCAAATATAGCCTTTTTGTGCTGTAGATTTAGTTATATAAGGAGACTCCTGCAGGGAGCCTATATAGTCGTTTATCTCTATGCTGAGAGTCTTTTTTTGCATCTGAAGCCTATGATCTTGATATAGTCCATTTGTATTGTTACTATTTTATCTGACTGATTTTTCTTGCCTTGGTGGAATAATACATTTCTGAAGTTTGTAATTCATGCTACTTTCAGGATGCTAAGAAAGGTGTCCTCTTTATTGACTTCCCTCCTGTGCTTCAGCTTCAACTCAAGCGGTTTGAGTATGATTTTATGCGGGACACGATGGTTAAGGTTAGTGTTTGCATACTTATTCTTTATTATTAGTCACTATGTCCTCTCGCGTGCAAAAATTTAGATTGAACCGTGCTTTTTGTTTAATGTGATGCAATGTTGAAAACTACCACTGATTGTTGATAAGGCAAAGGTTTAAACAGTTGCTCGTTTGAACAACTTTTCTCTCTGAAACTGGAAAATAATAATATACAAAACTTTAACATTGAGCCTATTTGCTATTGTTTGCTTGAATTGCTTCCTGAATCATAAACTTAGTTTCTAATCTATCTACTTCACTGTTAGAACTATCGTCCATTCAACTTTTGTAGATTTTGTTGACCCTAGTAAATAATTAATTGTAACATGAAATATCACTTTAATTTCCTTGGAATGTATTGGTACATGTTTTTGTAATCTTGATCGGATTTTTAAATACAAACAATTTGAAGGAAAGAGGTAGGGAAGGGAATCACCCTGTAGGAGAGGGGTGAAGAGTATGGAGACTCCATTAGGTTATAGAAATAATAAGTGGATGAGGATGAATGAGCGTAAATATGGAAACGAGTATTTTAAGTAGAATTTAGGGCCTATAACCTATAACTTTCTTTAACGTGAACTTGAATTGGACAATGTACATTGGATTTTTCATTAGTGGTTGACTCAATGCAGATAAATGACCGCTATGAATTCCCTCTGCAACTTGACCTTGACAGAGAGAATGGCAAATATTTGTCCCCCGAAGCAGATAGGAGTATTCGTAATCTCTACACACTTCACAGGTGAATTTTCTTCTCTTTAGGTTGTGCTGATATGTGGAGTTCTGCCAATAATTGACAGTGAAGGAAGAAGAAAGAAGAAGAAAATGTGGTTAATTTATTTTATTACTGATTTCTACATATTGGTTTGTTTCCTTCATTGCTCAAGTATTATTCTGCTGTGGCTTTCAAGGAACTCTATGGTTTTCCTCCCATTTTCAGTGTGGTTATTTAAATTGCTTACACATATACCTATTAGATGTGATTGGACTGATATATTAAGCCAATGGCTTGTGATGTTTTGTTGATTTTATGTTACCTCCTTTAGAATGGTTGCAAATTATTTTATAGATACTTCGTTGATATTTTATGCTTCGCAAATCGCAATTTGTTAAGTCCTATTTATTTCTTAATGTAGAGCAAATTTTTCCTTAACCTTCTGTTGTTTTACATTTTTTTTTTGGGGTCCCAGTGTTCTGGTTCACAGTGGTGGAGTGCATGGTGGACATTATTATGCATTCATAAGGCCAACGCTCTCCGATCAGTGGTATGCATTGTGTTTCTAAAGTCGTGCCCTCCTTCCCTCCCCCCCCCCCCCCCCTCCTCTTTTCTTTTTTCCCCTGTGCCCACATGGGTATCTGATTGTAATTGCCTGTATATGTAACCATGCACATGAAGACAACCTTGTTGACATACCTTTAGTTATTTTTTTCTGTTTATTTCTTGTTGCTTTAGAAGCATATTACTTATTTTCCTGTCGCCTATTCTGAGATTGCTTTTTTTTTAGTTCTGATTTTGTTTACCGAAGTTTGACATAATATTCAACACTTGCTTCAGTGTGGTTGCGTGTTTCTTCTTATAGGTACAAATTTGATGATGAAAGAGTTACAAAAGAAGATATGAAGAGGGCACTGGAGGAGCAGTATGGTGGTGAGGAAGAGGTAATATCTATATCATCAGTTCTTTTCCCATGTATCTTTCTGAAGTTGTCTTTTCATGCTAATGCTCATTTTCACTCTATTTTAACAGTTGCCACAAACAAATCCTGGCTTCAATAATGCTCCGTTCAAATTCACGAAATACTCAAATGCATACATGCTTGTGTATATCCGGGAAAGTGACAAGGATAAAATAATATGTGATGTGGATGAAAAGGACATTGCTGAGCACCTCAGGGTATGCTTGATGAATTTGTTTAAGTTTCCATATTTGTCCTTAGTTGTGAGTTTAGATATACACATCTGTGGTGCCATGGTCTTCTCATTTCAGATGCGGTTGAAGAAAGAACAAGAAGAGAAGGAGGACAAGAGAAGATACAAAGCTCAGGCCCACCTTTATACCATTATCAAGGTTAGGATCTTCCTTGAGGGCAAACTTTTCTGTTCTGGAGAACTTTTGCCTCTCAGCAGTGTGTGTTGAAACATTTTACTGAATTATGTAGGTTGCCTGTGATGAGGATCTAAGAGAACAAATAGGAAAAGATATATACTTTGATCTTGTTGAACATGATAAAGTTCGAAGTTTCCGGATACAGAAGCAAATGCCTTTCAACCTTTTTAAGGTACTCTTTCCTTTATTAATTTTTTTAGTAGAAAGAAAATTGTAAGTACCAGAGATAACAGCAGTTTGACATGCCAAAACTTACACAACAGTGTATGATTGGTTTTTCTGGTTTTGTAAAAGTTGTCTTCTTCACACTTTTTAGTATAGTATTATAGTTGATCATGGGAAAAAATTGAAACTCTTACCAGGACTAAATTGACGTCCTGGTTGATACATCTCTGTATTTCTTTATTCATTTGAACTTTCCCATCTCCTTTTGTGGGCTTTAACAACACGATGGCAAACGCGTTTGTCTTTGCATGAAGCTATTGTCTCCATGACCACCTTCTGTATACCTCTTATTGGTTCTCTCCTGTCCAACTGTCATTGTGTCCAGATAGAGACCCAAAAAAAAAAATCCCTAAACAAGGAAAAATGAATATAGCGTTGTGTTATTCTTAATGTATTTTTAGCATTTCCCTTACACTCCATTAGTCTGTTGTCAAAACAAGTTAACTTATTGAAGTGCCAATCTTAGAAGTTCTAGATAATCTAAATTCCTTATCTAGTTTTGGGTTGTTTCAGGAGGAGGTAGCCAAAGAATTTGGTATTCCTGTTCAATATCAGCGGTTTTGGATCTGGGCAAAGAGGCAGAACCACACATATCGTCCCAATCGGCCACTGACGCCTCAAGAGGAAACACAAACGGTAATTTTTTTTTTCAACTTCGCATCCCTTGCACTGCAGACTCTTTTTATGTTTTTCCTTTTCTTTTTGGTTTTCACGTTGTGCTGTGGAAAGTGGGCAAGGGGCAGATCAGGAGCATGTGTGTTCCATTAATGAGCTTTGACTGTTTTTTGGGTCTTAGACTGTTTTAGATCGATTAGAATCGGTTTATGTTCTACTAATGTGACAGAAAGTGTTTTCGACTTTGAGTGTTTCTAGAGCTTTGCTTGAAGGATGTTAAACCTTCGAACGGTCAGTAGCTTCAATTATTCATGAAGTTTTATAGCTCAGCTAAACTTCTGTTACAAGTAGTCCTGATATTTTAGAAAGAGATTTTGAATTTTGTCAATTAGGAATCACTGGGGGGAATACAGAGTTTAAGACTAGTTACATAATAGAAAAGAATCTTACTATGATTGTGCCTGGGCAGGGAGAAGGGAGGGTGGGGCTGGATGTAATAATTATGGAATCACATAAGCTTCAGAAGGTTGGCACCGGTTTTGATGTCTATAATACCTTGATTTAGGTGTTTGTTGTTTTAATACTCGATGTTTTTAACACATTTTTACCATTTGTGTGTGGTTTGCATACTAACCATTTGCATGTACAGGTTGGTCAGTTGAGGGAAGCTTCAAATAAGAATCATAATGCAGAACTCAAATTATTTTTGGAAGTAGAATATGCACTGGTATTTTCTAAACTATCTTCCCACAACGTTATTTCCAATTGGCATTTGTATGTGGCTGATATTGAAAGGCCTTTGCTGGTCCTACTTATATTGCATTCCTACTGACGCTCTATAACCTTACAGGATTTACGTCCTATTCCTCCACCTGAAAAGACTAAAGAAGATATACTTCTTTTCTTTAAGCTTTATGATCCTGAGAAAGAAGAGCTTCGGTAATTTGCTTTATAATATGCAGATATGTATATACATGCATATAAACATACATATATGCGTATGTGTATTCATGTAAATATTCCTTTTTCTTTCCATTCAAGTTAAATGTTTTGACATTCTGGTTCATTTTCTCTTTCTAGATATGTTGGTAGGTTCTTTGTTAAGAATTCTGGAAAGCCAGCTGAAATCTTGACAAAACTAAATGAAATGGCTGGATTTGGTCCTGAGGAAGAAATTGAAATTTTTGAGGTTTGTCTGTCTTTGCATATCACACAATGGTCTGCATTGAGTTTGTACCTGCTGAGTTGTGATGCATAATAGCAAGCAAGAAGTTATTTAGCTATGTCATCTTTCAGGAAATAAAATATGAACCTAATGTCATGTGCGAACGCCTTGAGAGGAGAACTTCATTCCGACTTAGTCAGGTATTGGTGGCTCATTCCATTTTCAATTTCAGATACTTTTCACCCTCGTATACATTGAATTTCCTTTTCCTAACTTCAAGTTTTTGCTATTTCACCTCTGGAAGATTGAAGACGGGGACATCATTTGCTTTCAGAAACGCCTTTCACCAGAAAGTGAAGAACAAGTCCGGTATCCTGATGTTCCAACGTTCTTGGAATATGTCAAAAATCGCCAGGTCAACCTGCTTTCATCTTGATCTGGTATCTGGATGCTTTTGTCTCTGTGGACATGTGTTTGTGCTTCTTGTGCTTGATTCTTCTTTTCTCATGTTTTTTATCAATGCATGTAGGCAGATACATGCACGTGCACACGTCTTTTTCTTGAAATGTAGTCTGTATTTCTTACACAAATCACATGATTACAGCCTTTTGATATGATTTTGATCGGTAGCTAATTATTGTGTATTTTAATTTTTATCCATCTCTACTTTTGTCCCTCCTCCCTGGGCATAGGGTTCTGGGCGATCTGTCTTGGGCATTACTATCTGTTCTATTATGCATAAAAGTATAGCAAAACTTCTCTTGATGCTAAATAACTTAAATATGCCCTTTTTCAGGTTGTTCACTTTCGAGCTCTAGAGAGACCCAAGGAGGACGATTTTTGTCTAGAGTTGTGAGTACTTGTGATACTTTTTCTCCAGATTGTTGAAGAGCATTTCTGATTTTTAAGTGTTAACATATTATTGCGTCATTAATCAGAGCAAAGAACCACACTTATGATGATGTGGTGGAAAGAGTAGCTCACCGGCTTGGTCTGAATGATCCATCCAAAATTAGGCTTACTCCTCACAATTGCTATTCTCAGCAACCAAAGCCCAATTTCATTAAATTTCGGTCTGTTGGTCTCTTGCTAGATATGCTTGTCCATTACAATCAGGTATATGTGGCATGAAATGAGTTTGGTTTGGGTCTTTCCACAATTTCCTATTTCTGCTAATGTAATAATTGGTGTTACAGTAGCAAAAGGGGCTACAGGGGAATCCTGATGTAAGTGGGTTTACTTCTGCCAATTGTTTTGACAGGTCTCTGATATCCTATACTATGAGGTGCTGGATATTCCTTTGCCAGAACTACAATGTCTGAAGACACTGAAAGTTGCATTTCACTACGCCACAAAGGATGAGGTAAGTCTCAGATTACAGATACTGCTACAGCTCTGCTCTTGCTTGAATGTTGGAATATCTAATGGTGTGTTCTGCTTATATTCCTCAGGTGATAATTCTCAATATTAGATTGCCAAAACTGAGCACTGTAGAAGATGTACTTAATGAAATAAAAACAAAGGTGAGGAGTGGTGTCCACAACTACTTAAACTTTGGGCTTTGCAGAATCAATGTTATTCAACTAGTATTTGCGTTTCATTTGGTTTGCATTGTTTCTTAGTTGATTCTCTTTGTGGAATTTAAACTTCGCCAATAATTTTCTCCTAGACGCCCAGTCCAGGTGTCCACCCTAAATAGAATGTAGTGCTATATAGGTTCTCTTAATGTGTCTTCTTCTTAAAAGGAAGTTCTCTGAATCTACTACGTACCTAAGTCAAAGGCAGAAAAAATGGGAGTAAACTGTGGCATGTTCACTAAAAAAAAAAAATTCCTTTTGTAGCCAACTATGGGAGTGGCTAAGAATTTTTGGTACATCACTTGTATTGTTCTTCTTGCGAAGCTTGAACTGCAAATTCTTCCTCTTCTTTTTTCTTTTTCCGAAACAACATAGGATCACAGTTTCTAGTTTATTGTGCATTGTAAAACAGGTGGAGTTGTCCCAATTAAATGTGGAACTTAGATTGCTCGAGGTGTTCTATCACAAGATTTACAAGGTAATGTTCCCATTTTTGAAGTTGATTTTGATGCTATCAGGATCGATTTGCTGAATATAGTTGCGTGAAAAGATGCTTTATTCTCTTAGGGAACTGTTTTATTAGGCAAGTGCCTACGAAACTCTTTTTGGTTTATACACCATTTTTTAAAAAAATTTTCATGAGCATGCAAAATTTAGTTGCCTTGTAAAGTAGTTCTGAGGTTTGAAATTTTCAAACGGTGATGTGTTCCTTCATTTGTGATATATTTGTACTGGGGGTATTATGCAAATTTTGGTGAGTGTGTGATATGATTGGAGAGAAAAGGGTAAAGCAGCCCTGGAGAGACGGAACCAGGAAGAGCTAAATGGTTAAGTGATGACCCTAGAAGAAGAAGAAGAAGAACGTACTCAGAAGGCCAAGAAAGTGCAACTAGAAGTAGCAATCTTCTGAATAAGTTAATGTTTTATCACAAGGATTAAGTCTCTGCCATGTGAAGGACTCAGATGATGCAAGCATCTGTTATGAAAATGGCATTATGGGGTACTGACTTGGGACTGAAAAGGTTATAATTCAGGAATAGTTTCCTCTCTGATTAGTGTCTGTCTGTCAGGGTTTTGATGTTAATGAGGCATTGCTTCTAATCTTTTGGCTGTAGCTGCTCAGAGTCATTTGGGATGTCTGATTCCTTTGGTTTAGTTTTCAATATTACCAAGTAGGCTAATCAATTGTAATAGTAGGGTGTATGAGATGCTTGATGATAATAGCTGGGTGCCTGAGTTGATGCTAATTAACGTTTCAGCTGGAATTGAATCCTAGGTTGGCCTTAGTTCAAGAGCTAGAGCTTGTAGCGATGGTCTTGGCTAGGCTAGTATATGGTGATGTATGGTCAAGTGCTGATATTAGTGCCTAGGACCAAGAAAAATGTGCTGAAAGACTGAATGATGGCTGGAAGGCCTACTGTCAAAATATTGTAGGCGATGAGCTCGATACCTGCACCAGCTTTTATCACTTGGTTTATGCCATATGAAAAAGAAACAGCTTTCCATAACACGATATCCTTTTCTGGGGGATAAATACAAGACAAAATGATTTTTCTTGTTATCTGGGCAAGTGACTGGTGTGTTTTTGTCTTGTATCTGATTTTTTGGGTATAACCAATTGTGAGCATGCTTATTTTCGTATTCTTTTGGTGGTTGGTACTCATGCTTTTTCTGTCTGCTTATTACAGATCTTTCCTCTCAATGAGAAGATTGAAAACATAAATGATCAATACTGGACATTGCGGGCGGAAGAGGTGTGTAGTTCCCTCTTCTCTGTATCTCCTTTCCAAAGGGCCAATTTTGCCTTCTTGTATGGTTTTTCCTTCAAAAAAATTTTTTTCCAATATTTGCCTTTTGGTTTTTAGGAGAGGATTGTTGCTGCATCTTTTTTTTGGTGTCTTTGACCTTGATATATGAAAACTAACTTACCAAAACACACCCTTTTACAGACACGTGCTTTTATTTTACATTGTTACAATGGTTGAAAGTTGCTGTGAAATTGTGACCTTGGTTGCTATAGGGATTTGTTGTTTTTACTATCCAAATCATTCACGAAATGGTATTCTCTGTCCCAGATTCCAGAAGAAGAAAAGAACCTTGGTCCTCATGATCGTTTAATTCATGTTTATCACTTCACAAAGGAAACCGCACAAAATCAAATGGTACTTGGAGACTAGCAGAAACTTCATTGTGAATTAAATATGCTATTGATACCTTTTTTTTCTTTTTTTTTTTCTTTTTTTTGGGGGGGGGGGGGGGGGGGGGAGGGGGGTTATCTGGGTTTTATTTGCTAGTATTTATTAATTCAGTGGTGAATTGATGTGCATATTTGCATTTGCAACTTATTACATCAGCAGCAAGTTCAGAATTTTGGCGAACCTTTCTTTCTGGTCATCCATGAAGGTGAAACTTTAGCTGAAGTTAAGGTGCGCGTTCAGAAAAAATTGCAGGTTCCGGATGAGGAATTTTCTAAGGTAAGTTCTCTCGTTTTCTTAGCTATTTTCTTTGTAATACAATTGCTAAAATCTCTGCATTAACCTTGGACTAAATTTTTGCATGACATGAATGATTAGTGGAAGTTTGCATTTTTGTCGCTGGGACGCCCAGAGTATCTTCAGGACACTGACATTGTATCCAGCCGTTTTCAGGTTAATATTGTACATTAAGTCTTCTACTTCATGATTTTTTTCTGTCTCCTTGTATCCTCAAATTGAAGAAGCTTGATTTGTTGCCTACCAGAGAAGAGATGTATATGGTGCTTGGGAGCAGTACCTTGGATTGGAGCATTCTGATACGACTCCTAAAAGGGCATACATATCAAACCAGGTAAATTTTTGTAATCTTTAAATGTTTATCTTCTATTGTAGTCACCTGGAGAAATCTGTTCTATTTCTGCGTAAAACTAGCAAAATTCCTTCCCATATATGATGTTAAGCAGCTTTGAATCCTTCATTGTTATTTTGTGCTCAAAAAATTGCAGAATCGCCACACGTTTGAGAAGCCAGTTAAAATATACAACTAAGAAATGTCAAGATGAGATCAAAAGCTCACAAGCTCATTACTAATCCCTCCTGAGTTCATGGGTATGTAAAAAGATGGAATTACTGAATGTGAAGGTGGGATTGAAAGTTATAGACGGAGGTCATTAGCACGAGGGTTCTGTGTCTTCTTTTCCCTTATTATTATTATTTCAGTGAATTTGGTCGTTTTGTAGGCTAAATTTTTCCGTCCATTTTTTTGGGGAGGGAACTGTTGTCTTAGTTCATGCTTTTTGTTGTTCATACAAGCAAACAGTAGTTTCTGCTCCTTTTGCCCCTTCCTGGCACTTCTCTGCTTTGGATGGAGGACGGGGGTCTATTACTTTCTTCCTGTGTAGTTACTACTGCTATAACATAGATTTTGATACAAGGGCATGTAAAGTGGCATGGAGAGCGCCGTTTATGTTCTCTCCTTGTTCGTTGCTTTTGTTATATTTTCTAGTTTCCATTTCCCCTTTTTTGGTTGTGTACATTCTTATCTTATAAAGGAGGGGAATGCATTGTAAGAGAAACAGATGGTTTTAGTAAAAAGTCCATGTAATAGTTTTTTTTTTTTTTTCCAAAGCAATTTACAGTTTCTGTTATATGGTTCATCAGAACACTTAATATAATTTAGTTTATCTAGATTCAGACGTAGTGAGTGCATTTGAAATTCCTTGACATAATAATTTTTAAATGGTCAATTACGAGTAATGTAGCTCCGGTTTTTGAAGTTTCAGTGTTTTTCGCTTCTCTTTGTATTATACAACAGTGCAAATTCTGGTTACAATTCACATCGGTCCGCGACCCTGCAAATTTGTATCCTTCAAGCCCACACTTTTGCCAGCACAGTAGACCACACTTAAGTGGCAATGTCAAGACTCTATTTCAAATAGATGTACACCGACTTGGGACTATGGGTGAAATGTTAGCGCGAACCTATATGCTCCAGAGGTGCTGCTGCAAGCACTCTCCCTGAAGCAACTTGTTCAACAAGCTACCGATCAAAGCGAGCATGGGTAATTCCAACGATCGTTCAAACTCCAATAGTGCTCTTAATGGGTGTTCATTGTCAAACGCTCATATCTTACTGAACATACGGCAAAACTTGAGCTGCCCCACTGAAAGCTCTTTCCTCTTATGAATGTTGACCCATTGAATAACGAGACAATCTCTACATCCAACATTCCAACCGATGCAGTGGATATGGGACATATTAGCAAGCTTACAGAATAAGGTCCATTGGCAAAGGGGGAAAATAAGCTCGTACACGAGACAAACCAGACAAAAGGCAATGTTTACACCGAGACAGCAGGTTTGGTGTGGGATCGAAGGAGAGAATAGGGAAAGCTGCAGCACACCGTTTCTATTGATGGTAAATCTATTGGAGCGCTCTTATAAAGTGCCGACACAAAGAAATTAAAACTAAAAGCATTAATTTGTTTACATTTTTCCAATTTAAATGGCCACATCTGTAGACAATTGTTGCTAGAGATTTCAATATACAGGACCTTAAACCTGAATCCCGATCTATAGTATCAGAAAAACCTGAATCTCGTCCTATCACGTCAGACTGCAAAAGGTGGTATGTGAAATGCATTTGCCATCGAACCGGGGAAGGAAATGGGACTACAATGCAAATTCTCCAATTGTTTGATTAATACGAACTCAATAGAAGTACCTAAGTAATTGAAGATGGATAAAAGTAAAGGTAAACGAAGAAAACTCCCAGAAGTGGTGCAGCCAGCTTATCAGGTAAGAGCATCCTCTGCAGAAGTTCTGCAGGTCTGTTGGATCTTGAAGCTTTAATTCATGATGTAGTCTACAACACTCTGTAGGAAATCACACCATCAATGGTCTCGACAACTATCAGGTTCAATTTTATGAGCAACAGTACAAAAGATCTTGCTTTGTGCCCTGCAACAACACAGCAGCAACTTACTACAATTGCTTTGTCCCTTCTTAATAATTGAAACGGAAAGCTACTCCCTAAATCTCTGCCCATAGACTGTGTATTGCCATGAAATTCACTATTTCTCTGATGACTGAAATGAAAGCTACTCCAGGATCTATTAGTGCAAAAAAGGTCTTATATCATGTAAACTAATGAATGCTCTATGCAAATTTACCAGGTAAATGGAGGAAGCCAAGGAGACAAGTGAATAACCTTGTGAACAAGCACAGATTTGACCATCCCTTTACACTGGAGTCATCAAAAGCTTTACTAGCAGTAATGAAAACTAACAGATATGTTATCTTACAACTATGATAAACTATTGTTAACAATCTTGATACGCACCTAATCCTAGTGATGCTATCTCATCTTGGTGGAAGGTGATTGGTTTAGAGATCTTCTGGGTGAGGGATGAGTTTATCTTCTCAACAGCAGCAACAAGTTCCTGGCAAAGGCAATATTCACTAATTTGATTTCTAAAAGAAGAATAAAAAAGAAAGATCCCAATTCAAATGCAACATCCAGGAATTTTAAGCATGAATCGCAAGGTTGCTAATACATTTATCCCCAACAGATCCTTCTAACCCGCCATTAAATTCTATTACGGTTCCTGTGATGGCAGAATGGACATATACCTGAGTTACCTGAACCCACATGCATAAAGAAACTGCTAAAATTTGTTTGAATGCACAAGCCCTTGGTCATTAACTCAGAATCATACTTTGGAAGCCCACATGAAAATGCAATCAAGTTTATTGTACTGTGATGCATAGGAAGCATAAAAAGATGTTGCTCATTCACCACGTGCTTCAGTTCGAAGTTATGATCTGAGGTAAATCAGTATTTATGGATATACAACTAATATGCAAATATCAAAAAGAAATTCATAATCATTAATACTAATTCCAAACTCAGCTATAATTACCAAAAGAACGGCTTCACATCTGTGTAGTACTTCTTTCCTTTATAACTAAAGACAAGGACCCTGTTTAATAATGTAATGCCACTTACACAATGAAAGACTTAGAGCTCCACAAAATAAAATTATGCCAGCCTTAAAAAGTAAAGAACACAATTCCATATCACATTCATGGACAAAATCTGCCTACCAATTAAATTTCTATCTTAAAGCAAAAGAACACACCTCCCATGATGCCAAGCTTTTCATATGTTTAGGGAGAGATTCATAATCCTCTTTCGACACATCTATCAACGATTTAGAATCTTTATCAGGCACGCGCTCATCTACCATTTCCTCTATGGAAAATAAGAACGAGGATTACAGATTTGCAATTCAATTTATTCACTTCTACTGTTGGAAATAACCGAGAAATAGTGCACCTTCAGCGTCTTTACACATCTTTGTACCAGCTTGAAATGTTCTGTCATTCTGAATGCTATTATTAGCTGCCCATATGCATCATGTCAGTTTACAGAATACATCACAATCGCCCACTAGAAGTACTTAAACAGATTAGAAGTAATACTAGCTTGAAAGCTTCCTACATTCACAATCTTCTGTTATTAATGTTTTGGACTGACCTTCAGATGCTATGGTCGCAAGACAAACATCAGAAAGCCCAAGATTCTTTAAACTCAGAGAATCATCCAACCTTCAAAAGGTTAAGTTCTAACATAATTCATAAAAATCAACCAGAAATATAAATGGAAGAAGGGGGTGGGGGTGGGGAGCCCTGCTAAAGAAATGCATAATATTATATAAATTTCATCTAACGCGATGATGATGCCAATAGTTGAAGTAATGACGCGAACTCAACATGTATAATTTTAGAGTTAAACTGGAGTTCAAAGGGGAATATAAACTAAAAAGAAAAGACCCCGGCGGGTTGAGGATACAAGGGATCATCATCGAATTTGCTCAAAGGCAGCGTTGTGCTGGTAATACAAGGTGATAGATCATCATCCCATTCCTTTCCCTCTTCATCTAGGCCTTCATCAGTATCAGCTAATAAAGAAAAATACGACAATTACTAACAATACCACTACAAATAATGAAATTAATCATTCAAAATTAGAGTAATTATCAAAAAAGGCTTTCTCATTTTTTTATTTTTTTTATTTTTTTTGGGCGGGGGGAAGGGGGGTACCGGGGGGGATGTAGGAGCAAGTGGAAATAAGGTGATGTTGGAGGACAAGGAGGTGATTTTGGTTATGGTTGAAGACTTGGGCGCAGTGGCCGAGGAGCTCCTCAAACGACACCGTGTCACAGGACATAGACTCGAGCAAGTTGAGATCGGTGCCGGTTGTTGATACTCTTCTGTTCAGACCCTGGACGAAAGTAGTTGAAGCCGAATCTGCCATTTAAAAAAAAAAAAAAAGGGGGACCGAGATCTTAAGAAGAAAAACAAAATGAGACAAAAAGCGAATCCAGTAGAAAATTTCTTTTCAGAGTTAAAAAGGAAATAGAAGGAAAAAGCAACCACAGACCAAGGGGGATAGGGCGGCGGTCGACGGATTGTTTAAGGGCGTCGCAGCTGCCTTGGAGGTGGTTGCAGAAACCTGATATAGTTTTGAAAAATTTGGCCATGCATTCCTCCATTTTTTGATTTGAGTTCTTCGTCTGGGCGCCTTTTGCACTTTTAAATGGGGGTGGCGGTCGACAGAATATATGAATAGTAATAAGTATTGTCCTCAAAGAACTATCCCAACCTAGCGCCCGTAGCTCAGTGGATAGAGCGTCTGTTTCCTAAGCAGAAAGTCGTAGGTTCGACCCCTACCTGGCGCGATATACTGTGCCACTGTGTATTAATCCTTTCTTATTTGATTTTAAGACTCATCTCCATACAACAGCTACCTAATTTATTCTTTTGTTACCCCTCCTTTATTATTGGATTTAACCTCGCTTCATACAACAGTTATCTATTTTTTTCTTTTGTTACCCTTCAGTTATTGGATTTAGACTCATTTACATGCAACAGTTATCTATATTATTCTTTTATTATTGGATTGAGTCCATTTTTATACATTGCATAACTCTTGCCTCAGCAAATACATTGCTATTGCCATCAACACTCAGTGGACTTATTTCGTTGAAACATCAAAATTACTACTCTCTATACCCAGAGGCCAACAAAAATCCGCAAATGTACAAAATCCAAATGAGCTATTAAACAAACAGCAAAGGCACAGGGCAACACTTGGACAAATTAGGAGGGGAAAACAAAGTTATATGTACAAGTCTGGAATGCGTTTGTACACTCTCCACACAGTTAATTGCTACCCTTGTGACGATTCTAGGTAAAATCGCCTTTAAGCACGCTAGCGGCCCTTTGGATGGCCCTCGCAACCCTCCAGATCTCGTGCTGGATAGCTTCCTGCCTCTCTTCCTTGTTTATCCACATGGTTCGAGAAATAGCATCAACTACTCCAGGGAAGAAATTCAGCTCAGCTACACCATCAGTCTGAGGCCCATAAACCTGCATTTGGATAACAAGTAAAAGATGACAAATTTAAAATATGGAAGTCTCTTTGATCTGCCAGACTTGCTATTTAAGTCTCCAACTGATTCATCCGTGTTTTCAAGTGGAAAGGAAAGCTTACGAGATGCTTAAACCATTCTGACCCCCGAAGCCCCTCTGCATCCAACAAACCTCTTTCAGCCAACATAAGCCGATCATTTAACATTCGGTTCTTTAGCACAGAAAACTCATCCATGGATTCATCATCCCTCAGTCTCTGTCGAAAGGTAAGCATAATAATGTAGTAGGAGAATAGAATTTTACAAAATTTTGTTCAAATCTGTCCAAACGTGTACAGCTGTCATATTTACTAATTTCCAGAAAAGAATTTCCATGTAGTAACCTTTACTTCCTTGGCAATTTTTTCAGCTGCAGCTATGAGGTCTTGAATGGCAAGAGTAATAGGAAGCAATGAAATATCCCCTTCCAAAATGCTGCTCAACGTGGTTGTATACTCCTACAGAAAATATTTTAAGAGTAAAAAATTGTTTATTTTAACCCTAAAATTTGGCATAAAACTAGCTGGACAAAATCTATAAGATGGTTTGTCTATAGAAACCAGCAGGGCAGCTTCAATGTTTATATGTTTTCTCAAAATCAACATATTGACACAAAAATCACATGCTGTTGACTGAACATAACAATTTCTTGCATAATATGGTAAAGTTGCCAGCTTTCAATAAAGTAGAAGCACCTTGAAAAGCAGCCCCAGCAGCATACAATTTTAAATTCTAGAGAGCTAACAATATTATTGCTCTGAATTGACTGGAAACTGATTGAAGAGAAAGAAAAGGCACCTGCAGTTGAGCAGCATAAGAAAGGTAGTTGAAGGGTACAATCAGATCATCAGCCAAGCGAAGTGCAAGAAGTCCCCAGACACCACTAACTGCAATACATAAATAGATGGAGATATATCACACTAAATACAGTTCCAAATAAAAATCCATCACAGAAGCTTCTGTCATGAAAATTTACAAGATTTTTCACATATTAAGAACTATGAAGATGATATGCAAGTATTGAAAAAGAGAAGAAACTACCAGCGACATGCCGCTGGAATAGAGGGTCTCCAAATTTCGTCATCCAGTCATAGGAGTCAAAAGCAGTATGGTAGACAGGAAAATCTGCTCAACAAATAAAACTGTCATCAGCAATCTACAACTCGAGAATAAATAAATATTCATCTTTGCTTTTATTTCCAAGAGGAGCAACCATGGACTTTACATACGAAATAAAGAAATATACCTCTACCATAGTATAGATCAATTGATGGAACCCCTGCATGTTGTATAAATGGAGCGAAGTCTGAATCAACTCCACTGAGTCTCTGTATCTGCAAATAAATAACAATCTCACTCAGAGCACAGCTCATTTTGGCAACACCCAAACCGCTTGTAAAGAAGAAATACAGTATAACATCAGAAAACGAGTGTAGCAAAGTTTTTCAAAAAAATGAAAACTAACAGAAATTGAACCAAATCTAATTTTGGATATTTTACCAAAATGCAACTTAGAAGGCAAGTAACAGCATTAGTATATACTTGTAAGAAGTGTAAACGTGCTACAATTTAATTGCCAACCGCACAAATACAAAGACTCAGAGAAAACATAATTTGTAATCAATCAGAGAGATCAAAGAATAGTTCGAACTTACATTGATACCTTTATTGGCAACCTGACATGTTTCAAATATTGACATGTTCTCTGAGTCCGGAGCTTTAACCTTTACAAGGTGCACAAATCAGAAACTGTAGAGTCAGTTTTACACATAGCATCACCCAAAAACAAAATAAAAAGAACACACACACACAAAAAAAATTTGGTACTTACAGAGAGAGGGGGAAAAAAAAAAGCAACTTAATAATCCACCCCAACATAGCTCCTCATTTACCTTCTTTGTGACCTCAAACAGAAGATCATCTAGCTGAGGAGTTGCACCAGCAAAGAAGCCAGGCCCTTGAACAGCACAATCCACATTAAGGTAAGCTATGACTTTGGAAGCCAGGTTCACTAAGTTCTTTTCAACCCATTCAGTAGACCCAATCTGAAACCACAATGACAAAACCATAGGATTCATATGTGATACATGAGATTGGAAATTAACTCGAGATATGATTCATAAGTATGACGATTTCTAGAAGTTTTTGTGTATGTGTCTCTGTGTGTGTGTGTGGGTGTGTGTGTGTGTGAGAGAGTGTGTGAGAGAGAGAATCACAACTTCATATCAATTTCCAACACTATTTTTCACAATTAAAAATTACAGGACAAGAAGAATATAATGTAAATATTTCTTTCCTCTCGTGTAAACCGAATAAGATATCATCACTTCCTGAAACATACTGTCAAACATGAACAAAGATTCACATTAAACAAACGTTCTTCAGCTGAATTGTAATCTACGTAGTAAACAGTCTTTGCCGATGAAATGAAAATTCAAATGCATAGAGTCTTCAGAGTTTGACTAGTATTGACCAACTACAACAACCAAAACTTTCGTGATGCATGTCAGAAATTTCTCCAAATATCACCATAACCCAAACCTTAGGCTGGAAAGACTATATATAGAATATTACCTACCATACCAAACTCTTCTGCATCCCAACTGCCAAAGATGATAGTTCTTCGAGGACTCCAACCTAGACGCATCAGTAGAGCAAATCGACGAGCAACATCAAGTAGGGCAGAAGTTCCACTGTTAGGATCAACTGCTCCATAAGTCCATGCATCTCTGTGGTTACCCAGAAGTATGAAGCGATCAGGCTCTTCTGATCCTCTAATGACGGCTAAAATATTATGAATTGTTTCCATCTTTCTCTCACCCTGAAATATTAAAAAAAAAAACATTTAGAGCTATTTCTCCTTACATTATTTGCTTCAGCCTCTAAGCTTAGCAGCAGAAAACAATTTTAATCAAAAAATAGGAAAGTTCATAGGGAAACAATTCCCAACTGTAATTTAGTAATACTTTCCTACAGATGCCATATTCCAATGAGCAAAAAGTGCAGATAGTAAACACAAAGGCATTTCTGTTTACTTGTCAACATATACAGCTGATTTCTTTCACTTAAAAAGAAAAAACCAGTCAGATAAATCAAGTTTTTCCCGCTACACTTTCTGCATGATCAAGTATTTCCTAGTACAATGCTAATCATCAAACGAAAAAGTCTAGACTAATTCCCAAACTCAGTTGATGGAGTGTCCAGTGTTTTGGAGTGCAACAATTAATGCACAAAATTTCTATACTACTTGTACTACTATATTTGCCATCAAAAGTCAACTACAATGCCATTTCTCCTTAATCCAGCCAACAACATTTGGGACCAAGAAAACAGACAACGAATACGAAAGCAGTATACAACCTAAATCATCACAAAACTAGTCAAACACGTTGTACACATTCCATTATCCAAAAATCGCCCATAATGCTCCCAGATATTGCACACACACTCAAACAAACAACAACAAAAAACATTCATATGTCAAAAACTACCCATTAACAACAAACGACAAATATTCTAGTACACTAACAAACAAAAATGGTATTACCGAATCCAAGTACGAACAGTGGCAACTCCAACTCACCAGAAATGTAAAGTTGAGCAAAATGGGGCCGGGCCCAACCCGTTCAATTTTATTATTTTTTGGATTTTCCCTCCACTCCTGGGGCATGCTGGCCCCCTCCAGTGACCTCATAATGATCTCGGCCGTATCAGCCGATACCGGCATCGAGGGCACTGCCGGAAACCTTTCCTTCACCTGCGCGTCATTTAAGCTCAACTTCTCACCGCCCTCAACCCCAGCCCACCCGGGGCTTAATGGGTCCCCCAATCCCTTCATCACCGTTCCTCTCTCCACCCCTCCTCTGAATTTTTCTCCCTCGGTGTACATCAGCACCGCCGCCACCCCGTGTGCCGCCGCCTTCTCCACCACAGCATTCCTCGACAACCCGCCGCCTCTCCGGACGATTCCAATGCAGCCCTTGACCTCCACCCCGAGCGCACCCAGGTCAATGTAGTCCTGCTCTCTCCCGTAGTTGAGAAACACCGGCTTCCCCAACACCGACCCGGACGGCGAGTAGGCATGGTAAGGCAGCACGACACCGTTTTGGGACACCCCGGGTTCGGATAAATCAAGGTTAATGAAGGAGCCGTTGCTAAAATGCGCCACGAGAGAGGAGAACAAAGGGTAAGAGAGAAGGACAGTGTGGTTCGTGGTGTGGGTTTCTAAGCCGAGAGCCTCGAAGTGGGACTTCACGTAAAGGGTTGTCCGGAGAGAGGGAGGCGTTCCGGCGAGGTGGGGTTGGAGGGTAAGCTGGCGGAGGTAGGTGGCGAGGGTGTAGTTGCTGGCGGAAGAGAGGAACATGTTTTGGTAGTAAAGAGAATAGTTTTTGTCATTCTGTTGCCTGCTGGGGCTGGGTGGGTGGTGGCGGCGCGGGTGTAGGGTGCTAAAAAGAGTTAGGATGAAGAGGGCAAGAATAAATAGAAAGGTGAATGAATATTTTGATGGGAAGAAGCCCATCTTTTTGTGAATGCTAAGCATTCTCCTGCAGGAAAAGTGAAGAGAGAAAAAAGGTAGAAGAGAGGAAGTGGTGATTGATGATGGCAAGAGCCAGTGTCCCAGTTTCAGTCAGTGAGTTTGATTGCAGTATGCAATGCTGATATGCAAACTCCAGCCAAGCTATTCCATGATTTGAGGTCACATGGATGAGAGATCATTAGTTCATTAATCAATTGAATTAAGTTGACTAAATTTTATGTATTTATTTACTTTTTTTCAAGTTTGGCTGTAACTCAAACTTAATGACCAATTTTATAAAAATAAATAAATAACAAACAATTAAATTGTGTATCTCTAAAAGAATAGTCCAAGTTAAAATCGAATATAATAAAAATATGAATTGCAGTATTTAACTTGTCTGCAGTCTGTATCTCTAAATTGTGTTCTACATTATACTATGCGAATTCGCCATGATGCTTTTGTTATTTTTATCACTGTCACTTTACTTTTTAATATCAAAGCCAAATGAAGATTAAAGTGCTACAATCATATTCTTTTATTTACTTTTTGTAAGAATTGTGATTAGCAAATTAAAGCATAAATGTGTTTATGTCACTAATGCATTCTCACTTTTGTTTGGAAACGCATATGGTAGTAGTATTACATTATGAAGGAATTATTTGTACGTTATCATTTAGTATGCCATCATTAAACAATTAATATATATTATTTGTTTTGTCAATTTTACAATTACACTTTCCATTTTGAAACGCCCTTTAACGATTATTAATCTTGTCTCAAGTCAGCTTATTGTATATTTTATTCCCAATATTTAATCATCCTTAAATTTTTACTACAATATTGCCTCAACTACTACTCTTGTGATATGTTTAAATTATCCAAAACTTCTAAAATTTTAGTCCGGTGAGAAAACATATATGAGATACAGAGAACATTAATTATTGTCCTGATAAGACGTAAAAGATTTAGTTTGAGAGCGTGACAATATATTCATGTTCATAGAGTAAAACATAAAATTATAACAAAAATTTTTCAAAAACTAACTTTCAAACTCTTAAAAACTTTTTCAAAATCTTTTAAATTTTGTAAAGAAAAAAAATACAAATCTTCTTGATTTCGAGTTGAGGACACCCATTGCCGATCTCTAGGGAGTGATTGGTTCAGGAAAATTAATAAAGGGAATAAATATAAATAACAATAATATACATTATTGATATTTAAAACATTATTATTATTGTATTTCAATCAGAATGAAAATAATTAATTAAAATTTATATATATTTTTTAAATACTATTTTATTAAATTAATTAAATTTTTTTTAGACAAAATGATACTCATTCCTCGTAGGTTTGTCATTAATTATCGTTTAAATATTACTTATTAAATTCCACGCAGCCGGTTTCAATCACTTTAAATGTAACACAACAAAATCATGAAACCACCAGAAATTCTACAACATCTGTAAGCACAGGTGTCGCCCGAGGCTGATGCATGTGCCGTGTACAATCCCCGGAGGCAAGAATTCATGCATTGAATGGGAAACATGGACAACATGGAAGGCAAAAACTGCTGCTATTTTGAGAATCACTTCTGTCTCTCTCTCTCTCTCTCTCTCTCTCTCTCTGCGCGCTGTTACTTTCGGACTGCTTTGTGGGTCCCGCTCAATTTTTACTTCTTTCATTCTACCCAGCTTGAAGGGACTTTGAAGCCCCCACAACTTTAATTGGCCATTTTTGGGGCAACCTGAATCCATGAATTTGTTGAGTTGCTTACAAAAGTTGAACATTACAGCTTACAATCACCACCATGAGAGATCTTTTCTTTTCATGTAGGTTAATTCTAAATACTCCCTCTCACGTTTGATCAAAATTACAGTTTACCTCTTAATCTTTAATTTTTTTTATTTTATCTCCTATTTTAGTCCGCATCATCAATTTAATATTTAGAATATTATGAATTGACAAAAATGCCACCTTCTAAATAATTTTTCAAATTACAAATTATTTTTCACTTTTATCTTTGCAACTTTATAGTTGAAAAGGAAAAAAAATGTCAAAAAACTTTTAAAAACTTATCGCCCTTGAATTTATTTGATAGGCCTTAAATTCTTATCACACACTAAAAGCTTGCCAAAAACTTGTGTTTGATATATACTACAATAATTTTGAAGGTCTAATTATTTAAGAACTTGTCCCTAAAAAATACAAGTAGTAAAGTAAAAAATAGATTTTTTCTTGATATATATATATTTTGCGAAAAGGTCTTGATATTTTTTAGCGAAAGGATCTTAACTTTTATGGCTAGTTTTAGGTATTTTTGACAAAAAACGAAAAGAAAAAAATTTAAAGGAAAAAAACATGTTGTTTAGGAGTTTAAAAAAAAAGAATGAATATGAATATATATATATTTCCATTTTATAGTCATTGATGGAAAGTATTAATAATTTGAAAAAAAATTTGTTTAAGAAGGTGGCATTTTTGTCAATTCACAATATTTTAAATATTAAATTGATGATGTGGACTAAAATGAGGGATAAAGTGATAAAAATTAAAGGTTAAGAGGTAAATTGCAACTTTGATCAAACATTAGGGGGATTTTTTGGAATTATCCCTTTCATGTGATTTGAAAATGGAGAACTAATTATTACAAATTGATATTGACACTCTAACAATTATTAATTGTATTCTTTTAAAATTTTTAATCAAATGATAAGACAAAATAATATTCATCAAAATTATATTCGCTCTATTTTTTTTCTCAAGTTTTAATCAAAATTATATAAAATGATATTTTTATATTTTTATATAATTCGAAAAGTTGGGATAAATATTATCAACGATCGTACAAGTACCAATATTAATTGTCTTTGAAATTTTCTTTTATGAATATTTCAATTTTTATGTCAAGAAGCATGTAATTAGTGTAGAGATCTTGACTCTACTAATAAATTATTATCAAACATTCAAATAAATAAATCTTATGGACAAGGCGCCTTACTTTTTTTCTTTTTCCTTTAATGAATTTCCATAATTTATAGAATAATCACTTCAAAACTCTGAAGGGATAAGGCTGCCTCGTCTGATTGCCCTTTTGCAAATAATAATGGTAGTTAATAGTACTCATGCCGGCCATCTTTTTACTGTCAGTTCTTGCTAACAGAAATTTTGTGTTGGTCCCCATTTAGATTAAGTTGCCTATGACGTGTCTGGAGTCGAATCGACTACCACTAAGTACTCCGATGTACTCCTGTCGTCCGGCTTTTATAAAGCTATTTTAAATAATACTCTAAAAAATGTATATATCAAATTTTAAAAGAACACTTTAATTGTAAAAGTTTTGTACAGTAAAGATTACTTCGAAAAAATAGTTTTTGAACTAAAAATAAGTTAAGATATAGAAATAAAAGAAAGCAAACAAGAAGACTTGAATATGTCTTTTAACATAAAAAAAATATAATATATATATATATATTTTAAGCAAATGGAGTGAAAAGCTGATATTCTTGTTGTTGGGCCTGAATAACTTTTGTTTCCTAGTGCAACTTTGGAATGATACAAGAAGACCCTTATTCGCAACCCCGATGGTGCTGGACTTGGAAATGAATATTTTGGTTATTAGCGTCCTCTTGGAATGATTCAAAGAATACCCTTTAATGTGTGGCACTGAGCGCACCAAAAAGGAATTTGTGACTACTTTGTCGAGGAAAGAGACCTGAAGCTTATTGTATTTGTGCTGAAAAGGAAAGAAAGTGTCGAAGCTTTTTCATAAATTTTGTTCATCTATAAGATGCAACCATTTGTACCAAAAGGAATGAGAATCAATGCAAATCTCACTTTTCACAATTGCATTTTGTGCCAAAAGCATCCTCCATCTCTATCAATCGAGCGTGGATGTTGATGCTTGGTGAGTGGGAAAAGCATTACCTTTGAGCTTAATAGCAGGGTCATTCACCCGAAAAAGATAACCTCCAAATAACACAATCATATAAGAACCTTTCACTCTGGAAATTTATAGAAAGATTGTGACGTAATGTACACATCTAATCTACAACAACTAGAGGTGCCCAAGTACCATATTCATTTGTTTTCATTTTAAAGTGGAGACTGGAGACCAAAAAACAAAACTAATAGACAATTTCTAATTTTCCAAAACTGGGAATCAAGGTGACAATCAAAGAGCTAAACAAGTGTTGGCATTCCATGAAATATGTACAATAGAGTTGTAATCTTAATCAGCTTTCTTTGTTTTTTGGATGTTCCAAATACGACACAGAACTCCGGCAAGCAATGAGAAGACGCTAATTTTCCTCTTCCTAGTCAATCACTCATTGTATTGTAAGAAATATCACAAACGCTCAAAACAATATGGTTGGCAAAGGCAGTCAAGAGCATGCATCAGCTTTCTCCGGGGGCCAACAGCATCTGCACCCATATCCTTGAGCTTCTTCATTGTCAGATTTGCCAGTTGAAATTTATTTACATTCTTCCGCTGAAATATTTTTACAAAACGTTCAAGGCCCAGTGATACCAACCAACGGCTTAAACCACCGGCCCTCTGAATCTTTTTCTCAATATTTACGGCCCTCATTCTTTGATTCAGCAAAGGTTTTCCATCACCAAGTATCAATGCTTGTTTTCTCACCTCTAAAGCACTGAAAACACCTGATTTTTTACCTCGAAGATTGCTGATTTCTGGATTCTCAGATGATAATGAATGTCTTGGATTGGACAGTTTTGGGAATGAATGAGTGGGTTGAGGATGAACACTTATAGCATTTGGAGTCGGAATAGTACTTTCCGGAGCTGGTGACATGGGTTTCTCTCTTTCAGAAACTGAATGCTTCTGGGAGTATGATTTGTCTGAACATTCTGACTGGGCATTGGTTGTTTTTCTCAGGCTCACTTGTGGTTCACATCCTTCTGCATTAGGTATTGTAAACTGCTCAGTCCCTGGTAACGGTGGGATTAATATGGTTATTTTTTGCTTCTTGACAACAATCCAACCATCTTCACCAGGAAATTCTACTTCTTGAGGACCTGGCTTTCTTTTCTTCCTTGCAGGTGCAGAAGCACACTGATGTTGTTTCTGCTTTGCCATTGAAGCACACCAATCCCCTGTCTGGACAGACAAAAATGGCTTTAGTACTATAGCTTAATAACAATAGAAACTTTGCACCTTCGAATTAATTCTCAATCTACTACCCAGTTGAAAGCCAAGATTTACATAAAACATTCCTTTTCTTCCAAAAAGAAAAATCCATATTTGTTTAAATTCATAACTTCGCAATACAAATTTCCAAACAGACACCACATATATTCTTTCAAAATATGCTAAAAATTAAAAAGGAAAAAGGAAGCAAAAAGGTACCAACAGCGGGATTAATCCCTGAAATAAAAGCAAGCAATTCCAACATCGAAATCAACAACAAAGGTAAAAAAATAATCAAAACATTCAAAACATTTTGGTCTACATACGAAACAGCAAGCCATTAAGTCAAACAAGACATCATTCAGTAAAGGCAATATTCAATGAAGATGAATTGTTTCCTTTCTCTCTTTCTAATTACTCTAATCCACCATGGATTGTGAAAATTAACTTCTCCATCTAAGGCACACGTCCATATGTTTCCTGTGTTTGAGGTTCTCACTACTTAGTCTTATACAAGCACATAACAAGTTCTGAATATGCTAAGATCTGATTAAACTTTGAAAGGTGCTTGCATTTCCCGATTCTATTACAATACAGAAAGCACATATACGATCTCTTTCCTTTGGCTTTCTATTCACTCTTCTAAAACAACAGGGATTCTTATGAGAAATTTAGCATCTCCAATCGGGGGAAGGGTTGATGCTTTTGAAGGCTAGGATAAATAAGGGCCTTCTCATTCTTTAGCCATCTCAAAAATGAAATTTTGGAGAAAAAGCAGTCTACTCAATTTCATGTCAAACAATGTCAGTTATACTCCTTCTAACAATCCACGACCGTAATGAGCATAAATGAAGAACTTGAGGTGAGAAATATAGCATGTTAAGGCGGTGGAGGGATCCCATTTCATATGCTTCTTCACAATTTTCACTAGCCAGCCAAATAATTGATGTTGCAAATCAAAATACAGACGACTTAAACAAACACAAAGTTAGATGGCAAAAATATTTCCAAACTAAATTATATTTATTAGTAGTTAACATTTGAATCGGAATTTCATTTCAGTATAGCAAATCTAATTTCGGATCGTACCACAAAAAAAACCCAGATGGAGATAATCATTCTTAAGCATTCAAGCATCAAATTTAGCCCCTAACTTACTTCTTGATTAAAATCAAAACAGCCTAATAAATATAAAAATCAGTTTAGACGAGTGTCCCACATTTCAAGTCTGCCACAAGATTCTAAAGCTGACCAAATATGAAACCTACAACGCAGTTTAGATTACCTAGTTGATTGGAAACAACTATTCCATTCTTGCAAATAGATCAGAGGATGTTGAAAAATATTTACCTTTGCCCAACTGTCGCCGGAATCAGCCCTGCTAAGAAACTTCTTTGCCCGTGCAAAGATCCTTCACAGTGAAACGGAAGGAGATTGTGGGAAAGAACGCTCCTGGATCGGATATGCTAATTTTAGACCCAATTCCTGATTGAGCTACCAACCTTTTTTCTTTTTGGTATGGGCTATGAATTTTGATTTGGGCCTACCATTTACTATTCCAAAAAAAAAAAAAAATACTAGCACAAAAAATGTTTCAATGCATATTGGAATTTAGAGAACTGGTTAGTGAAAATACTGAAGTCCTAAAGGTACCCAATAAAGCAATGATAAATCTAAATACATACATCTATTCGAATTAACAGCAAATTAATCTAAATACCCAATATGCATGTTTACATACTTTAATGCTCTTGGATGCATGTGATGGTGAATAAGACATTTGTTATAAGTTCTAGACATTTGTTATAAGTTCTAAGTTTGATAATAGATATCTAGGAATGTTAACTACTTGAATTAATTGGATTATCTTTAAGCCTATGACATTTTTTCAAATCAAAATACTGTATGTGTCTAAAAATAAGACAAGTCATAATAAAATTTTTATTTCGTATATACTAATATTTATATATGCGCAATATAACGATTTTAATTTCTTACATCAACATATAAAGGCATACTAATATAAGGAATTTTACGAATGCGCGGCGTTCATTGATATTAGTTAAAAAAAAAAGATAAAGATGAAGATATGCTAGTAATGGCATGTTTATTCACCAAAACGAACAATAAATATTAGTTAGTCTGTTTGGATATGATTATTTGGAATTTTTAAGGGAAATTTTTTGAAAATGTGTTTGGTTTATTGAAAAATTATTTGACCAAAAGTCAAGAAAACAACAATGAATATTTTTTTTGAAGTTTCTTTGTAGTTGACATTAACAAGTTTTACATAAGGATAAATGAGACAAACATGTCAAACATATCAATGACAAAAGGCAAAAAAATGCACTGTTCGTCTCTTTTGTCTTTGAACTGAGAGTTCTCTTCACCATTTTATTCTCATAGCTAAAAACAAGCAGTGCCGTGGACTTTTTCTTAGTCTAAATCAGCACCAAGTACCACAGAATGCCTCACTAATTGTGCTCACCATTATAGGCTTGTTGAGAGCTTCAAATAGGCAATGGTTTTTTCGTGCAAGGAGCGATGAGAGCGGCCTGGTTATTGATACTTAGTTGTCGATGGTGCTTTGTTGTTTGTGACTGGTATCATATGCTCGCTAAGTGATGAATGTTTGACACTGATGCTCATCATACGAATACAATTCACAATGGTACTCGTTCAAATTGCCTCGATTTTTACAACAATTTTTGAACAAAAATTTTAATAAAAAATGCTTGGTTTTGTCCATAATGTTGATAAAAGTCCATAGAGTTGGTACTTAGTTTTATTACCAAAAAATAAATACCTTTTCACAATAATTATTCATTATCCAAGCAACTTTTTCAAAAGATTTTCAAATTTTAAACACTTTTTCACTCTTTCAAAAAGTAAAAAAAAATCCTCCAAATTATTATTTTTAATAATTCTTCCAAATAATTATATCCAAAGAGGCCCGTATAAATTTAATGATATTAGGCCTGGTTGGGCCTTTTTGGACCCATACATTATAGAGTTCTTTACACTAGATATATTCATAATCATGACTTCAAAATCAACTTAGTTTTCATCGCGGACCGATTGAGTCCGCCTCTTCACGGCTCTTCTTGAGTATTTTTTTACGCGTGCAATCCATGCAACGTCTCGTACGCGGTTCCACTTCATAGTTGACACCGCCATTAATGAGGAGTGTGCCGGCGAGTTGGTGCGGCATCTTCACGGTCCACACTCCCCAAGAAAAGCGGCTTTTCGTTATATCTTATCATATTATCAAATAAACCGCGTCCGATTTGCCCGCTTCCAAGCTCAACATCATTATTGGGGAGAATTAAAGAGGAAAATAAGATCCGCACAAACGGCAAGAATCTTTTTTTTTTTTTAAAGACTTCAACGGCAAGAATCTTGAATTGGAAAATTTTGGTAGATGAACCTTGTTTTTTGGGTTGGTTTTCAATATATCTTTCGGTATTGTTTGTGGGCTCGTATGGGAGGAAGAGATAGGTTAAAAAGATGAAGTTTGGGGAGACGTTTACGGAGTATTTACATGGAGATCAAGAAAGGTTCTTGGACAAGTGGTCTCATGTTGAATACAAACGGCTCAAGAAAGTCCTAAAAAGTTGTAGGACATGTAAAGCTTCACTCGGGGGTGATTCTGACGGCGATCAAGAAAATCATCACGGGGAGAATGCTCGTACTACTACCTCTTCCCAATTTTGCCAATGTCAATCCTGCCCTTGTATGTATTACTAATAACTTTTCTCAATCAATCACCTTTTTTTTTTTTTTTTTCTTTTCTGCGTGTGTCTGGAATCTTGGTTTCAGTATCCTAGTTTAATTGATGTTTGAAACACATAGCGCATATTTTCTTTCAATGTATCCTGAATTGACTGTTGAAAATAAGTCGCTCATGTTTGGTTTTTCGACTGCAATATTTGTAGAAGTAATATGGGGAATTTCTGTATTTAGCATTAAAGTAATAAACGTCTTATTATTTATCTCAGTATTGTGTTGAGTATTCCTCTTATATGTTTGTATTTAGAGGTTATAGATTGAGTGGCACCAATTGGTAAGCCTGTTGTTGCCTAAACTTATATTGACTACTTAGATATTCCTTTCAAAAAAAAAAATGCAGATACTTCAGAAATCTTGGATAAGATTGTAACGTGTGAGGTTCTAATATTGTTCACATTGGTATTTTTTTGGTGTTGTACAATTTGGTAACATACCACCGGTCCACAGTTCATTTGAGAGTTAAATTTGATCGTTGTTGGGTACATTTAGAGCTTGTGAGTATTTACAAGTGATATGCTGTTCCACCATCCAATAAGATATCTTTGCTTTTGTCCTCTTCTGTGTTACATCTTAAGAGGCAGCATTCTGTTGCTAATCTTTCTCATCGCCTTCTGTTACTGATAATGATGCTTTGCAATTTGTAGTATGTGATCAAATGTTCTTCTCTGAGTTAATGAAGGAGGCTACTGATGTGGCTGGCTGCTTCAGTTCCAGAGTGAAGCGCCTTCTCCACCTTCATATTGCTTCTGGAATGCAAAGATACGTTGCACGATTGTGTCAGTGTTTTAAGAATGATCAGGAAGTCATGGTAAAAGAGGGTCAGATGCTAATTGAATATGTTATAATGAATGCTCTTGCTATCCGGAAGATCCTTAAGAAATATGACAAGGTAATCCTAAATTGGTTCTGCATCAGTGAATTTTCATGTTAATCCAATTCAGTTCTGTGGCACAGGATTTTATATCAGATCATTTACTTGATATCCTCTGGCAGGTACACAGCTCTGTAAATGGCATGAGATTTAAATCTAAGATGAGGACTGAACATATAGAGATCCTGCAATCACCATGGTTAATAGAACTGGGTGCTTTCTACATGAACTTTGGGGAATCAAATGGTAAAAAGTCCAGTGAGCTTTTAAGTCAAGACAATTACGATCTCAGTACTACAGAGGCTACTTTGACATTGCGGCTTCCAGATCTGGTGAAATTAGAGTACGATCTGACTTGTCCCATTTGTTTGGTAAGATTTTTCACTTGGCTGAGATCCCATATGTTTCTTAGCTTGACTGATAAATTATTACTCTCTCATTGTCGTCATTTAGGAAATTGTTTTTAATCCATATTCTTTGAGTTGTGGGCATCTTTTCTGCAAATCTTGTGTGTGCACTGCAGCTTCTGTGATGATTTTCCAGGGTCCTAAGGCTGCAAGTCCAGATTCAAAATGTCCAGTGTGCAGAGAGGTTGGTATAAATTGATTCGTTATACCCTGGAACACTAACATTGCTCTAAATTTGTAAGTATGTAGTGTCATTCTGAATTTGGTGATATCCACATCTATATTATGAAACAAAGGTCAATAGCTTTTTTGGTTTACTTATCCAATGAGAAGCTTAGCCAAATTAACAAGTCCCTCAACTTGATTTTTCCAATTGTAAAGTGAATTCATCTTCTTTTCTTTTTTGTTTTGAAACTTAACTGATAAAGTGTCAAAATCAGTAAGTATCTGAGAAGCACCTGCATGCCATATGTTGAAGTACATTTAATATTGGGCTTAACAGATAGTGGCATTGTAATGTATTTTTATGATTAAACATTTTACGAATTTCATTCAGGAAGCTTGATGGTACACTTGTTTATATATGGTCATCTTATTGAATGATACAAAGAATGGTAATTTAGGGTACTTGCAAACCCCCTTAACTGAATGATCTGAACAGTTAAACCAACAAAACTATGGGGACCGAGAATTTTTTCAGCCTATACCTCGGAATACTTGAATTCTCCACGTTTGAGGTAATATGTCACAGAAGCTATCTTCTCTTGCAGGGTGGGGTTTATGCTAATGCAGTGCACATGATAGAATTAGATTTGCTCCTGAAGAAAAGGTGAATAAAATTTCTTTTTTCCAACTTCCTTTAGGCGTAAACTACATATATGGATTCTGATTTGCATAGAATTTTCAGATGCAAGGAATATTGGAAGGAGAGGTTGGTTGCTGAACGTGCAGAGATGGTGAAGCAATCTAAGGATTACTGGGATTTGCAAGCCAAATATATGATAGGATATTGATAAGATTATTGAATCCTACAGTGGGTTTGATATAGGATGCATCTATTTGATCAAATCCTGAAATGTCCATCTGCATTTTTCAACTTTTAGTCTAAATTTGTTAAAGATTGGTGGCACTTGAGACGAATTTGGGATCTAAAATAAGAGAGTTTTTTTAACTTTGAGGGTGTTTCTAGTTTCTGCAGGCTCTTCTTCACTCCCACCTTCTCATATGGAAATAGAAATTTGCGAAACAATCTCAAGTTGTAGTGGGGAAAAGATTCTACTTGTCCCCGAGACGCTATGGGCTGTCTTGTTAGATTGAAGGGAGTAAAATATCACCTCGCCGGTCTCTAAAGAATTAACAAAATTTGGGATTCTTGATTGCCATGTTAATTGGGTAAAGGAAGAGAAAAACGAAAGGAAAAAAAAAAAAAGGGAAAATCTCTCAAACGAAGGTAACATTTTGACCAGTAACAAGGGAAGGTGTAAATAATATACATTGAATTATTCTTAAACCAAGTGGGAGAAAAAATAAAAATTCTTTGTAACCTTAAATTCCAAGTTCCAGATAAGGCCATACCATTGGGACGACGCGGGCCCCTATTCTTGACTGAATAAAAGGAAAAAAAGAAAATCAGAAAAAGAGAGAATAAACAAGAAGCAGCCTTCCACTGCTCGATCCTGTCTTATTCAGACTTGTTGCGTCTGGAGTTTCTCGAACTATGGCGTTTTCCTCATGGTTCGCCCGCTTTCGTACTTCCTCACGACCCATTTACAGCAGCAGTAGTCTTCTGAACTTCATTTTAAAGAAGCAGAGCAGGACCCCCTTGCTGTCTACCACCCCTGCAGAGGCTGCCACCTCCAGTCATCAAACACATGATGCTCCACGATTTCTATCGTGGGCTAGCTCTCTACTTCCCATGGCATTGGCAGTCTCTGCCTCTGCTGGTGCACTTGTTTTCCAGTCTCAGAACAACCCATCTCTCTGTGATGCCTCCAATCTTGATCAAAGGTGTTAATTTAATTCACCTCTTTCTTTTGTCCAATCTATGTGCGGATATTTGTGTCTTCAACTATTTTTTCTACTGGGAAGCTAGAAAGTTGGAATCTTTATTGTGGGTTCGTTCTCCCCCCTCCCCCCCCCCCCCCCCCCGGCGCGTATGTTGATGGCTATGATTTTCGTTTTTTTTATATAGAGTTGTGGATGGTGATTGAATGATTGATCTTTTTGCGTACTCGTTACTTGTTTTCTGCTTGCCTCTCGAGTTATTAGAGGTGATGTCAGAACTGGGGGCAAAGACAGCACTGATTATGAGGTCAAAGGGTCTTATAGGAAAGTCCCACAAGTGCTTATTGATGAATTGAAGGTTATCTGTCAGGTATTCTCTGATTAAGTACTATGTTATTTCTAAATATTGTTATATGCGCTTCCCAATCCCTTTATAATCGGTATACACTGGTTACTTTTGAATTACTAGTTCTCATTTTTATTCTCGCTTGTGAAATACTTCTTCTTCTTCTTCTTTTTTATTCTTAAATTTTCAGCATGCAAAATCTGAAGTTCAACTCGAATTTCATGTACATTTGTGCCATTAAATGGAACTATAGTTGGGGAGAGCAATTTTAAAATGGCTCATATTACAGGATAATTTGACGATGGACTATGAGGAGAGGTACTTTCATGGTAAGCCGCAGAACAGTTTCCACAAAGCAGTGAATGTCCCTGATGTGGTAGTATTTCCAAGGTGAATTACTTCTAAAGCTAGCTTATTGTGGAGTTTTTGGTCGTTTGTTGGCATTATAATCTGATACAGTTTTTGCCATGTGTAGGTCACAAGAAGAAGTTTCTAAGATAGTCAAATCGTGTAATGACCATAAGGTCTTTCTCTATGCAGATTATAACTTCTATACTCTGTTTTTTCTTTCTCAATATCGTATGTTTTCCCTTAGGATTGTCTAGTTTTTGTTTCTTTAATGGAACACCTTTGAAATTCAAAGTGTTGGGCACAACATAATCATGTGTATATATTTCGTTTGTCAATATGTTGGATAGTTTCACCAATTCAAGTTAGTGCTAACCTTTTCTCTCTCTCTCTCTTTGTTTTTTTTTCCCCCTCCTGTATTCTTCCTTTTGGTGGAAAATAGGTTCCTATTGTGCCCTATGGTGGAGCAACATCAATTGAAGGTCACACTTTGTCTCCTAATGGGGGAGTTTGCGTTGACATGACTTTGATGAATGTATGAATTTACACACTTGATGCATAAATTTATGTCATCTCCTGTTGAATTTATGTTGTACACATTGAGCCTTGTAATCTTAGGAAGTGAATAGGGAGGAAGCACTCCTAATATGGTTTTGGTGTTTGCTTTAATATTAACCAGGTTCATTTGTGCAATTTAGTTACTTATATTTCTTGTTTTATATTTCATATTTATTCTCCACAGAAATGCACTTTTAAAATTTTTAAAATTATGACAATTTGCATAACTATAGTTTCTTTTAAGTTTTTTTTTCCTCAAAAAAGTAAATTATATGCTGCATTCGTCCATATTTCTAACTTCATACTATCAATTTTTTATGTAGCATGTTAAATCATTAAATATTGAGGACATGGATGTCATTGTTGAACCTGGGATTGGGTGGATGGAACTCAATGAATACCTGGAGCCTTATGGTCTATTCTTTCCTCTTGATCCTGGTTGGTGATAGTATTTGCTTTGTTTGATGGTTGAGGACATTATTTTCATTGTGACATTTCACTTTGGCTTTAGTTCTTATGCTTTGGGACGTCCATGTTAGTATTATAATATAAGCTCCAAGAATGAGGCAAATGGCAACCTCTGGAAACTTTCTTAATCATCTTCAAAGGTCTTAAGAACGATTTTTATTTTATTTTATTTGGAAATGCAAGCAGGAATTACTCAGTAATGGATTGCTAAAACAAATGTAGCAAAGCAACTCGACTCTTTTTCAAGTTCTAAAGATTGAATTTTTGCACGATTCAAGGATTTCTGTTGACAAAAGCATTGCAATAATGGTCAGATTGTTATATATATCTGCAGTGAAATTTTCCTTCTTGTAACAGGCAACCAACTTCTAAAGCTCAATTTATAGCATTGTCTTTCAAATAGTAGGAGTGCGACAGGAAATGCTTCTACGAAATGATCTAATTGGTGAAGTGACCAACCCATGTCCTTTAAGGCCATCTTATGTGATGTTCAGTAGTTTAACCATCGTCCATTGCATGTGTTGCCAGTAATTGTTTGTTTATCATATGAGTTTAGGTGATTAATATTACTTATTTATAGTAATTTTGTCCTTAATTAGTTCAGACTTAACATTAGCTGACAATATCTGATGACTATTTTGAATTTCTGAATTTGGTGTCAGTAAACTGTCCTCTTGCTTCGATTAATATTACTTATTGTGGTTTCTGGTCTGATTTTTGGAAGGTGACTTATCATTTAACTTGAATTCGAGCTAGCTTTCTATCATGCGTCTTTCTTAGTTTCATTTGTATCCTATCTTCTTTTTATAATTTACTTGGCAGGGCCTGGAGCAACCATTGGTGGGATGTGTGCTACACGGTGCTCTGGATCTTTAGCTGTGAGGTTGTTGTCTTGTCACATTTCTAAGCATGATATAGTATTTTATTCATGAATCTAAAGTATCACAGTCATTCAATTAACAATTTCATTTGAAGCATGTAGGTATGGAACTATGCGTGATAATGTCATAAGTCTTAAGGTTTGCCATGTCCTTGTCAAATGCTTTTATTTTCTATAAATATCAGATTTTACAATTTGTTTTTCTTGCAGGTTGTTCTACCCAATGGAGAGATCATGAAGACATCATCTCGTGCCAGAAAAAGTGCTGCAGGGTGGGTGTCTTGTTTACTTAAATTTGTGAAAGGTTGTGGTTTAATTTTAGTAGCATGGGTTTAAATTAAAATGTATAAGCATTTCTAAATGGATTGCAATTCTTTGATTGGTAACTAGCATCTCTAATTGATCAGGGTACTGAAAAAGAAAGGAATAATACTGTAAACTTCAAAACTTTGTTATCATTTTATTTTGGATTGGTTCCCCCCCCCCCCCCCCCCCTCTCTGCGCTTCTTCTTCTCTCTTCCATGCTGTGAATAAAATTTGGTCAAGAAGAATGTGTGAGCAACAGTCAATTTGTTTTAAGTTTTTACTAAAAACTTCTGTTGCTCTTCTTTACCTGTGGTGTTTTGAATTAAATGTTACCAAATTTGTTGATTAGCTGCAAGCAAATATTTCAGGCACTGATGAACACTGATGAATATTGAGTCGGATCAAAAGTACAATAAATAAATTCTAGTAGAGGTACTGTAAGGATTTTGCATTGCTGGTAAATCTGGGTAGATACATCTCATGCAGAAAATACGTTAAGTTGTCCGTAGATTTCTAGTATGAAAGGCATTTGTTAGATGCATGGATAGCTTTGAGGTTTAATCCTTGTCTTATTTAATGCATTTCAGTCTCAATAGAGCTGCAAATAACCTTATTTTATGGAGATTGCGTGGACAATTTTGTAAAATCCAATTAGCAGGCACTGGGCTCACAAAATAAAGCATTCTGCTGGTCTCAACAATCAATGAGATATCTGACTTAGATATTCCTGAAATCCATTCTTTCTTTTGTATGTTCGTGATGTATAGTTTCTCTAAGAAATTTATTGGTAAACTTTTTATGGAAAGCCACGAAACATAAGTGAACCATAACAACTGATGTTTGGATTAAGTAGAACTTTTTGAATACCGGTACAAGTTTAAATTAGACTGCATAACTGTTTTTTTCTCGCAACCTAGTATCCTTGATTCTTACTTATTTTAGCTGGTTATTAGATCTTCTGTTCTCTCCCATAACAGCACAATGATGCAAACCTTGTCATGCAAGCTTTTTCTTGATGCTTGTTGTATTATATCTGGGCTTTTTCTTGCTTTCTATTATAAAGTTGTTTCTAAACTGACTAGGAGAAATTTGTCTCAGATTAACTACCTCGGCTAACTCTTCAAATATATACCCAGGTATGATCTCACACGCTTGTTGATTGGAAGTGAAGGAACACTGGGTGTTATAACAGAAGTCACTTTACGTCTTCAGAAAATCCCTCAGTACTCAGTGGTATTTCTACGTTTCCTTGAGCTCGATATTAGCTCTGCATGTACATTTTGCCTCTTCAGTTTTGATTAATCTCTTCTTTTACACTTCAATTTTCTAGTTCAGTGATTTCTGTATCCTCTTCATGAGATCTTCAATGCAAGTAACGTGTAGTCTAAAATGGAAGTCTCTTTGTGCTGGCTGTCAACCTTTTTCCATCCTAATGTTGATGTTATTCATCTCAAAAATAAGAACCATAAGATGTTTTGGCATCAGGTGTTAAGATCCACAATCTGTGGTCATTCCATTTTATTGCTGTGCCTCTTACTGGAGAAAATGAATATTTTTCGTTCTTCCTTTTTTATTTTCTAATCTTACATCAAAGGTATACTTGTCCCCTCACCATTTAACATAAACCTGGGATGTGTGTAATGACTTAGATCTGTATATGGTATATCAACTTGAACTGGATTACAAACTCGATAGTTTAAATTTAATTGGAATCCAATGGATTTTTTATTTCCATTCCAAACTGTTCCTCTGAGTCAGCAGGACATGAGCAGACATTCAACACCCGATTAATATGGTCTAAAATGAAAAGAAAATTTTAATATTTAATAATGAAATGGATATTTTCTTTGTATAAGATAATTTTATTAAGCCAAAAAATTGAAGCAGTATGCCTGAAGAAACATGCAAAAAGTCGGTGTATGCACCTATGTGTCAGGATGCACTCCAACACATGATAATGGGATCATCATCCTCAGACACATCATTGCTATTTTTAACGAGAAGGGGATAAAGGAAATTTTTTTAATGAATGGTTGGACTAGGTTCAAGTTTGTAATTAAAAGGCTTATATACATCATTGTTCATTTACTATCTTTAATAGGAAATTATTAGGATGAAGAATGTCATCATGATGTTAGTATCAATTTCCTTTGCACCTAATACCACATCCAGACAAGCTGCTTGTTGAACAAGTGGATTTTCAGCTATTCACTGTTCATTATGTTTTTGAAATTTGAAGTGATATGTGTGCAGTTGCTTTAGTTCTCTTATCCAAATGTTGCTAAATTGTAACACTTAGGTGCTTCTGTTTGTCAAATTTTTTATTTTTTGTTGCTGTAGAATTGGTATTATCTGGTTAATTAAGAGTTATTCTCTGTTAAGTGATGGCATTCTTTTGTATGTGCTAACATTTTCAATTTAAACTTACACTTGCTTGTTTTTTAAAAAATGATTAAAATACAGGTTGCAATGTGCAACTTCCCGACTATTAAAGATGCAGCTGATGTTGCTATTGCCACTATGCTGTCTGGAATACAGGTTTTAATCTGGTTCTCTACTCTCTTTATGTCTTTTTTGTGCTTGAAGATTTCCCCAATGGTTTGGATCCCAAATATCTACATTTAGTGCACTTTTAAATATCAGCAAGAGCATCCTTTATTATGAGCTTGTAGAAATGATTTTTGATAAAATTTTTCATTTAACTCTAGCACGTGTATCTTTTTATATATGCTGATTCTTTTAGAAGGGTATCATTCTATCAAAATAGCTGCAGCAATTAGTGGTGATATTGCTCCGATTTTTCTGTAATAAGTTGGCAAATGCATTACTACTTCACTATAATTTCAGAAGCTAAGTTTAATTACAGCTCTGGAGCATTTTATTGCACTTTCAGGAGTTTAACTTTGGTGGACTTCTCTGTGCTGTTTTAATAACATTGTGATATCACTGTTCATCACGGTTATACCACACATTAGTATCCAGAAATTGACCAATTGTCTGAGTGGAAAACTCGTCTTCTAGAGTGATGAAGGAGATAATCTGTATACTAGCATAAATGCATGTGATGAAAGTGCAATTCATGCTGGAAATATCTTAATTTAATGATCATCTAGAAGTTTAAGAAAGTGTGATAGAATATCGCTCTATGCCATGGACGAAAATTGAAATCCCTGTTAAAGGCCTAAAGGGTTTAAGATCAAAATCAAAGAAAGACATTAACTAATAAGAAATTGATATTTCAGTATGGGATTTGCATTTTGGACAGTTTATTGTACAAAAGATGGAGCTGAAATATTTGCGTCATCGTCTTACTGAGTTACAATATTTGCAAAGATTGATTTGGTTAATGTTAACATTCAGTTAGAATATGAAAATATTTTCAGCTAAGATCTGCTTAGTTCATTTTTTTCACCTTTTTTTTTCCCCCTTTTTTTGACCATTGCATGATGCTCAAAAGGTTTCACGAGTGGAGCTCTTGGATGAAGTTCAGGTGAAGGCTGTCAACCTTGCTAATGGGAAAAATTTACCTGAAGTTCCGACCTTGATGTTTGAATTTGTAGGCACAGGTGAAATATGGTCCTGCTGGTAGTTGGTAGTGGATTTGTCATCTTTTGCTTATTGTTTTGTGTGCCTTCTTATCTGGAGTAAATGTAGTTTCTCTGACTGTTAGTTTGAATATTAGTAAGTAGTAACACACCTGTGACTATGCAGATGCATTGGTTTCCCGTATGTCTTGCCATATTAGGAGTGGAAAACTATATATGCTGTGTTGTGATATTTGTAATATAGATTATCTAAGGGCTATTGTATGAGAGGATGTGGAATTTGATGCAAGAATACTTGCTAATGGCATGCATTCAATTAATGCTTACTTTGCTATCATCAGCACACCTTGTTCAAGGTTATATTTTCTACTGTGTTGATTGCTTTGTTTTATTCGCTGTTGACTTCTATCAGAAGCATATTCACGCGAGCAAACACTGATAGTTCAGAAGATAGCTTCTGAGCACAATGGCTCAGATTTTGTTTTTGCTGAGGACCCTGAAGCGAAAGAGGAACTTTGGAAGGTATGTGGTTCAGGAATTGGATTTTGAATTACTGTTCTTCCATCTTCTTTCTTGAATGTAATCTGAAATATTTTCGCATTTTGCTTTGGTAATTCATTCTTGTTAGAATAATTAAATGTCCATGTCTATGCTTTTATGTAATTACGGTGAGCAGGCTAATATTTTGGTTTCACAATATATCATTATATGCAGCCCTCTTGGCAGAATTTGGTGAATTAGATTGAATTCCATCTCCAAAGCATCTTGTTTACTTTATATATTTATAATCACTAACTCACTCCCTCAGTTTCACATACACGCATGACAGGCACAACACTCTCTCTCTCTCTCTCTCTCTCTCTCTCTCTCTCTCTCTCTCTCTCTCTCTCTCTCTCTCTCTCTCTCTCTCTCTCTCGCGCGCGCACACACAATTTGTTGGCTTGTGCGTGTAATTTTCAGTTACAACTATTAACATTCATGGTGAAAATTTAGTCTGTCTGATAGGTTTGTTTAGTATCCTGGTGATGTAATGAATTTCTCAGAACTTAAGGAGCAGGGTACTAGAAACTGTAGCAACGGGTGGAATGTGTCAAAAGAAACATCATTTCCCATGCTATCTGGACGAGTACTTGGCATCGTTAGTTTAAATGAGATCTAGAGGACTGGAGGTTGATCCATTTAGTAAATTTTGTTAGATAAGTGTCTGAATTTTGGGAATGCTGGAATTTGGGGGTGCTGAAGAGTGCAGTTTTATTGCAAAATCTTGGATCCAAATGCTTGTTAACAGTCAGAATCTACTCAATTTCCATTCTCTGCAGTTTGGGGAATTAGTTCCTGAAGAATGCCAGCTTTGTTTTAGAAGCTGTCTCCTGATGCAACTAAAACCGTTGAAGATGAGGAACAATCCAAATGAGCCAGAGTTTAGTGTTAAAACGAGTATGGCAAGGATTCTGAACTATTGCAGTATTGAGATCAAGGCCATCTGATGGGATTTACTGTCTGTTGAAGTGTTTTGTTCTGGTTATGATTGAAATTTGTTGCTGTATACTGTATTATTTATTTATTTGTTTTGTTTGGTAGACTAATTACTAATTTTCTTCGCTATACAAATATAATATGCAATTTTCAATTCAGGGTAGATTTGACTTCTTTTAAGTCAATTTTTTTCAAAAGGGTTTCGAGCTAGTTCATGCATTTTCTTTCTCTTTCCAATAGCAATTTTGCAATTGGTAAGTTATGTAGCTGTCTCTAATTTTTAATGGTTTTGCATGTAGATGAGAAAGGAAGCACTTTGGGCGTGCTTTGCAATGGAACCTAATTATGAAGCAATGATAACAGTGAGTTCTCATTTGTATCTTGGTGTATTGTACCATACTTATTTGGCTAATGTAGATTTGCTGCTTTATTTTGAGGACAACCCATGGTACAAAATTTTCTCAAGATCAAAACTTTTTTTGGCGTTGCCCAAATATGCTGGTTCCTCCTTTTGGAAATAAAATGTGTGGATAAATCATTATTCTGGACAAGGTTTATTGTTTATACAACAAGTATCAACGGAAATATTATGAAAAGGTAGAAAGAAGAACCGTTAACACTGTCATGAGTCTTGAATGCTTGTCCAGTGTTCAATAAGGTTGTTGAAATGAAAATTGCTTGTTAGCTAAACCTGAAGTTAGTGGATCAAACATAGCCTACTGCATGGAAGATGAACATTCTAAATATTTGCGAAATGTAGCAAAAAGAAAAATAAGCACCTTGTCTTAAGCTTAATTATGCAAGAAATCCTCCACTGTGTATCTTTCAACTGCACCCATTAGTCATCTTGGAGTTCGCTTTGGGAGGGATATAATTGAAGATTGTCTTGAGTGGATTACCGATGAATTTTAACTCCTAAATTAAGCTTTTCTTGATTTTTTTTCTATCCCTGTGGGTCATCATTTAATTTCTCGCATTATTATTATTTTTTTCTTTATTGCATTCTTTAAACATTTTTTTCTTTGCTGCACTAGTCTACAATCTTTTCATCCCTCCTAATTTTTGAAGTTCAATCATGCCATCAATCTCAATACATTTTGAAAGCTGCCTGTACTGCAGGCTGAGTGGCATCATTGATAGGCTGCATAGGCAACTTTTGTAGGTATAGTAATTTCCAAAATCCAATTGCAGTTGCATCTTTCTAAATATGTCACAGTAAGTAGCTTTTACATGTTTTAATCTGCTGGAGGATTATTGTGTCTTTGTTTTTGCAGGATGTCTGTGTTCCTCTCTCACATCTTGCAGAATTAATATCAAAATCCAAGCAAGAACTTGATGCTTCACCACTAGTGTGGTATAATTGATCTCAACAAGCCAAACTTCTATTGAAGCAAATCATTGTACTTTATATCCAGGCTTTGAACACTTGCTTTGGTTACTCTTGTTAACAGCACTGTTATTGCTCATGCTGGTGATGGGAACTTTCATACAGTAGTGCTATTTGACCCTAAGCAAGAGGAACAAAGAAGGGAAGCTGAGAGGTTAAATCATTTTATGGTCCATGCTGCTTTATCCATGGAAGGTACCAAACTTGTGCCAACTTTAATGAATTTTTTTCTCTATTGGTCATGGTTGATGAGGATAGACATCTCTCTTTTTTTTTTTGGACGTTATTTCCAAGCGCTGATTTATCTGTTATACCACTCTGACTTTGGAAGATTTGAAGCCATCTACTCTAGAAATGCCTTTCATTAGACATTCATATCTTTTTGGGATATTTTAATGCAAACATGAATATGAGAAATTGGATTTCGATGCTCTGGGAAAGCTTATGCACACTGTCATGCACCATAAACAATCTGTCTTGTCACCTTTCCGATTTTAAATAAATGGCTAGGAAGAGTGTGGAAAATTTACTTGTACTTTGGGACATGAATTTAAATTGCCAGGATGCCTTGTTTTGGGAGATTTGTGTTCCAGTTATGCTTTTATATTCTTACTTTGACTGCAACAAGATAAAAGTTCATGCTACTCCATACAGTGATGATTGTCCACATAATTTCCATCATCCATCATGAATCTCTCAAGATCACCTGAATGCCTAAGTTGTTTACAATTGAAGCATAGGCATGCCTGTTGAATGGCTTGATTTTTTGAGTTTTTAATGTGCTGCTTGTGCTGCTGATGTAATGGTCTGATTAGAATTCCTTTTAGCATTTTGTAGTGTGCTTCAATTGAGGAAGATTAAGGAAATATTTTCTATTGACTCCTAATAATTTGTTTGTTTTGATTTTATGGTGAGGCAGGAACATGTACCGGAGAACATGGTGTTGGGACTGGGAAAATGAAGGTATGAGAACGTCATGTTGTTGGGCCTATATGTGAGTAAACAGAAAGCTGTAGGATAGTTGCCAATTTGATGTGCTGATGGTGGTCTGACGGATGAAAATTCTAACACATCAAGGATAATATCTTTAGTTAAAATTGCTACCATTTACCAGTAGTTGCCACATCAGTTTCCAAGCTTTATCAAGACCTAGCAGATTTCTAATACGTGCCTCTGAATGCTATGCAAAATACTGATAAGTTACTATGTTCATTTTGACTACAATGATTTAATTTTAGGTCGATACCTGTTAGGTTTCTATTTGGATGTACAAAAGTACTTTGGAAAATCTACGATTTCAAATTAACTTGAGGTTTTCTGACGCAAATGTTCTAAATTTTTTTTCCATTTGGTATTGCATTGTCCGCATGGAGAGTTGCAGTTGTAATATGATTTGATTGTTTTCTGCATTTTAACAGTATCTTGAAGAAGAACTTGGGATCGAGGCTTTGCGGACAATGAAGAAGATTAAAGCTGCTTTAGATCCTAACAACATCATGAATCCAGGGAAACTCATTCCTCCCCATGTGTGTTTCTAAAAGAGCCTTCTAATTTTAAGGGCTTTGTAACAATATGGTTTGGCCATGAAAGCTCATTCCTCCTGAATTCGTTTCCTAAGAGAACTATCTCATTGTAAGAGGAGTTGTAACACGTGCCACTCTTGGTGTATACTATCTACTTCGCTGGAGATGAAACTTCTGTCACAGAAAAATAATCCAATGTTGTTACAGGTTCTGAAACATAGGTGGAACGGACAACTCTACTCTTAGGCGATGTTTGGGAGGGAAATGGAGAGAAAAGAAAAGAAAGGAAAAGATTTTTTTTGTTTGGGAGTAAAGAGAGAAAAGAAAAGAAACCCTTTCTTTGTTTGGGAGTAAAAATAGGGAAAGAAAACAAAGGAAATAGAAGGAAAAACTCTTGTTTTTTCCTCCAAAAATTTTCCTCCCAAATTTGGGAGAAATGGAAGGAAAAAAAAAAAACAAACTTTCTCTTCTTTTCTTTTCTCTTCCATCTGCTTAGTTTGGGAGTTGGAGTAGAAAAGAAAAAGAAGAGAAAAGAGAGTGAGAGAAAAGAAAAGAGGGAAAGAAACTTCCTCTTCTTTTTCTTCCCTTCCCTTTCTTCCATTTCTTTTCTTTTTCTTTCCTTTCCTTCCTTTCAAACAAAGGAAAATGATTAAGTGACTTTTCTCTTCTTTTTCTTTCTTTCTCTCAAACGAAAAAAAAAAATTTAAAATCTTTTTCTTCCAAATCCTTCCATGCCAAACATGCGCCTAGGTTGCGAGAAGCAACAGAGAAAGCAGCATGGTATTAATTGTTCGGATGTTATCATATTATATGTGTGTATGATTCACGTTGAATGGTTTTATTTTTTTTCAGAAACCTTTCGAGGAATGGCTTTAGCCAATAAGTATGTTTTCCAAAAAGAATAGTGTTCCGCTTGCTTGGGCAAAAACAAAAACCATGGTCCAGCGTAAGCTCTTCAGGTTGTGGCGTCTGGTTAGGGTAAAATGAAGCAAGTAATGGCAATGGCAATAATGGGTCTCTTGTGGACGAATTTATGCCCCCACATTCCTTCCTCTTTTTTTTTTTTCCTTTTTTGGATGGACATTCCTTGTTGAAGCATGCACGTTTGGATACGTGTTGGTTCTTTTCTTTTTCCATTCCCCCCCCCCCCCCCCCCTTTTCTTGTTTTGACAATTTCTTACATGTTTTTTTTAATTGTTGATATGTGACAATTTCTTTCTTGATATCGTTCGTTTAATAGGATGGTCTGCAAGAAGAAAAGACCCTGATTACGGGTCATGTATTTTGTCTATCACATTTCTTTTGTTTTCATGAAACTTGAGGCCATTAAGAGCCAAAAGATAGAAAACAACAGTTTATCATATTCTTTTGTTTTTGTTAGCATAATTGTAGGGTGTTAGCATAATTGCAGTCTTATTTTGTTAGCATAATTGTAGCCTAATTAGCTTGATTGTTACTACCTTGTATAGAAATTGTCTAGGTTCATTGCTATTTAGGTGTCTAGGTTCATTATAGCATGATTGTAGCCTAATTAGCTTGATTGTCGCATGATTGGTTACTACCTTGTATAGAAGTAGTCTAGGTTCATTGCTATAGGTGTCCAGGTTCATTTTGTAATGCCTATAAATAGGCTTTATTTTGTACAAATCAATAACAAGCATCAAACAATTCTTTTCAGGATTCTTAGTCCTTTTCTGTTAACATGGTATCAGAGCCATTTAGCCTGTGTTTTCTGTAATTTTCTGCCTGCATAATTTCCCGACCTTATTCCTCAGTTTCCTTTACTTTGACCACTCTTCATCATGGAGAAATCTGATATTTCAAAACCTATTGCAACTGTTTTGATTGGCTCAAACTATAATCTATGGGTTCAAGGAATGAAAAGTTTCTTGATAGGTCGCAAGCTTTGGCGAATTGTTACTGGGGATATCACCAAGCCAATTAGAGAGCCAAATGAAACTAATGCAAAATTTGCAGATCGTCTTGAGGACTGGGATAGTAGAAATCACCAAATCATCACATGGTTTCGTAATACCTCAATCCCATCTATTCACATTCAGTTTGCTGATTACGAATCTGCGAAAGAAATCTGGATTTTTTGGCTATCAGATATCAAACCACTGGACTTGCCCACTATTACCAGTTGTGGACAACTCTTCATAATCTGAAACAAGAATCAGGTCAATCTGTGAATGATTTTCTTGCTAAAGTTCAACCGATTTGGAATCAAATATCTCAGGCCAAAATCAGTGAAGATCATCTTCATCTCATTCAGGTTCTTATGGCTCTTCGACCTGAATATGAAGCTGTCCGAGCCTCTCTACTACATCGAAATCCACTCCCATCATTGGATACTGCTATTCAAGAAATTATTTTTGAAGAGACTCGCCTCAATCTGGACAAAACTCCTCAGTCTGAAGTAGTTCTTGCAACTACCCGATCTGCACATAAAAAATCTGGCAATCAACCATGTAAGAATTGTAATCAAACTGGTCATGTTTTTGCTAATTGTCCTACTGTTGAATGCAGATATTGTCATGGTCTTGGCCATATTATTGAAAATTGTCCCACACGTCCTCCTAGACCTAAAGGGGAGGTTCCCAAGTCTAAGAATGTCTCAAAGACTGGATCTTCTTCAGTCACTGCTGTTGCTACTACTGAGGGTTCTACTACTATCACGAATAAGTGATCTTGAAGCACTTACTCAAACAGGTTATCTCTTCCAATACATCTACTGCAATGTCTGCCACTCCGGGTAATTTTCATTGGTTTTTTGACTCTGCATGTTGCAATCATATGACCTCTAACAGTAAACTTTTGCCTTCTGCAACACCTGTGTCTTCCTTACCACCAATCCACACTGCAAATGGCACTAAAATGAATATTACTCATACTGGTCACGCTTCTAGCACCAATCTTGACCTTCCTGAAACCTACTATATCCCTAACTTGACTCTCAATCTTATCTCTGTTGGTCAGTTGTGTGAAAAGGGATTACATGTTAACTTTTTCTCCTTTTGGTGTTCAGGTACAGGATCCACAGACGGGACAGATTCTTGGGACGGGTCGCAGGGTGGGTCGATTATTTGAGCTTGAATCTCTTCACCTTCCTTCAAAACTTGTGTCTGCAGCTACAACCACTAAATCTTCCATCCATCAATGGCATTTGCGTCTTGGTCATGCCTCATCTAGCAAAATTCAGTCTTTAATTTCTCGTGGATTATTAGGATCTACAAAGTTTGAGTCTTTTAATTGCTTAAATTGTCAGCTTGCAAAACAACCTGCTTTGTCTTTTAATAATAATGATTCCATTTCAGATAGTCCTTTTGGTTTAATTCACTCTGACATTTGGGGTCCTTCCCCTATTTCTTCAGTAAATGGTTTTCGGTATTTTGTGTTATTTATTGATGATTACTCTCGGTTTACTTGGATATATTTTTTGAAACATCGATCTGAATTATCACACACTTACATTAAATTTGCAAATATGATCAAAACTCAGTTTTCTTGCACTATAAAAATTTTGCGAACAGATAATGCAATGGAATATAAAGATTCTTCCTTACTTCAATTTCTTAGTCAGCAAGGCACTGTTGTTCAACGTTCCTGTCCTCACACCTCCCAGCAAAATGGACGAGCCGAGCGTAAGCATCGCCATATACTTGATTCTGTTCGTGCCCTTCTTCTTTCTGCCTCATGTCCAGAAAAATTTTGGGGAGAAGCAGCTCTTAATGCTGTCTATACTATTAATCAACTTCCTTCCATGGATTCTCCATAATTTATCTCCTTTTGAGAAGTTGTTTGGTAAATTGCCTGACTATTCACTCCTTAGACCTTTTGGATGTGCATGTTTTGTTCTTCTACAACCTCATGAACACACAAAATTAGAACCTCGTGCTCGTCTATGTTGTTTTCTTGGTTATGGTACTGAACATAAAGGTTATCGATGTTGGGATCCTACATCAAATAAATTACGTATTTCTCGTCATGTTACTTTTTGGGAAAATACCATGTTTTCATCTCTTTCTAAATTTCATCAGTCTGTCAATAGTGAATCTTTGTTTTTCACTGATTCTTCAATTGAGTTGTTTCCAAGTTCTGATCCAGGTGGCTCTAATGAGCTCAATACTCGACCTGCCTCACCTGCTTCTATTGAACCTGTGCCGGTTGTTGATCCTGCACCTCTTTCTACATCTACTCATGATAGTTACTCGTCGTCATTCTACTCGGGTAAGAGAAACTCCTCATTATCTCTCTGATTTTCACTGCTATTCTGCTATTGCAACTCTCCATGAGCCTCGCTCTTATCGTGAGGCAAGTACTGACCCTCTTTGGCAACAAGCTATGACTGAAGAACTTCAGGCTTTAGAGAAAACTCATACTTGGGATTTAGTTGATCTCCCTCCAAACAAGACTCCTATTGGCTGCAAATGGGTCTACAAAATCAAGACCCACTCTGATGGAACTGTTGAGCGTTACAAAGCACGCTTAGTAGCCAAGGGGTACACTCAAGAGTATGGCATAGACTATGAAGAGACGTTTGCTCCAGTGGCTCGATTAACATCTATCCGCAGTCTCTTAGCTATTGCTGCAGTTCGTAAATGGAAGCTTTTTCAGATGGATGTTAAAAACGCTTTTCTTCATGGTGATTTGACTGAAGAGGTTTACATGCATCCTCCTCCTGGCTATCATACACCTCATAAAGTTTGCAAACTTCGAAAAGCTTTGTATGGACTAAAGCAAGCCCCTAGAGCCTGGTTTGCCAAATTTAGTTCCACTCTTGCTCAATTTGGTTTTGTTTCTAGTTCATATGATTCTGCTTTATTCATTCGACGGACTGATAGTGGGATTGTCCTTCTGTTACTTTATGTTGATGATATGATAATAACAGGAGATGATACATCTGGTATTTCAGAAGTACAACATCATCTTAGACAGCATTTTGAAATGAAAGATCTTGGTTTACTTAGCTACTTTTTGGGTCTTGAAGTTTCTCAAAATCTTGACGGGTATTATCTTTCTCAAGCCAAGTATGCATCTGACTTGCTTTCTCGGGCTGGCATCACTGATAGCAAAACTGTATCAACTCCCTTGGAACTCAATTGCAAGCTTACACCTCTTGATGGCACTCCACTTGCTGATCCTACTTTATATCGCCAACTTGTTGGGAGTCTTGTTTACCTCACTGTTACTCGTCCTGATATCTCATATGCTGTTCATCTAGTCAGTCAATTTATGTCTGCTCCCCGCTCATCTCACTTCTCTGCAGTCCTTCGGATCATTCGCTATATCAAGGGAACTCTTTTTCATGGTTTACATTTTCTGCTAACTCATCTTTAATATTATCAGGCTACTCAGATGCTGATTGGGCTGGTGATCCAACAGATCGTCGGTCTACAACTGGTTACTGTTTCTTCCTAGGTGACTCTCTTATCTCCTGGCGAAGCAAAAAGCAAACTGTTGTTGCACGCTCTAGTACTGAATCTGAATATCGTGCTCTTGCTGATGCGACATCTGAATTACTTTGGTTACGGTGGTTATTGACCGACATGGGTATCACGCACTCTTCTGCCACTGTACTTCATTGTGATAATCAAAGTGCCATACAAATTTCTCATAATGATGTGTTTCATGAACGTACAAAACACATTGAAATTGATTGTCACTTCGTACGTCATCATGCTACTCATGGCACTGTACATTTGGTTCCTGTTTCTTCTATCAACCAAACGGCTGATATATTCACTAAAACACATCTTCCAGCTCGCTTTCAGGATCTATTAAGCAAACTCAAGTTGGCATCCACTATACCACCTTGAGTTTGAGGGGGGGTGTTAGCATAATTGTAGGGTGTTAGCATAATTGCAGTCTTATTTTGTTAGCATAATTGTAGCCTAATTAGCTTGATTGTTACTACCTTGTATAGAAATTGTCTAGGTTCATTGCTATTTAGGTGTCTAGGTTCATTATAGCATGATTGTAGCCTAATTAGCTTGATTGTCGCATGATTGGTTACTACCTTGTATAGAAGTAGTCTAGGTTCATTGCTATAGGTGTCCAGGTTCATTTTGTAATGCCTATAAATAGGCTTTATTTTGTACAAATCAATAACAAGCATCAAACAATTCTTTTCAGGATTCTTAGTCCTTTTCTGTTAACAGTTTTCATGAAAATTGAGGTCATTCAGAGCCAAAAGTCAGAAAACAACAGTGAGGTGAAACAGGAAGTCCCCCATATCACCAGTGCATTCTCTCGCATAATTGCTCTTTGTTTACTTACGGAACAATACATAGAAAGGAGTCCCTCAATTCTCAGCAACAGTGGCTTATGTTCCTCCTGTGGAGTTTTTCAGCAAATGATTTCAATTCATTAATTTCTAATTGTCGATTCTACAGGGCGATTCTTGGACCGGCTTGAACAAGAATGGGTGATAACTGCAGAATGAAAATTATTGCTCCAGCTCTGATTGAAATGAACCATTTCAGTGTTCTATATGGCAGCCTACATTCCATCTGCTTCTGCTATTAATTTACAAATTGCATCCACAAACATGTTCCTCTTATTATTATAATTAATAACTTAATAGCGTTAGCAAATGTTTAACTAATGCCAAATATTAATTAAACATGCAGGAATTACTAATTATTATCAGGATTTTTTACGCCCCATGTGAATTTTGAATACTGAAATTGGATCCTAATTCACGCTGCCTCTGAGTCATAGGTTTCAAAAATTCTAAAAAATATATATATAAATAAATAAAAGGAGAAGAAGAAAAATTTTAAAAAATTACGGTGGCCAATATATAAACTTATCCTTTTACCTGCTTTAATCCCATCATGTTGCGACTTGTTATAACTTACAAGCCCATTCAGTCAAATTTAATTACATCTAGCAGTTCCATACATATATATATATTTTTTATAATGAATTATTTGGATAGGTGAACTAGTCCCCATTTCTGACTGGACATGATCTAATAGCTCAACAACCCATATCTTCATTGACGTTGGTTAGAAATTGAAGTTTACCACTCATAAATGAAGATAAAGAAAGACTAATTACCTTTAAGTAGGTTAAAATATAGGCAATAGTTGAGTGGCAGTTGGGCGAAATCAATTCTATATAGTACACAATTTTATATAGTTCTTGACTTCTATGTAGTACTAAAGGAAATAGATTAAAAAAAAACAAAAAAGAGCAGGTAATTGAGATTATCCTATGCTGGAAATGGCGGCTATGAGAGGAGAAGGGCCCCATGACCAATTAGGTTAATCTTTCATATGCTATCGTTCAAAGTCCATAATTTGAGGAAATTTGCTATTGAGTGTTATTTTGTTTTTTTTGGTCATACAACCATATATACTTGTATCTTTTATTTATTAATTTATTCGTTCAGATTTTAGGAAAAAAAAATTGGAAAAAGAAAAGGTTAATTTAGCAATGATTCCCGTTTGAATTAGTTGTGATGGAGGCATTTTTGTTCGAAGTCCTTAAGAGTCTCACTCTTTTCCTTGTTTCATCTCTTCTTTAGTCCCTTTTTTCCTCGATTTTCAAGATGATTTATTTGCAGATAAATTAGTAGTAATTTGCAAGATGTAACAGCGTAATTGAAAAAGACATGCCTTTGTCCGACTAAATTACTAATGTTAATTGGGTTTCGCAAACAAATAAATAGGTGCGTTTTGCGAAGATAGTATCAGTCCTACTAACCAGTTGGGCTTCTTTGCTCTCATCTTGCTGCTGCGTCCTTAAGCTGATAAGCCCAGTATACACAGCGCTTGCAGCTCGTCGGAGAGATTAAGGGGCCAAAACTTTATTTTATTCTTGTTTTCTTGTTTCTTGTTTTAATATCCATTGATCATTGTTGGGATATAAATTAAGATTTGCTTCGGACTAAAATATTCTCAAGGCCCAGAAACTGTTGAGAGTCATGACATCAAAGTATCTGCTAGTATCTTCTGCTGCTGCTGCTAATGTTTCGCAATTTCTTCTTTTTTTTTTTTTTTTTTTTGGTTGGGGCGGGGGGGCGGGGAGAGAAGGGGCGGCGCTATGGCATGTGAGTCTACTGTTACTATCATTAGCTAATTGGATGATGAATCAATTTGTTAAGCATTGTAAAAAAAAAAATTGTAGTACTTAAATATTCTAAGAATAGTCTACATGGATCAAATCAAGTCAAAATTTTCTTTGCCCCTAGCTTTCCAAAATATTTATTTGCAAATTCACATCAGCTTGGAGAAATTTCAACACTCAAATTAGAAAATGCAATATAATACCTTAACGCCAAGCCACCTACGGTAGTATAAAAAACTTGCTACTGATTTAACACTTTACATATATGCAAAAACATGATAAAGTCCGACATATTTTGATACAATAATGAAGGAAATCAGCAGCCTAGGCCCTAGATTACGAAGAAATCAGCAGCCTAGGCCCTAGAATACTAAAGAAATCAGCCTAGACTTATTCTGGAAGCTCTATGGTTGAGGGAACAGTAATGCAAAATCAAAGAAAGGGTTCAGTGGCTGCTAGTGCTACTACTGTAGCGAGAACTGACGTCTTTAGTAATATGTTATTGGCGAGTCGGCAGTGTGATTGTCGTAACTGTGCGGAAGTAAACAACCCGAAGCGTGAAGTGCACAACTCAGTAATTTTCGGACTTTGAAATCAGGCACGCTTAGAGCATTGTTGTATCCATGAATATGGGATGGAATTTCTTTTCATGTACAGTAACTTTTAACAATTTTGTATTATAGTTCACTAAATTTTATGGCAAGAACATTAACGGCACATATAATCGAATCAAACCTTAAGAGATAGGAATGAGTATGGACTGGTTAATTAGTCTATACACTCAATATCTTAATTCGACTCATCTGCTTTGCTAGCTCGTTTTCAACTCGCACTAATCGGCTAACCACTTAATTGGATTAAAGAGGTTAGGTATCACAAAATTGTATGATATAAAGTTAATTGGCCAAAAATAAGGAGAAAAAGACATTGTAATATAAATAAATGCTTAAATTTAAAAAAGAATATATTCGTATAATTTTAAATACTTTGCAACTTAAGTAACAAAATTATGAATTGAAACTCTTATATTTATTTATTTTTACAAGTAAAAATATTATAAATCAAAATTCTTTACAACACAAATGAAACAACTTGCGTAGTTTTCCATGCTCAACATTGAAGGCAAATTAATGTAGAATAATGTATAAATAAAAAATTCAGTTTTTTATTTAAGTATGACATTTAAATTTTTGAGTTGCTTTCGACTTGATTATGAAAATACGAAATAGTATGAAACTCTTCGATATTATTTACATACATTAGCCTTAGGACACACGGGAGTTAATTTCGATCTCAATTAAAAATATTGATAGAAATCACTCTTGTAAGTAAGTTTTGATTAGGTTAATTGGTTTTAATATCCGGTTTATTTATCCTCATTTTTTCAATTCGAAATATATATATGTATATTTTTAACCAGAAGGCAACATAATATTTACCTACAAAGTTAGATTAAATATTAACAGTCACGTGGAAAACACTTACCCAAGCACATTCCACAAATCAACTCAAAAAATAATTGCTGACTTAAGAATTAACCCATAGAACTTAAGTACAGGAACACTATCACACACATTTTCCGATTCAAAATATATGATTTTGTCTTTTTTTCGATTTTTTTTTTCTTAAATCCACCCCTACCAAACCTCACGTGTCTCATATCCTTAAAGTTTCTCTTTGTTGTAGGTAGTGGCTTGTACTGGTGTCATAATCTTCTCCTTAAATTACATACATGTCCTTATGTAGAAACTCGCGCGTATGTTTCGTTTCTTCCTGCTGCCCCTTCATTTCCCTGCCTATTTATAGCCTCATCATTTGCTTCACTAGACTTGCTCCCATATCTACACCAGAGATTTCAATTACACAACACTCACTCACTCAAACACACACATACACACACCAGAAATGGGATCACTTCCACATGTTGTTGAAGACATCCACGGTGTTCTCCAAGTCTATAGTGATGGTTCCATTTTCCGGGCTAATGACATAAAATTCAAGAACATCCCAATCCATGACGACCGCTCTGTTGTCTGGAAAGATTGTGAATTCGACGTCCAGAACAACCTTTTTCTCCGCCTCTATAAGCCTATATCCAATACTACTGGAAATCCTTCCAGAAAACTGCCTATTGTGTATTTCATCCACGGTGGTGGCTTCTGCGTTGGTTCAATGACATGGCCTAACAATCACAACGCCTGCCTACGCCTTGCTTCGGGGCTACAAGTCGTTGTAGTCGCACCGGATTACAGGTTGGCCCCCGAGCATAGGCTTCCGGCTGCGTTGGATGATGCACTGACTTCTCTCAAGTGGCTTCAAGCTCAGGCTCTGTCAGCTATTCCTGATAAATGGTTGCAAGACCAGGCTGACTTTGACCGGATTTATATAATTGGCGACTCATCTGGTGGGAACATGGCTCACCATTTGGCCATCCAGCTGGGCCCTGGTTCACCGGAATTAGCCCCTGTTCGAGTACGTGGCTATGTGCTGATGGCACCATTTTTTGGTGGAACCGTGAGAACGAAGTCCGAAGCAGAGGGGCTTCCTGAACCACTCTTGAATTTGGAGGTTCTTGACAGGTATAGATTAACCAAAACATGGGATTTTCTTTTTAATATATTTAAGAAATACTAAATAAAGAAACATTAATTTAGTACCGAATTATTTAGCTTTGCCATGCTGGAGGCTTATCAGTCCAAATATTAGTAAATTAAGGTAAACACTCGTGTTCATCTCTTTTACATCTGATATATTTAGTTTTCAAAAATTAAATTAACAAGAGCCATTGTTTTTAAGCTCTCCTCAATGGATAGGACCGGTGAAATAGTATTTGTCATTCAGGCAAACATTCTGGTCACCAGGAAATCTAAAATTAATTAAAAAAAAAAACAAATAGTTTAAAGTTAACTAATTATAAAACTAAATAAAATGCCAAAATCCATATATCATACTGCAAGAGACACCCGTTATTATTAGTTTAATAGGCTTAAAATTTAAATCAAAGTGAATATAAGGTAGGCTCATCATTTTTTACAAGAGGGAAATTGCATAACAATAATGGTAAATTTTAAGCAGAAACTCACAGCTAATTCTTTAACTCATGTCAGCAATCAAAGTTAGCACGCCACTTGACTGTAATTAATTAAGACAAACCCACGTTTGGTATGGTGAATCCAAATTCATCTGAGTCACAAAAAAATATACATTTTTTGTAATGAAGTCAAACAAATATATTATTAATTAATGGTACAACAATATGTTAGCAGATGACGTTAATTTCACTGTTTTCAGATGTATAGTGGCAACTATTGTCCAATAATAACATGATCTCATACTTATCCCTGGATTTTTCCTAATGCAAGTGCGGTCTACTGTATATAAAGGATATTATTGGGCGTACAATTAGACATAATTAAGCATTATACGTGAAAATTGCGAGTTGACTAGGCTATGCATTCCATGCATAGTTGTTAATGACATCGACTTTACTTTTCGTGCTGGATTTTGTATTTTTTTAGTCATGCTTAATCAGCATTTTTTGAAAAAAAAAGAAAAGAAAATATAATACTATTCCTCCTGAACAGGTTTTGGAGGCTATCATTACCAGTTGGAAAAAATGCAGACCATCCACTATCGAACCCATTTGGAGCTTTTAGCAGAGATCTTGAAGCTGTAATGGTAGACCCAATATTGGTCATTTCCGGAGGAAGTGAACTATTACGAGATAGGGTGGAGAGCTATGCGAGGAGGTTGAAAGAAAGTGGCAAAAAAGTTTATTATGTAGAGTTTGAAGGAGAGCACCATGGTTTCTTCACAAGTGACCCTTATTCCGATTTGGGAAATAGAGTTTTGCAAGAGATCAAATGTTTGATGTCTAAGATTTCTAGTTAGTTGGTTGGTTAGATTCCACAGTTATTACTGTTACTTGTTTCTTAGGTCACTTGATTCTGTTATATGACATAATAAGAAAGTGGCTTAATCAGATATATGATTAAGGGGTTTAATATAGAAATGCAATCTCTTAGTGCTTCTGAAATGTATATGGTCTCTTTTCTTAATTCTAACTACTGTTGTTATGAAATTCCGTTGTGACAAGAATTTTACTAACACTTCATTTCTTTTTCCATACAGTTTGGCAATTTTAGTTTTTTGCGATACCTAAATCCTGGAATTTGAGGCTGCATAAGTTGCATACGTACGTTAGAAATAAGGCCAGATTAAAGGAAAGAGAAAAGAAGAAGAAAGGGGGGGGGGGGGGGGGGAGGGTGAGAAGGGAGTCATGTCACAGGACTGCGAGTTTTCATTTTTTATTTCCCTGGTACTTTTTAGGATAGGATGCATCATAACCTTTGTGCCTTATGTACAGATAGTGTACATTGAATGAACAACCAATGGATCATTCTTTGCACCCAAAAGAAACAAAGATTATATAATTGAATAATTGATCACTACACATGTGGAGGTTGACTAATGTCTAGGCTCTGCGTTTTGTTTAATCATGTGATACGATCGCACAAAACATTTGCCTTTTCACTCCACTAAACTGGATCATGGAGGAACATAAGCAGAAGAAATCCACGAAAAAGAAAACAAGATCAGCATTCATCCAGTTTGTCATGGGCCTTAGTTGAGTAAATGATTAAATGTTGAGTTATCAATTATTAGACTGAGTGGTCTCCTAAGGCCTGCTGCAATATCTGCACAGGGACTCATGATAGGATTTCAGATTTATCTCATCTTTCTCTTGATTTGGATACGTGGTTTATCTGAAGTCCTATTTTATCATGCGAGCACTGTTTGGCATGGCTAAAGATGAACAGTCGATGCAAGAAGATGTACGTTCCATGGGACTGTTCACTGTAGCATTTTTGCCAGTAAATTTTAGAAAATATATGGTTCCAGGGACATTGCTTTGGTTTCCATTTTGTTGCATTGATATTTACATAGAGGTTCTGTTTTCATTTGTATTGAGAGTAATTCCATTCGCCATCTGTTTTTTTTTTTTTTTTTTGGTACTAATATTCACCTGTGTTTTTGTTTTTTAATTTCTTGAATGTACCGCGAAGAAATTTTTCCAGATAAGTTTCTATATCTCAATTATTCTACTAAATAATGGTAATATCTATCCAATAATCAATTATTGCATTCAGTTGTACCGCGTTGGTTGGAAGTAATTTGAATCTAAACGCACTGATTATTCTCTTAACAACGGATAAAACAAAGGCACAGGCATACGTGGCTGATTACTCACTTGGCATACCACATCCAACCAGAAAATTTTTTTATGGCGAGTTCTCCTGCAATGCATTATCCATGGTCGATAATCGAATACGCCTGCAGGCAAGGTCGAGCACTCCAAATTCTAGATTCTACAATCTTGGCTGTCCCAATTAGGTGAAGAAGTGGGTGGTTGACGAAGAATGATATCTTATTGTAGCAATTTGTCTCATTTCAAAAAGGCAAATTTGACACTATTCAGCTCCATTCGGCCGTTCTCACCCATTTGAAGCATCGTTTTATTCCTTTTTGTACTCTCAAGAAAGCGACTCGAGTGATTGAAAAGCAGTACTGGCATGGCATGGCATGGCATGGCAGAGGCAAGCAGAGAAATTAACATTGACTAGGGGGGGTGGTTCAACTGGTGCCTTGAATCAAAGTTAAATAAATCAATGCCACGATCGCAGTTACTATCATGTGAATCTTGTTATTTGTTCAATATAGCTGATGATTCTTTTCAAGAAAATACGGCTAATGTTTAAACGTACCCGTCTATGATTGATTAAAGAAGGAATGAAATGAATGGCGGAACTATGTAAATTCAACCAAAGCCCGGTAGGTGGTCTATGTCTATGGTCTTACACCCGACATCTTAACACCTACCGTGTTTATCTCCCACATTGTCCGGTACCATACCCATAATAAATCTTAATTGTCCGTAGTACGCGAAACAGATCATGATAAAAAGTTGGAAAGAATTAGATTCTTAAATCAAGTTGTTTGCATTAGTCGATTAAATAAATAAAAAAGAAAAGAAACCAGAGCTGATTCCACCAAGTGAAGCCTAGGAATCCATCTGGCTCTTCTGGTTTTTTGTCTATCTTCCTATTTTACTTCTTCAACGGCAGAGGGTTCCGAGTCAGAGTATAACAGCGAGAGGCTTTGCCTTTCTCCTGCTATATACATATATTTCTTTGAAATTTCTAATGTGAATGGGAATCCCCTAATCATTATCTTTGAAAAGGCACCACATCATTGTCCTTTTCATTGGCTGCTTTGTAGACTACACGAGCAATGTACTGACACTGCACCATATACCGGTTTTAGAGTACAGGGGCATGGGCAATTCCAATTAGGCTTCGGTCCAGTTCCCTCGGCTTTATATCTTTCTATCAACTCGTAATTTTAATTTTTTAGTAACTTTTTTTACCCGAATAAAGTAATTAACCACTCACACTTTTATCCAAAATGTGATAATTTACACTATTTTTGTATTGAGTTATAATAGCTGAACCTGGCCTATTTCCATAAAAAGTTACGCTCAACTAAGTACTTTGAACCACTATGCCAAAAAAAAAAAAAAAAAATTTATTCGAAGTATGTTTCATAATTTAATGATCAAGTTTTGCACTAGTGTGTGTGGGTCTTTTGGTATCAATGCTACAAGCCGTAACCGTTCGTTTAAAAGTACTTCTGTCTTGGTGCCTACACAAGCACACCATTCCCTAATAGCGACAAATTGTTACACGGGTCTGAGCTTCACCTCCCCACTCTCTAACATCAAAAAATTTTTATATGTCGTCACCTGTTGATGTTGACATTATAGTTTAAAATAGAGTTACATAAACGTTCTTATATCACTCTTTTATATTATTATATATTATTCTTCTTATTATATAGTACTTTTTTAAATTACAAAATTCATATATGGGCCGTGGATCTGATCATGTAAGAATTTTTTGGTAATAGCTTCCAATTTTGAAATATTAGAGAGGCAGCGGAATTTTTTTCCTCGTAACTTTCTGGTCATGTTTGGAGTCCCGTAACTTTATGATTTTCTTTAAGATTCTTACATACACTAATTCTCAAACCCTTCACTGCCTCTGTCTATGCACGGTACTCTGTAATTTCCTGTCCATTTCTTAAGTATCTACCACTAGGGATCGAAACTTTGTTTTAATGTTTTATCTGTTAGAAAGATAGTAGTAATATTTTTACTTCAACAGATGAATTAGATTTTGCTACACTGATTAGAAATTTGCTGATAGTGGTTAGAAGTTGGGTATTGATAGGACAGCCAATGTTAGCCTTTTAAGTAACTTACATCAGGTTCGATCTTCAGCTCAGTGGCGGATCCACAGTGGGGGCCCTGGGGGCCCTGGGGGCATGGTCCCCACTGACTCCCTTAAATTCCTTTAATACCAATAGGTTTTAATAATATTTTTAAATGTGCCTTTTAAAGATTTACTCTAAATCATACTAGAGATCTTATTAAATTGAAGAGTCTTGTGGACTTCTGGTTTTGATTTAACTAGATTGCTAAAAAAAATCTTGTGAGTCATGAAATATATGTATTATTTTTACTTATTATGTGAGTATTGATGTACTTTTGTTTAAAAAAAGTAAATAAATAAGTAAGAAATTTTAATGTTACTTTTACCCTCACTAACAAATTTTTCTGGCTCCGCCCCTGCTTCAGTTGATTCTGGTTGGCAAAATTTATCAGCTCTAGAAGTAAACTAAACTTTCTTGGAAGTTACATATATCATTAGAAAAACATTTCCGTGGACCGGGTTTGTGAGTATTACACTAAATGGCTGGTTGCAAAGATAAATGTCACATATTGATTTACAATCTCTTTGAATGATACAGAGCACAAACACCACATTTGTTTATCAGTGGCTGAGGTGTCTCTAGGTACTTTTAGAGTTGCTATTACTGATCTAGGTGGAGTGGAGGATAAAGATGTGTAAATGACTCCACCTAGAGTATTTCAATAATCAAGAAGTTATCTGACAAATGAACATACATCCTGAAAAAAGCCAATAGGTTGTGCCGTGTTAAATTACATAACAAAACTATTCTATTGGTGAAGTTCCAAGGAAAGTACTTATTATATTAGAGGTTCACTGATGCAACTAAACTTTAGGAAAATTCTATAAATACGTCACAATGTGTATAGTTTGTAAATAAATTAGTCCTCTAATTAGTCGTAAGTGCTACTAGTCAAAATTTTCTATAATAGAAATATAGAAACTCCTTAAACTTTAACTTAACTTGTTTCCAGGTTAAAATTAAATAAATGCCCTTGAGGTAGAACCTTGTATATCTCCCTTTCTTTTGCCTGCCTATTTATATGATTCATTGGTTCAAATATCTTCATCTTCTCCACAAACACTTGAATAGCACAACACAACAAAACACACTAACTTAATCAGAAATGGGTTCGCTTCCTCATGTTGTGGAGGACATTCACGGAATTCTACAAGTCTATAGTGATGGTACTGTTTTCCGGTCCGAGATAAACATGAATATTCCAATCCATGACGACGGTTCCGTCGTCTGGAAAGCTGACATTTTCGACAAACAGAACAACCTTTATCTCCGCCTCTATAAGCCCATATCCTCATCTACTGATTCTCCTTCCTCCAGACTGCCCATAGTGTATTTCTTTCATGGTGGCGGCTTCTGTGTTGGCTCATGTACGTGGCCTAACAATCACAACGCCTGCCTACGCCTGTCTTTGGGACTGGAAGCCCTGGTAGTTGCACCCGACTACAGGCTGGCCCCGGAACATAGGCTTCCGGCAGCCATTGATGATGCACATACTTCCATCAAGTGGCTTCAAGCTCAGGCAATCTCGGACAGTCCCGATACATGGTTGCATGACCAGGTTGATTTTGACCGGGTTTATATAATTGGCGACTCCTCCGGTGGGAACATGGCTCACCATTTGGCCGTTCAGCTTGGGCCAGGATCTTCAGAACTTGCCCCGGTTCGAGTGCGTGGTTATGTCCTTATGGCACCATTTTTCGGTGGAACGAGGAGGACTAAGTCCGAAGCCGAGGGGCTGCCTGAACCGATCTTGAATTTGGAGCTTCTTGACAGGTATTAACTAGTCTTGGACTAATCTTTTGCTATACACCATGTAATTTTTTTGCAGTAACACGTATATAATATGTGAATATGTATGTCACAAGTGCAAAAAGTTATATGTCTTTTGGAGTGGGTTTGTATGGTTTAGTTTAGATTTACTTTTTATTCTTCCTTTCAATTAGAGTTGAGTGAGTTTTTTAATCCCTTCCTCTCAATTGTCAAAAAAAATTTAAAGAAAAGTAAAGAGTCATGCATTTAAACTTATTAATGTTAAAAAAGAAATTTTTATGAAAGTTTTCCTTTTCTATTTACAATTATGATTACAAAGAGTCATTATATTTCTTTTTTATGACAAATACTAAAGTTTATATAGCTTTAGGAGCAGAGCCCAACAGTAACTGCGACATAATTCAGACAAACAGAATCAGTAGGAATTCTCAGACCAATTAAAGAAAAGATAGATGGTAGTATAAAATTAAAATGTCATATTCACGTCTCATGATTCAAGCGACACCAGTAATTGGTATCCGAACAAATCAAAACGACAGGCTCAAATCTCCATTATTAAAACTCATATAAACCAAATTTAGCATACGACAAAACTCTCATTAGTAAATTCCCGAATCGATCCCATATTGTATTTGTTTCACAGTTAACAGATAATCTCATCCTTAGCCTAAAACATTAAATAATTATACGACCTCATCCTTATCCTCGAAAAATCACAGGTAATAATTCCCTACAAAACTCACATGGGCAACCGCGCCTAGTAAATATAGGCATTAGGATAATGTTATTCATAAATTATTTCTTTAGGATCTGTATATTGTATTTAGACATAATACCAAGTCAAAGTTATTGGTTGACTAGGTATGCAGGCCGTGGCTGTTGAAGAAGGAACTCAACCTTTTGCTTTGCTGTTCGATGTCCTTTTTCATGCTCAATCAGCTTATGTAATTCATCTTAATGAGATTTCACAACAGGTTTTGGAGGCTATCATTACCACTTGGGAAAGATGCAGACCATCCAATAGCAAACCCCTTCGGGCCTTTTAGCAAAAATCTTGAATCGGCAATTATCGACCCCATGTTGGTGATTGCTGGAGGAAATGAATTGTTAAGAGATAGGGTGGAAAACTATGCACAGTGGTTGAAAGAAGCCGGGAAGAAAGTTCATTATCTAGAGTTTCAAGGGAAGCACCATGGTTTCTTCTTAAATGACCCATATTCAGAAATAGGAAATAGAGTTTTGCAAGAGATAAAAGATTTTATTTCCAAGATTTCTGGGTAATTAATCTTTATTTTTTATTGCTTTGTTTCGTTTAAAAAATGGGTTTGATATGTAAGAAAGGAAGCTCTTTGTGCTTCTATTTTGCGCAGTATACGATATGTAGTGTCTTTGTTACTAGAGTTGTCTGTGATATTATTATATAAATCTTATTATGGCAACTTTTAAATGAGTTTTTATTTAAAGTCCATTTGGAATCTAAATTAATTAGGCATGTCCGGGCAAGAATTTTATAAAAGTATTACAAAGAATTTTTTTTTTTGGGGGGAAAAAGTACATCAACCAAGTTTGCTTGAATCTGCAAATTCCGTTTTAGTTCAGATTTCTTAACGAGTGAGAATACTGTTTTGCCTTTAAAGTGCTTTCAAAACAAGCCCTGAATCTTTTAATGAGTTTAAAGTTTCAACCACAGAATTAGGTTATCATAATTTCATTGATGTAAATAACGCAACTTTATTAACGAGAGGAGTAAGGATTGGCTTAGATGGTTTGCTAAAGGGGGTTGTCATTTTTCGAGGTATTCAAATAACATGAATTACATTCTTTGAATATTAAGTGGCAAAAGCAGAAGGAAAAGAAGGAGAGAAGAGGAAAAAATTGGAATGAGGACTAGCAGTCACATTGTCGTTGAGATCGACTGGTGCGGACTTCAATCTTGGCCGTTAATTTATTGTTTTTTTCTTGTTCAAAAAAAAAAAAAATGATCTCGCAGCTCAAATTAAGAGACTAAATTTAATTTAGACCGTAAATCGTCTCTTATTAATGGCTAGTATACTCGACCCAAAAAAATCTACTATACCTTTCTTCCATATTGATATGGTTCACTAATTTTGATAGACACCGTTCTCACAAATTCTAAACAGACGCACACACCAACGCAATACAGACAAATGGCCTCGCTTCCTCACATAGTAGAGGACTGCCGTGGAATTCTTCAGCTCTACAGCGATGGTTCCGTTTTCCGCTCCAAAGACCTAATCTTCAACTTTCCAGTCCATGACGATGGCTCCGTGGTCTGGAAAGACTGCCAATTCAACGAAAAACGTGACCTCCATCTCCGCCTTTACAAGCCCGTAATCAATTCAGCTCCGGTTTCCACCAAACTCCCCGTATTGTACTTCATTCATGGTGGTGGATTTTGCATCGGCGATCGAACGTGGCCAAATTTTCACAACTGTTGCATGCGCCTTTCTTCAGGGTTAGAAGCCTTCGTCATTGCACCGGACTACCGGCTTGCTCCGGAGCATAGGCTCCCGGCGGCCATAGAAGATGCATTAAGTGCAATCAAGTGGCTACAATTTCAAGCCATAAATGAGGATTGTGACGAGTGGTTGTCTAATGGGGTTGTTGATTTTGACCGGGTTTTCATCATGGGAGACTCCTCGGGTGGGAACGTGGCTCACCACTTGGCGGTCCAGCTTGGTCCCGGCTCGCTTGAGTTGGCACCAGTAAGAGTGCGTGGGTATGTGCTGATGGCGCCATTTTTTGGTGGGACTGTAAGGACCAAATCTGAAGCAGAGGGACCTCCGGAGCCAATCCTGACTGTGGAGCTTCTTGACAGGTAAGTGTGCAAGGGACTGATTCACCCATTCTTCCCCCTTTTTCTACTGTTTTACGTGCGCACTCGTATTCTTGCATGGGCTTGAAGCATATTCTTCTTTTTCTTTTTTATTTTTCACCTTAGGCAAGATGTATTGATTTGCCCTTTTTTTTTTTTTTTTTTTTTGGATCACAAAATCGTAATTCTCCTTGCCAAAACTTGGGGCTAATGTAAGGTATTGCGTAATTTTTTGGAAGTTCTGATTTTCAAGCCGACTAAGATATTAGGTCAAACTGGAGAATTGTTTAAAAAAAACTTAAGCCTTGACAGGAAAATTCACATATCCAAGTTGGTCGTTTGCCTTTTTTTTTTTTTTTTTTTTGACGCTCTTAACAAAAATGCCATAAAATAGCTAAGAGATGGGGAGTCTAGTTAAGATAAAAAGTGGGATTCGATGGAAAAGCTGAAACTATTATTTTAACACTTGATGGACTTAAATTAGGAAAAAACAAGACGAACTTGTTCGGTTTAGCTTTTTCATTTTATCATATTCCATCAAGATACCACCATACTGTCCAGTTAGACCGTCTATTACAGCCAGTCCCCCGGGCTTCCAAAAAAAAAAAAACCCAAACAAAAATCACCCCCCAAAAAAAAAACCCAAAACAAAACACACGACAACATCCAGAAAAAAAAAAAAGGAATGAAAGCAAAAGGTGAGTTTATTTAACGAGGGCGAGCAAGCACTAAGGAATACTGAATTGAATAGAATAGTGTACCTTTGAGATCCCATTTACATAACTTACATATTGAATCCCGTGCCATGTCTACTTCTCTAATTCAAATCTCATCTAGTTATTTTCTGCATTCGATAGGCTATAATGCTTCCGCTGATACAATCCAATCTAAACATAGTTGTCCTTGGTTGCTCGTAATCAGTTGATGTCTAGAACCAAGGAATTCCGTCGACCACCACCATGGGCCTTACAAAGGGGAAATTCATACATGAACCAGGTTTACGGCATCACTTGTGAATTTCGTAATCTAAAATAGAGTCACGTATATATAATGAAGCATGCTGATAAAAAAGATGATGTAAAGTGATGCAAGAAGATTTATGTGGCACTGTTTTATAACACAAGATCCATAGATGAGGCCATGGACCAAGTCCATGTAAGAATTTTTCCAAACAAAGACATGTTGATTAATTGCTGATCAGAAGCTAAATGCTTGACCATTCTTCCCTATTAATTAAGTGTTCCAACTTCAAACTAATTGTTCATGCTGATTAATCCCTGATCAGGGGCTAAATGCTTGACTATTGTTCCCTATTAATTAGGTGTTCCAACTTTCAACTAATTGTTTGAATAGAAAATGTATGAAAGTCACAGATGTTGTGCACATAAGATAGACAAAGTGAAAACAAACTAATACTTACTAATGCATTAATTATTTGATGCGATTGGATGTGACTTGTTATTAAGGACAAAATAAGTGATTTTTAAAATTTTTTAAACAATAATTAGTTGGCCTAAATTCTTGCTTTTTCTTGAATGGATCTAAGTTGGGGCATCTTTTTTGATTTTTTGTGAACTTCACGAAGTTTTTATGAGAATAAGGAATAGCCACCCGCACATTGGCTTGATGAAAGTCAATGATCTTTTTGTTTTGAAGACATCATAAGATATTTTGTACTCAAAAAAAAAAAAAAAAAAAACAGACAAGTTACCTTACATTTCTTGATACTGAACATTTCAATTACCTCATATACCATTGTGTCTTTTCCCACAATATAAAAAATGGATTGCCACTTAATTTTTCTTTTTGTTTCCTTTTTTTTGGGAGTTTTTTTTTTTTGGGAGGGGGGTGGGGGGCGGTGTGGGGGGTGTAGTGTTTGGGTTTTGGTCTGGGGAAGATTAATAACTTTAGTTGTAGTGATGAGTATCCAACCTAGATTAAATGAACCAAGTGATTTCATTTACTTGGCCAATGCTATTCTTGAAAAGAAAAAAAAGAGAAAAGAATTTTCTTTGTCCTTGTGTAGAAATTGACAGATCAACAGAACATTGTACCCAGAGGAATCATAGGAGGAGGAAATCAACGACATTAATCAGCTCAATTTAGTGGCGTCCTCTTTCCGTCGTACCGCATGACTATTCCAATAAGAAATGCTAGGCGTAACATCAACGTCAAGAAAACGATCGCACTACATGAGAGAGCGTTTTCCTTGGATCATATCTACTGATTTTTACTTCCATTTGAAATCTGGGTCTCTTATAGTGCAAATTAGTAAAATCAAAAGGCTCTAAAAATCCACCAACCCATCAATAGGAGTAGGCGAGGTGATCATTGTCACTGGTGTTGAACCCGCATTTGCATTTTCTGTTGGTTCTTTCTCCGATTACGATTGATAAAGACCGATAAAATCATCGGTCGCTCAAAAGCAGCTGAGGTTCAGATTAGAAGGTTCTCCTTCTATCAGGACTGCCGCATATACCTTTTTCTTGTGGTCGAGGTAGAATTATTGCTGCCTTTTTGGCACATGACTAATTGAGTCTCTTCGATTTTGTTGGAATCCACCAGCCGGTGGCAGCCACATTCTCACACAGTCGGCAGTGAGAGAAGTGCGTAACATTGTCACTGAATCATCCAAAAAGTAAGAGACTCTCTAGTTTTCCTAGGACTAGCTACGTATACTTTACAATATGTGGATTATACAGCACCAGAAGAAAAATAATTATTGGTAACTAACAAATCAAATCATAAAAATATAATACAAGTCACAAATAATTTTGTGACTTAATTGCAAATGATTATCACTGTCTGAGAAATCACAAGATTAATTGTGACTCGCAAATGAATATCATACCACTATATGTTATTTGAAATCATAACTTTTATTATAGTTGTATATAAAATTATACAAATTATTATTTTGTTACTTGAAATCATAGTTTTTATTAGTTGCATATAAAATTATACAAAATCACAAATAAATTGTGTGATTAGTTTTTCTTATACTGCAGCATAGATTTAGGATACGTTTGGTTCAAATTTCTCAATAATTATCATCATGAATATCATTAACTCAAATATGAGCATGAGTTTTGATGATTCCCTCCAACATGATTGGTTCAGTAATGGAATTGGGTATTGGGTATCTTTCCTTTAAAAAAGATTAATGAGTTAGATAGAGTAGTATTTTGAGGATAATAGTAAAGGCTCTGATTATTCATTTTCATTTCCATGGAAAGATAGTGATAGTTATTTTCTAAATATCAATAATAGGTGTCATTATTATTGATACCCATTTCCCTACTTGATTCCCTTAAACCGAACACCCCTTACTCTATATTCTTGTACTCATCTCTTCCTCATATGTTTGCTCGTATGATTTAATTTTGAGGATACACAACCAAATTTTATTAGTTTAGGGAAGTACACGTCTTCAATCATCGAGCGGACAAAATGTCATTAAGCTACAAAAACTAAAAATCATATAAATAAGTGGCATTTAATTATATCAAATCTGCGTCCCACCCGAATCTTTGTGAATCTTTAATCATTCGCGTGGCATAATCTCATCAATTTTGTAAATCAATTATTGGGGACTAGTATTAGCAATTGTCATGGATTTTTTTTTGTTTTTTTTTTTTTGAAAGAAACTAAACTGGGCATACAGGTGTCTTCTCATGCCATGAGATCTTACATATTGCATTATTATAGCAACTTTATCCAAACTGACTAAATGAATCTATCAATTTAATCAGAACTAGAGAAAAAAAGAAGGCTTACGTTAATTTGCGAGATCCCACTACCAGGCCGGGACATACGATAGAGAAAAAAAAAATATACTAGGAGATTCATATATGTATGTGGAACTGATAATGACAACAATTTTGTTTATTTTCCACATTTCTTGCTTATTTTCGAAATTACTTCTTGATTTTTCAGATGTAGTAGTCAAACCCCTAAAGCATCTAAATATTTCAAAATTCTAACCCCACGAAATTTCTAAATATTTCAAAATACTGTAATTTCTGGTCAAATGAGTCTTTATTCATGTGGTCATGATATGTTTTTTCAAAATTATGAATCCTTGGGTTGATTGTAATAGTTTTTGGAGGCTGTCAATGCCAATCGGAGAAACTGCAGATCACCCTTTGGCGAACCCTTTTGGGCCAGTTAAGCCCAAGACTGGAATCGGTGATGCTGGACCCATTATTGGTAATTGTTGGGGGCCAAGAAATAATGAGAGATAGAGTGGAGGACTACGCAAGCAGATTGAAGGAACTAGGCAAGACAGTCCGTTACGTTGAATTTGAAGGAAAAACAGCATGCTTTCTTCACAAATGATCCGTACTCCGATGTTTCAAATGATGTTTTGAAGGAAATCAAGAATTTCATGACTCAGAACTCTGAAAAAAGTCATTAGTTTACTAGCATATTATCAGTTACTGTATTATTCTAAGGTCGTGTGTACATCTTAATTGGTGTGTTTTGGATTTGTACTTTGCATTTATATTATTTTCATACTTGAAGCAAAACCCGTAGAGGAGGTGAGTAATTGGAATCTTGAAGTTGGTTTATTTTATTAGTGGAAGATTAATTTGCTGAAAGCTATTTTTCATTTATCTTTTCCATCTTTCAACGTGTGCTTCTTTTGTTGCTTGTTAATTAACTGCGGATTTCCTGGTAAAGTTGACATTAAAGGTGCGAATTAAAAATATTCTTCTGCAAATATTCTCTAATTAATTAATGCTAACTAATACGCTCGTTTATGCAAGTTGGAATAAAGTAAACTTCATTACAACGCAAATTAATGTTCAATGATTAGTTTAATTTAATTACCAGAATCTGACTTCTGAACAATTTCACAATTAGCCAGCTTCTTGACCATGGCTCAATCTCATTATTCTCAATCTCCTAAAGAGACCATGGATTCTTCTTCTTCTCTCAGCTGCCCACAAGTCATAGAAGACTGTTTTGGCGTTCTCAAACTCTACAGCGACGGCTCCATTTTCAGGTCCAAAGATGTGAAGTTTCAAGTATTAACCCAAGATGATGGTTCAACCACTTGGAAAGATTGTCTTTTTGACGCAGAAAACAATCTTAAACAGCGCATATACAGGCCCAAAAACGTTTCTTCCTCAATTGTTGATCAGAAACTTCCTGTAGTATACTACTTTCATGCAGGAGGTTTTTGTTTTACGTCAAGAAATGCACACAACACTTGTCTTAGCCTTTGTTCTGGGCTTCAGGCCGTTATCATTTGCCCCTATTATCGTTTGGCTCCGGAGCATAGGCTTCCGGCAGCAATAGAAGATGCGGTTAGTGCTCTTAAGTTTATGCAGAATCAACTAGTCTCGTGCAGGAGTAGTTGTGATGACGAGACGTGGTTGGGTGATGGGGTTGACTTAGACAGGGTGTTTATATTTGGTGATTCCTCTGGAGGTAATATAGCTCACCATTTGGCTGTTCAGCTTGGGCCAGGTTCGCCTGAGTTACGGCCGATAAGGATACGTGGTTATATACTACTCTCGCCGTTTTTTGGGGGAGTGATCAGAACCAAGTCGGAAGAAGAGAAGCCAAATGAAGACTTCTGGTCCCAGGAGATTTATGACCAGTAAGTTTTTCCGAATCCGATTATTGTCAGTCACCACAACTTATATACTACTTTCTTAACAAAAATTTTCACTCATTTCATGCAACTAATCATTAACATGACAAAACTTATTATTTCATGCAATTACCACATCATTTTCCATTTTTCATTTTTGTGATCATGATTACTCATCATGCCTGGTGACTTTTCCAATGAACTGAAAACATTGATGCTTTTATGATATTGAAAAAGAAAAGAAGAAAAGCATTACGTATTTGGCATTCTAATTTAATGTTGATTAGTTTCACTATGTGGTTCTGATCAATGATGTACTGTTTCGCACAATATAAGCACAATTGAGGCATTAATTAATTAGATTGGATCGACTATATTGCAAGGATATCCAATGAAGCAAGCCGATATAGATGTCGTTATCTTTACTTCACTTTGGTGTCAAAGTCGAAAAGAGAGTGGCTAATACCACTTATTAACAAATGCATGAAAAGGGGAAAAAAAAAAAGGTTCATCAAATGTGATGCTGGAAATCCACTACCTTCATATAATATGATCAGATACTTGTATGAATCAAATGACACTATCCCCAAAAAGCATTTAATTTCTGGTATTGGTATTAGTGTGATCCAATTTTATTGGTGCATCACAGATTTTGGAGGTTGGCAATACCAAATGGAGCTGATAGAGACCATCCGCTGGTGAACCCACATGGGCCTAAGAGCCCCAGCCTAGAAGGGCTGAGCTTGGATCCCATCTTGGTCCTCGTTGGTGAAGATGAAATCTTAAAAGACAGGGCTGAAGACTACGCAAAGAAGACGAAACTTTTGAATAACAACGTTAACTATGTCGAGTTTAAAGGAAAACAACATGGCTTCTTCACATCATATTCGTACTCGAAAGAGTCCCAGAATGTGATTCAAATAGTCAAGGAATTCATAATGAATGGTTACCTAAATGAAGCACACTCCACTGACGAGGATCGCAACTTTCTTTTCAAATTGTTGCTTTTTTAGTCCCGGTGTTACCATTTTTCACAATAATACAAATCATCATAACAAGCAATCATTTACACACTTCATAACTAGTGTGAATAAATGTAGGAATGATATACACATGTTTTCTTGAGAGATCAAAATCATTAATCTTCGATTTTCATCCCATTCGAATTCCAAAGCCCCTTTTATTAACAATTCAAATAACAAGATCAGAACCACATGTTTTGATTTGATTTGCAAATGAGTAAACTCATTTTTATAAGTTCACATGCCATGATCAAAATTCAATTTTCGTGTAATTTTGGGCAAACCAAAACAAACAAAATCAGAGGGATTATGTTAAAATACTTGCTACTTGAAGGTAACAAAATGAAAACATGAACGCAGATGTCACGCTGTATCGGTTATAGAATCCGTCAAAAATTTTTGCTTCCTCCCATAATTAACCAGCTCCTCGCAAATCTCCCTTGTTTCCATTTTTAACCCCTCACTTTTTCACAACTATTGTCTCCCCCTCACAGCAAACACATCAATAATCATTTCCTTCTTCACGAAACACAAGGCAAATAAAAAAACGAATAAAGAAAAGGAAAAATTTCTTATAAAGGCAGTGGAAGTTTGGTAATGTATAAAGAGGGTGAAACTTTCACATAATTCTTATAAAGGGCGTTATTACTAAAAACATACAACTTCATATACAAAAAATATAACATTATTTTTTAATAATATAATTGGATTATTTACCTAAATATTAGCATTTTTAATAAAAAATTGGCATTACAATTTTATCATCCAAAGTAGTAAAATCATTTTTTTTTTCTAAATTTATGATTAAGTGTTCAAGTACAAAATTATGAAACGTACGATTTTTTTGAAAGTGGACCTATTTTGGCTGTCAATTTTAAGTATAATCAAAATAAATCAAGTTTGTGAAAATTTATAAATATTAGAGTTCTTAATCAAAAATAAAAAATATATGTTGGTATTTTTATTCATTATATCTAAGTAGTAAAATTAATTTCTTTTAAATTTCAATTTAGAGTGTCCGAGCAAAAATTATGAATGAGATGATTTTTAAAAATGTACCTTTTTTGGCTAGCTAATTGCAACCAAAATCAAAATGAAATAAATTTTTTTGAAAATTTCTAAATATTAGAGTTTTTAATCAAAAATAAAATATATATATTGGCGTTTTTAGTTATCTTATCAAAGTTATAAAATCAATTCTTCTTAATTTTAGTTCAAAAGTCTAGGTACAAAATTATGAAGATGAAACTTTTTTCTAATAATTAATTCTAATTGAAATCAAAATGAAATCGATTTTTTGGAATTGAATGGAGTAAAATTTCAAAAAAATCTATTTCTCTACTTTGGAAAGATATATAAACGACCATTCTATTTTAATATTAATCAAAAAAATTTTATATTCAAGCATGCATTAGCAATACCCTTTATAACAATTATGCAAAAGTTTCGCCATCTTTATTAATTACAAAACTTCCACCGCTCTTGTAACAAATTTTATCTAAAGAAAAAGCAAAAAATATAAAATAAAATAAAATAAATCTAGGGTTCCAAATTCCCTCTCCTCCCCCGAGATCCACTTTTTATTTTTCTATTTATTTATTTTTATTTTTATTCCATTTTTTTTTTCCTCCCATTCTCCCTCTCAGCTTATTATTGTTTCCCTGGTCTTCGGGACCCAGCGATTTCAATTCCCCCTAAAACCGAACCCTAAATTCTGGTTTCCCGGGAAAATTTTTGCTCTGGACTTCAGCTTCAAACTTTTTCCAAGGTAATTTTTCTCTTTCTAATTATGTCTAATAGTTTTTTTCTTCATTTTCTTTTTGTTGTTCGATTAATGAGTTTTCGCTTTTTGAATTCTGCAGGATTTTTTTTTTTGGTTTTCTGATTATTTGATCTGGAAGCATAATAAATTTGCGGGATTGAGGACAAGGGAAATTTACATGTAATTTTGAAGAGGGAGGACAAGGGAACTTTGTTGGTTATTATTTTTATTGTATGGATTGAGATTTGAATTGTTATTTTTGGTGAATTTGTTGCTGGAGAAGGGTTTGGTTTTGTAATTGGAGGGCTGAGAATTTGAGATTGAATGTGCATTGTGCTATGGATTCGGAATTTGCGAAAGCGTCGACAAGTTTGGTTAAATGTTGTGATTGTGGGTGTAGTTGCTCGCCAATCATGAACAGGTCATTTTCCGGGAATATGCTCCGTTCTGTCAAGCGGAAAGTCGATGAATATGAGGAAGGGAGTAATAAGTTTGTGATCCCAGGTTTTGTTTTGCCTCAAAATGCTCGGATTGAGGCGGAAAATGAATGTGCTGCATTGCGTGAGATGGTAGCCAGCCAACAGCAGAACATTTTGGACCTTTCGGTGGAGTTGGAGGAGGAAAGGAATGCAGCATCATCTGCTGCCAACGAGGCCATGTCAATGATCTTGAGGTTGCAGAGGGAAAAGGCAGAGATTCAGATGGAGGCACGCCAGTTCAAGAGGTTTGCCGAGGAGAAAATGGCACATGATCAGCAAGAAATCTTGGCAATGGAGGATTTGTTGTACAAGAGGGAGCAGGCTATTCAATCACTCACATGTGAGGTGCAAATGTATAAACACAGGATGATGAGTTATGGGCTCACGGAGGCTGAGGCTGATGGAGACAAAATTGGGAGTGGCAAGATGATTAAGAATAATAGTGTGGTTGAGAACCTTGATGCACAGCATGAATTTCCCACGTATGATTACCCGCCTCTTAAATGCAATTTGAACGAGAATCAAGCTTATGCAGAAGTTGCTAATGAAGCTGTGGATGTTGATAAATATGCATTTGAGGAAACTCCGCATTCTCGGGATCAGTTGAAAGATTTGGAGTATCGGATCAATCAGTTGGAGAGGAGTCCCAGAAACAATCAGCCTGGAGGGGAATTTTTTGGCACAAAAAATGTGCTTGAAAAGGTGATAGTTGGTTATTCTCCAAGGCGGCCTAGGCACCTTAGGAAGTTCTCAACTGATAGCACTAATTCAGTCTCTGCAAATGGTAGAGAAGTGGGTCCCGATTTCACCATGGATTCTCCAAGGTTTGGTGGCAGTTTTAGGAAGACGGACTCTTTGCATCCGGAGGAGTTTTCTAATTTGAGGAAGGTTGATAATGCCTTTGATGCTGGAGATGACATGAGCGATAGAGTTTACACAATTGATTCTGTGCATCCTGGGGCAACACAGTGTGATGGTCTCAAAGAACCCAAGGCTTCTGTAGCGATCGGTGATGATTATATGACAACTCCAAGGGGTTCACTCACAAATACAAATGTAGGAGACCCTGAGATCCAGAAGTTCTATATGAGACTTCAGGCGCTGGAGGCTGATAGAGAATCAATGAGGCAGGCGATAATATCTATGAGGACAGACAAAGCTCAATTGGTACTCTTGAAGGAGATAGCACAGAATTTGTGTAAAGAAATGTCACCAGTGCAAAGGCCACTTGCGAGGAAGCGATCTTTGATTGGGAGCTTTTCCTTCATTTCGATTTTCAAGGTAGAGTGAACTTCTTTCAATGATAAACTATTTATTCTCATTTATGGTTGGTTTATTTGGTGTTTAGTTTCTGTTGCCTATTTCTGCTAAAGAAGTTCTTTTTCTTCAGTAGTTAACCCTTCTTCATCTGATCTCTGAATCTATTGCATTTTCGGCCCATTTTCATTTTATTCTACATTACAATTTTTCAATGGTTTTTTCCCTTTCTCTAAGTCTACCCTGTTGGCATTTTAAAATTATTTCCCATTGCAGACAACATAGAAATTTGTTTGGCATTTAGGGTTTATTTGATTCACAACTTGATTTGGTGGTGAATTCTCTGAGGAGTCCTGATCTTTTCCAAAACCGTAGATTTAGATACAAATAATTACATGTAGATTTAGATAAAAATAAGTCAATTTATTAACTGTCCCATTCACGGATTACTCCAGGTAAGTGGTCCCACCTCTTCAAAGGGATTATTTGGTCTCCACATTGGACAAAGTTTAAGTGGATTACACATCATATAGCCAAAAACCATGCAAATGTATGATAGAATGGGATTAACAATTTGAATTCTGATTCACCCAATCAACCAACCTTAGGATAGCAGAATGTAACTGCTTATTTTTACCTTATACCATGTGCTTTTGGCAAGGTGGAAGAATGGATTAGAAACAATAATTCCTGAAGATCTGCATTTTGACTATTTTTTTTTCATCATAAGCCATATTTTATCTTCTTTCACTCTTACAAACTTTACATCATCCTGTATGTTCCAACGGCTGTTACCAAACTTTTGTGAAATTGGATGAATTTTTTCAAGACAAAATCACTATCATAGTGTTCTTTGCCCTTGTTTCCTTAACATCCCGGCAATGTTTTGGGGGACTTTTATGATGAAATTGATTAATTTCTGAAGCCCTGTGCTTGCAGAATAATTATGTAAAGCTTATTCCTTTTCTATTCGTACAACCAATAATTGATCATTTTGTCACATAAATGTTATAATGATTGCTGACTTATTAACACCTGGTGTTTATGTTCAGTGTATTGTGTCCTTTGTTTTCTGGAGAAAGAAAGCACGCCGTTGCAAGTGAGTATATCATTCATGAAATTACTAGCTATTATCATTATAGCCTAGATGTTTATTCTCATTCTCTTTGATTTTTATTTCTAGAAAGGTGTATTGCCCAAAGTTACCATTTTTTACCATGTTCTAATATAACTTCCCCAAATCTGAGAAAATGAAACAGAGATAGATAAGTCTGGTTTGTTTATTTGATTTGCGTGTAGCATTTGATTGCAAAAGTTTCTCAAGAACTGAGATGTGTCTCTATGCATATAAAATTATTGACGATGTTTTCCTTTATGGGGGATAAATGAAGAATACTTCTTATTGAAAATTGAAGGAAATTGGAGATGCAGACAGAACCATTGAAAATACACCTTTTTTTATTGTTGAAAAGCGGTATCTTCTATTTAATAACTGAAAAGGCAATCCCTGCTAGAGGGACACAAGCTTATGTAAAACTACATATCAAAGAGAATGTGTACAGCAATTTTGCATGTTTTTGACAGTTGGAGCATATTGTCTTGGCTGTTGCTTTACCTGTTTTGAGTAGTTAATAGGATGACATGTACAAACATTACAGAAGATAGAAGTAGGGGAAGGGATGAAACTATCTCATAAGGTTATTAATTTTGCATGATTTGGGTGTTTGGGGTGCAGATTGTAAGTAACTTCTTTTCTGTCATTTTGCATAATTCTTCTTAATTTTATTTTCAGGTACATGTTTGGATTATCAGCCAACAATGCAGGCTTGTTAATGCTTTTAGATAATGGACCACATGTAGGGCAGTGGAGATGTCTTTCTAATACGCAAGTATAAAACCAGTTCCCAGTATTCTGTCCATCTTCCGGGCCTTAGCTGATTGATTTGAACGTAGAGTGGAATTTTATCATGTTTACTCCCTTCAGATTTTACATTTCATTTTTCTTGATTTGTGAGGAAATTTGTATTTGAGTTGTTTTGTGCAGTTTCTTTTACTTTTTTTTTTTTTTGGGTAATCACAGTTTCTTTTACTTTGATCCTTCGAATTCAACATATTCTGTTACCAACAGCAAAAGTGTCAATACTAATTGGTTAGTTGAACTGTAGCTTGAGGTTCGTGTCCCATAGATTGCTTCTGTACAGTTATGGATTGTGTATGATTCGTCAATCGAATATGATTGCCTATTCTTTTCTTATTGAAAGAGTTCAATTTTCATTCGTACTGTACTTGATGATGGCGGTCCTGAGGGAAAAGTATACAATACACCACGTGCATTGCCACGTGGTGTACTAGAACTAATAATTTATCGTTATGTGGCAATGGTGGGTCATACCTTGTATTATTTGGCGATGTGTGATTGGTTCTAGTGCACCACGTGGCACGTCACGTGACGCGCGTGGTGCACGCAATACTCACTCGGTCCTGAGATGCGTTTGTCATTTGTTCAGCCTAGCACAACTCACTCTTTTCTTAATCGTCTTTCCTCCGTGCGCACGTACGTGTATGTGTTTCAAATAAAGTTGCGCATCATTGAAATCCTGGACATTTCGGATGCCCAATCGTCAAAATATTAGTGAATTTTTTTCAATTGATTAGATTATAGGCAATAAACTACACTTCAAAAATATTCAATTCATTCCTCAAAAAGAAAAAAAAATATTCAGTTCAGATAAATATGTATGTCCGGATCCTCAAAAAAAAAAAAAAAAAAAAAAAGTATGTGCCGGGTGTGTGTCTCTTCCTCTCCCCACACGCGGGGATTAAACAAATTTTAAGATTTAAAGTAATTGTACCCGCTTGCACGGGATTACATGTTTAGGCTGCTGCAAAGTCCACAAGTTTCACGTCTGCACGTCTCGCCCCCATGCAATGCAAGGAATTTAAGTTTACTTACCTGACTAATCCTATATTTACTAGAGACTACAATCCTTAGCAAGATGAGTTGGATCACAAGATTACCACGTTAATATTTCAAAATTAAGGTATGATATGGTCGAATCCGTAATTACAATGCAAATTTCAGCACAAATCACTCCCTATCTTCCAGCACACCACCTGGAAAATGGGGCGACGGAAAGCGTGGAGAGAAACAGAAAAGTGTGTGAACAGGGGAGGATTCAAATGGAAAATGGTGTGATCTCCTCCATTTTCCTGTGAAACCTAATTCGAATTCCATAACCAACCGATCCATTCCTATTCTCATCAGTGTCAACTCCCCAACTCCCTCCCTATTTTCATCATCTTCTTACTTTTACCTCTATTTCCCCATTTCTTCTTTCTTGCCAATATTGATTCTCAATTTATAGTTAAAAGAAATACGAGATTCTAGCTTTATTTGTTAGCTTCAAAATTCGTCTTTCAAATCGGTTAAATAGGGAGTTAATTCCTCAGATGTTTGGAGTATTTGAGCTTGCTGCTAAGGGAAGATCAGAATTCTGGGGGGTTTCTGGATTTGTTCAAGGTTGAATTGATCTGATCACAAAGATTGAATTTTTCTCCTTCTACAAGAATAAATGGGATCAAGAAGATACTGTTTCTGCAACCTCGAGATTCAGGAGAGATAGGAATTTCCAGGTACAAATCAATTGATGGGAAATACATGCGCAGGACCCAATTTGGGGAATAATGGTTTCTTGCAATCTGTTACAGCCGCGGTCTGGAAAAACCGGCAACAAGGTATTACTCTCCCTTCGTCAGAACAGGAAAAAAATAGCAAGAATGCTAGCAAAAGCAACAATGAAAGTCAGAATTTAGTGGGTTCATCTTCCAAAAGGTCAGAGCTTGATTCTAATCCATCTGATGTACAAAGTATTCCGCCTACACCCGTTAAAATAGCCGGTGAGGAAGCCCAAAAGCAAGAAAAGGCAGACGCAGACGTCCGGAATGATAAGAACAATAATGTGGACAGTAGCAGTAATAAGCCTGCAGCGGCATCCAAACAGAACAAGCCAGGTCATTTCAAGAGGATTTCAAGTGTTGGGCTTCAAGTTGAGTCAGTTCTAGGACGAAAAACAGGGAATTTGAAGGAGCTTTATAGTTTAGGGAGGAAGTTAGGACAAGGGCAGTTTGGAACGACATTTTTCTGCCTGGAGAAGGCCACGGGAAAAGAGTATGCCTGTAAATCAATTGCTAAGAGGAAGTTGACTACAGAGGAGGATGTGGAGGATGTGAGGAGAGAAATTCAGATAATGCACCATTTGGCAGGGCACCCCAATGTGATATCCATAGTGGGAGCTTATGAGGATGCTGTTGCAGTCCATGTCATCATGGAGCTTTGTTCAGGTGGCGAGCTTTTTGACAGAATAATACAGAGGGGCCATTATTCTGAGAGGAAGGCTGCTGAGCTTGCGAGGGTTATAGTTGGTATTGTGGAAGCTTGCCACTCCTTAGGTGTTATGCATAGGGACTTGAAGCCTGAAAATTTTCTTTTCGTCAATGGGGATGAGGAGTCACCACTTAAGACCATTGATTTTGGCCTCTCAATGTTTTTCAAACCAGGTAATCTCTTACTAGCTTCTCTCTTCAACTTTTGTTGTTAGTTGCCTTATTGATGAATTTTAAGAGATTAGAACGCAGAAACTCCCTAGTACTTTCGGAGAAATTCGGGTTAAAGTTGATTGGATAAATAATTGTTTATCCTCTTTGGGTTACCTTATATAGGATTCATGGACAATGCTGCCAACTTTAGAAAAATGAAGCTTATATTTGGAGTTAATGACTAGTGACAATCATCACTTTTTATTATCAAAATTTGAGACATGATTAGAAAAGCCATATGTTATGCCTGCAATGGATGAGCTGGGAACTTGTTACCATGTTCAGCCACTCCCTGATTGCAGGGCTAGTGCATTCTACTTCAGCATAGTAATAGCTTTACAACGATTGCCTTCTTGTCTGATTGATGATTACAACTTGGAGAAACCTGGAGTCTTATTTTTCTTGTTCCTTAGAATGGCGATACTTCTTTTTTCTTTAAACAGAAAAGCTTTAAGTCACAAGCATGATCCCAATTTGTATTAGGCATTTTTACTTCAACTGAAATTCTTTGCTGTTGCTAGATAGCATGTTTCCATGTTTAATCTTATGAGGAAGTCACAAGTGACATAAAATTTCTTTTCTTGCTCATCCACACTGCCAAGCCTTAATGCCCTTGGCTTTCTAAGTCTAAACGGGAAACTGAGACATGTTTCTCTCACATATTTCAATCGCATGAGAGATAGTTGTTTTCTAGTGCAAAGACAATAGGAAGCTAGCATTTGGAGAAAAGGCAATGAACATGATGTCATTGAATTACCAGAATAAGTTTGCATCCTTAACCCTCATAAAATCTGTGGAAAAATTATAAGCCATACATTCCTGGAAATAAAAGGTCTCTTATTTCGTGTGTCCCTTGCAAATTTTGCCATAACTTGTGCAGTTTAGATCTACTTTTGCTTTGTAGTTGATGACTTCATGCTACTTTTGGCACTTGGAGTTAAGTCACGGGCATGGTTGTTATATTATATTCTACACAATGCAGCTAGTCAGAAATTGACGACTTTTCAATTTCCTTCTTGCCTTTCCACGTCCTACTGAGGTAATATTGAGACTCTCCTAGGTCATACAGATAGGAGGACTGGAACTAGTAATATTGTTAAAAGTTTAGTAGGAATAAATTATTGGTCCCGGTTCTGTACAAACTATACCTTCCCCCTCTTAATAACTAACTTACTGATTATAAATAAAGAAAATGAAATCTTGCATATGCATACATAACTATGACAGCGTTTGTCCCATGCGCTAAAGAGTTGTCCAAATTTCAATTCTTGTGATCATTTTGATAATCTCATTCATACTTTAGTTACGTTATCTCATGTTTCTACTATCTAAGCAAGTTCACTGTTGGATTATATACTGAATTCTTTTTTTGTAGGCACATTTTCAGTCCACTTTTCTCTTCATATTTGTTGAAGAACCAAGTCTTTTCTATACAGGTGATACATTTTCTGATGTGGTTGGAAGCCCTTATTACGTTGCCCCTGAAGTGTTACGGAAAAATTATGGTCCAGAATGTGATGTCTGGAGTGCTGGAGTCATCATCTATATATTGCTAAGTGGGGTACCGCCTTTTTGGGACGGTGAGTTCTTTGTTTCTGTGCTTGTTCTCGTACTCACTTCATTGTATTACCAGATTCTATCTTTGAAGACCTACTTTTGTTCTAATCCCAAAACTTTTACTTTGGATCAGAAACGGAGCAAGGAATATTTGAGCAGGTCTTAAAGGGTGAACTTGATTTTGTTTCAGAACCTTGGCCTTCTATATCTGAGAGTGCAAAAGACCTTGTCAGAAGAATGCTTGTAAGAGACCCAAAAAAGCGGCTTAAAGCACATGAAGTTCTTAGTGAGTCCACAGTACTTAAAGGGCACCATCTTTTATTTCTAGACTTCAACTATCTAGTCCAGTCAGCACTTTATTTCTAACTTCCATCCTTCATGTTCTGTACTATCAATAAGTAAAAAGAAGAAAACAATTGTTATTGATGAATGAAATAATGTGATATTGTTGGAATTTTCACCGAGTTAAAGATTTGAACCCATGATTCTCTGCAAAAACTTTAAGGGGGAAAAAAGAAAGAACAAAGAATTTCAGTCAAACAATGTCTATCAGGATGTTTGCATGAATAGAATATATTTCCTTTTTGCAGGCCACCCATGGGTCCGAGTTGATGGTATAGCTCCTGATAAGCCTCTTGATTCTGCTGTTTTAAGTCGGCTGAAGCAATTTTCCGCGATGAACAAACTCAAGAAGATAGCTATTAGAGTAAGTTCCTTTGATCCTTTAGAACTTAGGTGCCAAAGGATGTTAGAAATACTATGAATGCAAACTACTACCAACCCGGACTTGTTTCTGCAGAGCCCAATTGATGTTCTTGGTACAACTTTAGATTTTTCTGATAGAGAATAGAGATCTCTGCATATACACAAATGATTTCTCCTTTTAATGGTGTAAGCATGACTTACTATTTGCATATGGCATAGGTATTCTTGATACAGCATATTGGTCAGTTACTCCAAATACTTCTAACTACTGAAGCAGCAATGCATAACATGTGTGCAACTGCTTAATAGCGCTACTTTGGTGCTATAGCTTACCAATCTTGTTTATCAACGGTAGGTTATTGCTGAAAGCCTGTCTGAAGAGGAAATTGCAGGGCTCAAACAAATGTTCAAAATGATAGATGTGGATAATAGTGGAAATATTACACTGGAGGAACTCAAAAATGGTTTGGAAAGGGTGGGTGCTAATCCAAGGGATTCGGAAATAATTTCTCTGATGCAAGCTGTAAGTGGAAATTGTTCGAAAGCTTTTCTTTTTAAATTTCCACATGATTTTTAATGAATTTTTCCTTTTGAATTTTGTTTATGAAATGGAAACGAATAAAGTTTAGCTTGAAGAAATGAAATATCACTCTTTCCCTTCCGAGTTTCAAGTATGATACAGAAATAGTATTTGTCTGGTTAACAAGATAATCTTGACTGCACTTGTTTCTTAAATGAGGGGAAGCCTACAAACACAAAACTGATAGGATCTGGCTGTACTAACTATAAAGTGAACTAGAATCTTCCTGAGCAGAAAAAGGTTATAGGTATGGAAAAGTTACAATCAGCAGTACTGTTGTTTCAGAATTATTGTTGCATTTGGATAATACATTGATGTATAGGAGAACAATTATGAAAGGATGCTGATATTCTTAAAGATATTGAAGTTTTTAGGTTGTACATAATTTTAATTTAGTATGTGTATAACTGAACCAGGAAGATGTTTGTGATCGGGATGTAAGATTACTACTGTAATCATTTAAATAATTTGATGTTATCACCAATTGCTTGGCCACTAAACATAAGGAAAAGATTGATATGTTTCTTGTATTGGTTAGTTCATGTGTCAGCTTTTACTTTCTTTTTCTTCTTATTCTCTTGACCAGAACTTCATAAATCTGCTTGCTTCTCTTAATATTTCTTATTGGTTTCCTCTTTTTGCTGCATGGATGATTTATTGGCACATTAGCAATAGAAAGAAATGCCAGTCCTCGGTTTTTTGCTGAATGAAAAATTAGTTCAAGCTTTGTTTTCTGAATGAAAAATTAGTTCAAGCTTTGTCTTTTATATTCATAATACTAATACAGCATTGCTTAGTTATTTATGCCTATCAGAATCAAAAGCTCAATAGCTCCATGTAAATTGTCACGAAGAAAATATATAGTCAGCCAAATGAGCATCTTGATCAGTTTGATGGGAGCCTTGAAACAAGATCATTGGTTTTCTTACATGATTCATATTGGTAAGATGGCAGTTAACTAGTTCTAGTAACAACAATAGCATAGTGCAGGTCACGTTGGAGTCACTTTCCATATTCAAATGAGGATCTGAAAATTTGTTTTGATTATTTGATTGACCCCCATGTCTACCTCTACCTTCATTTTGCTTGTACATCTGCTATCTTAGCAAGCAATGTTTATTCAACTGCTTGTGGCATTGGACATTCAATCAACGCTTGACCATGCAGGCTGACGTTGATAATAGTGGAACCATAGACTATGGTGAATTTGTAGCAGCAATGCTCCATCTGAACAAGATCCAGAAAGAGGATCACATGTATGCAGCCTTTTCGTATTTTGACAAAGATGGAAGTGGGTACATCACAAAAGATGAGCTCCAACAGGCTTGTGAGAAGTTTGGTATGGGAGACGTTCACGTTGATGAGATTATCCGTGAAGTTGATCAGGATAATGTATGGCATCCCCGTCCAATTTTATATGCATACACCTGTGTGCTTTTCTGTAATAATATATGCATACAGATGTTTAGAGATTATTGTTTTCTGGAAGCATGATTTTTATTGTCTTTTATTTGCATTTCTCCTTTTCTTTTCCAGGATGGACTCATTGATTACAATGAATTTGTTGCCATGATGCAAGACCCCGGTTTTGGAAATGCTACAGGATTGTAAAACAGTGTAAGCAATGCTTTTAGAAATTGTAGAACATGAGTTTTAATGCATCACTTCCAATAGTATTGTTGCTTGTGCTAGCATATTCACATGTACAAGTGAACATAAAAATCTAACTCCATTGGTTTGTAAAGTTTAGTGGAGCTTTGGAGAGGGAGAGTGAGCGAGTCTTGTCTAATTCCTGAGTTGTTATTGTGCACTAGATATAACAGTTCCTAATTTTATAAAGTCTCTCTGCTTTGATTATTTAATTGATTATGCAAACTCAAGCATATGAGCATTCCCAAGAGATGATCTGACGGTTGTAAAATTTAGTGTGCTATTTGTTAACTTCTTGGTGGAGCTGATGTTCGGTATGTATGTTGGGCTTGTAGATTGGCCATCATTGTAACATTTGAACGACTGGTAAGAACTGAGTTTACGAAGGATGACAGACAAATTTCAGTCTCATCCATTTTTTCATTCCGAATTCATCTTCATTTTGGGAGAAGTTACTGCATTCTTCAACTCTGCAACAAGTTCTGAATGAACCCCATTGGTCTTGTCTCTTTTCAATTGTATTGACTGCTTCTACGGGCATCCAGTAAGCATGCTTCCCCATGTACAGTTAAAATGGTGCTTCAGCTATCTTCTGACATTGAGGTGCGTACAATTCCATCTGTACATAGTTGATTTAATTTGCCAGTGTTATCGATTTGTACAAAGAGCAAAAACATCATACTAAGTGAATGCTGTTCACGGTTGGGGATCTCACTAGATATTTTTTTTTTTTTTTTTTGGTCATATGGGTTCCATCACATTGTACTTCTTGATCAATTAAATGAAGTTTTCAAATATTACTAGAAAGGAAAATTTTTTTTTCTTCTTCCCGTGAGCCAGTCTCACACTGCATTTTCTTTTCTTGTATCGGAAAGGTCACTGTTTTACTGCTGTCCTTCATTAATCAATATAAACATCATTCTTGTTTCCAGATTCGACAAAGTTATGTTTGCAAATTTTATTTTGGGGCCTTGCCACCCGAGGTGTAGGGTTTGGGAAGAAGGGACACATCAAATTAGTTGATTCTTAGTTGAGAAAACAATGAGAAGCACTAACTACTCTCTGCTAGTGGAGCACTGGAGTATCTATTCTGTATATATGCAAAAGAAAAGGAATGTATGTCATGGTTTAAATATCAAAAAACAGATCAGATCAGAGTTGTAATGGATAGGGTACTTTTTGGCTTATTTTCATTGCAAATTGCAAAAATGAACCTAGTATAACTTTCTGATCACATGATCTCAGTTAAGTTGCACATGACGCTTAACCTAACACCGCATCACATAAGTTTCCAAAACCATCTATATACCAGAACTTTTTTTATATTCATCCGTCATTTTCAACCTCTTGTATGAAGAAGAGTGAGAAGGTGAAAATGCGCGTCAAGTCTCAAAAATTGTCACCTTCTCTGAATTGTTAATTTAGCTTTATAGTCTGCATTGTATGGACCATTTATCGATTTCTGCTGTGGTTATATCCGTTACGATTGAGATTGAAAGAGACAGGGGCATCAGTAGATGAGGATGAGCTACAGCTAGTTACAGTACTAACTACACCTTTAACTTGATTGCTCTCCCTCATGACAGACCACATCATATGCTTCACAACTTTACCAGACGTAGTGACACAGCATGGATTCCACCGTATGTGTTTGCGTTATGATAAGTCTCAATAGTCTTCATTAGCCACCGTTGTTCATTCTCATCTCCGGAATTCCAAAATGAGTAAGCCAAATAAAGGTCGAAAAATCTAATGGCAATTTTTTTTTTTTTTTTGTCTTTGTTATGATTAAGACTCACAATTGCTAATAACAAGGTATTCCAGACCACATAGAACTTATGAATATCTGGCCAATGATTGAGGTAAGTAAATATGTGGATTTTTCTTGTATGGTAAACATCAATGTATTAAGTTATAATGCTATTGGTTGTGATTTAAAGTTTGTGATTATTTAACTAGGTTGATTTTGCAAAACAGAAGTAAAAAAGGTATTTCTACAACGCGATAATAAAGACCATTAATTTTATAAGAGTGAAATTTGTATTTTTAAAGGTAGATTGTTGTGGCTTTCTAAGTGTAACGGTAAAAATTGTTAATGTTACGTCGTGAGTGAAATTTAAAGTTGTACTAAACGAAATGATTTTTTCATTCGTATCCGAATTGAATTTGATAGCACATAACCAATTTGACTCATTGCACGAAATTTTCAAAAGTGGCGAATGGAGTCGGGATATGGACATGGTCATTTTCCATCACTTGATTGGACAAATAATAAGATAGCAAAAGAAAGGTTGATGATAGTCCAATTATCATCAGAGATACGTGATCTTGTAATCGACGTGGCAGCTTTGGGAGGTGAAATTTTGATACGTTTGCCACTTGTCAATCCCAAAAGAAGCAGACTGGTCTTCTGAGCTGTGTTCTCAAGAATCCAGACCTAAAGTGTCATGTTCTACACGTGGCTGCTAATCACCGGCAATTGCTCCTTCTCACATATAATCTAATTCCACCTTTTCTAAGTGCGTCCACCACCGCAGACCGAGTGGCTACCGTGTAGTACCGTCTTTGTCACGTGCCTCGCTCCATCCACCGGGCGGCACCGCCCATTAGATTCAGGCATTCAGTGGATTGCGCCTATCACTTTTGGCGGAAAGGGAGAGTGCTAGGATATATGTTTAGTTAGTCTTTCTCATCCATGACGACAATCATGCACAACCCATTAAAAAAATGAACCCCACAATCTAGTCTGATTTTTATAAGATATTTATCATGCCCCTCTCTTACCAAAATAATATATATATATATATATATATCTGTTTTTCTTTGAAATTATCACAAGATATTTTTGAGCCAATCTATGGTTTTAATTAGGATGACTGGATGAGAAATGAGGAAATTCTGAAGTACTTGTTCTTATCTACATAGGAAGAAGAAGACAATTAGATTAAATGTTGGTACCATGCATATACTTGAAAAAGTATTCATGAGAAACGAGTACAGAACTACAGATATTTTAGTTCATGATTATCGTTGTCTTGACCAGGTACCTAACGATTTTCCAAGAGAAAGTAACTTCTCATTCGAACAAAAACAGTACCATGCAGTGGTACTACTTATCAAGTCCCTTTCGGATCAAAACCAAAATATTGCATTGAGAATATGTGGAGTTGGTTGCATATTTCCTTTGATTCTCTTCCTATTCAGACTATTACATAACAGTATAAGCTACTGTACATGTTGCCTCAAAGTGTTTTTGACGTTTTGTGTTTTGCGTTCGAGTATCGGGGCATTATTATCCAGAAGGGAAAGAAACAACTGGAAAATTAAAGTTTCCGACTTATTAAATGTGCTGTTATTTTCTTGTAATTTATTTGTAAAGCCGCCTTCTGAAATAGCCGTTAGTCTCAATCCATTTGAAACTCTTTAAATTTGATAAAATTGATTTGCAGTGACTTTGACAAGACGTCAATGTTTAACAACTGGCTGCTTACAAATCACCGTGTTTGTGTTAAAAATAGTACCTGAGAACGGATTAGCGTACCATAGAAAATACTTAAATTGATTTTCCATTGCCTTTTGTGCAATTTTTTGCGCAAGGGAAAGTATGTTAAATTCACGGGTGGAACGGGGGGAAAAGGACGACTTGTTGCGACACTTGTCGAACAATGAGGAGCAGTTGTCACCAACCCGCCCACTTGAGAAAGCTAGCACCTTTAACCTTTATCAGAACCACCAAAAATGTCCTTTTGGGGCCACCCCACATCCCCCATGCATGTCGTATGCAATGCTTCTGGAGAGCTATTAGCCACCCATTCCTCGAGAAAAGTCTCCATTGATGCCAAGTGTTTTAACCTGTTTACGCTATTGATATTGTCGTAAATTCTACATCAATCTGCAATCATGTCATACATTTATGCAAGATAATTGCCTATGATCTAATTATTGGTGATTAGTGTAGGAAAATAAGCACTAGAGTCTTAGACCTCAATAGCTCTATTCGATTAAAAAAATGGTTTAGGATTGGAAATTGCTCATTTCTTGACGGATCACAAAAACTTAAATAGGGTAGTTAGTTGGATATAGTTTTCAGAAATAAATTTTTGATATTCGGGTTTGACATTAAAAATAATAATAATAAAGTGTCATGCATTTCTTACTAAATTGTGAATGTGTAAACTGTTGACATGATAAAAATCATCAATTTTTTCTTTGAGAAACTTGTAAAATATTTGAAAACTTAACATTTGAACTCCGAATTTTCTTTGAACATCCTGCCAAATTGTTCCTTAACATTAATTGGAATGCATAAAGCTTATTTGGCCGATAAGCTGAAGGTTCAAATTTAATTCTGGTCCGACTGCTTATTCTGCATCATTCCAGAATCAACATAATAACTAATCTTATGCAGCTGTGACTTGTTCTATATATTCTACTAAACATGGTTAAGAATATAGCTAGCTAAACACCTGTCGAGCTTTACTTTTTCAAGAAAAATTTGAAGGGACATAATGCATGAGATTACAGATTCACCTTCTTAGAATAAACATGATTAAAAAAGCAAGTTTATTGTTAAATCAAATAACAATAATATTACACAGGAAATGACATGATGTTGGATGACGATAGTAGTAATGAAATTGGGATGAGACCATAGTACTATTTTCTTCCAACATGGAATTATTGTCATTTTTTTCTGCATTATCGTGGCTAGCTAAGTAGGATGTTACGGTCTTACGGAATGGAATACTTGTCAAAAACAACCAAAATGGAAATCCAAAGAGTCCCGGAAAAAGTACGCATATGAGATAGAGTGCAAAGCTCCAAACTTTAGTGCCCTGGTACGCGGGTAAGCTGAGATCAAACAACGGCCTCATGTTCCGGACAAGAACCCGAGAGGAAGGACCCTCCTTTTAATTTGTCTTGCAACTTGGTTGATGCGCGTCATCAGTCGCGGTCCTCCATTTGATAATTTAAGTAGCGGTTCTGCTGTGCCGAATAAGGTTAACAAACAATTAATGCTAAAAGCTTCATTGTAACTTACTCATAACTCAACTTTCTAACCCCCGGGGGGGGCGCGGCGCGGGAGAGTGAGTGTGTGAGAGAGAGGAGCAGCAGCAGCAGCAGCTCCAGTTAACAATCAAAATTGACACGCCTCAAAGAAGCGTGGAGCGAAGTTTCCGCCAAAAATAAAACATTGACGTGTCCGAACACGTGTACGGTATTGATGGATCGACTTGATGTGAATATGATTTATGTGCGGTTCGCATCATGAATTTTATCATATCCTCTATAGGATGTCAAGTATTTTTCAGTAAGAAATGGTAGAATTGAACCAATTCAGAGAGCAAAATATTGCGGGTGACAAATTACAAAAAAATATTAAGGGGGTGTTTGGTTTAGGGAAATCAAAGAGGGGAATGGGTATCACAAGTAATGATACCCATTGTTGATGTTTGTTAAAACATATTAAGTTTTTAAATTACAAAAAAAATATTAAGTTTTTGTTGAAATTTGTTACTTATATCTATTGAAACTTATAATTTTTTTTTTTTTTTTGAAAGTTTCATCTAAAACTCTCTAAACAAGTCGTCAAAACAGTTAATGATCAAAATTGACTTTGTTAATTATTTGATCAAGGCTTTTAGCTCAACTCCTCGCTCAAATTATCCACAAAAAAAAAAAAAAAATTACAGTATCACTTCACCTATTCAGTTTTAATTAGGAGCCGACATCAACCATCGCTTAGTCTCACCCGTTGGTTTTTTCCCTATCTTGTATTATTACATCAGTAATCGACAATTTCATGGGCACTAGTGTAATTTAAGTAAATTGCACTACAGATTGAACCATATATAAAAAGGAGAGGAGGTGCAATATGGAAGTTGTTAACTAACTGCACCAGAAACTACTGATCAAAAAAAGTTTTGTCCTTCCTCGCATATATTAGCACAGCAACATTCCACCCGCACTTCTCTGACTACTGTTGTCTTTGCCAGATAAGGTATAGCAAAATCCATTTGCATATCATCATCTACTGTTAGTGTTAATCTATGTTCTTTCCTCTATAATAAGCCTTCTCCGCTGATCATATTAATTAGCATACTAGTAAGTAATCGCCATGTTAGGATTTCTGTTTACATCCCTCGCTCCATCTTCCTTAGAAATTCATGCATGGCATCTTCATTTTTGCAGTATTTACTTCAAAATATCCACTTCGTTAACAAGAACATCAGAATTAGATGAGGTATTTTTCCTCCTTGTTTGAGAGAAGCTCTTGCACTTCCTTCACAAATTTCTTTTTTTTTTTTTTTTTTTTGTTTTGTGGATTTTTGGTTAAGAAATGAAATTAGAAGTTTGTGCAAAAAGTCTCAAGAACTTCTTAGTTCTGGTAGGAACAAATGAGCAGTTCAATTGGGATCAATGGGGTTTTGAAAATCTTTTTTCAAATATGAAATATTTTTGTTGTTAAATAGATTCTTAACAAAATTAAATTTTTCCTTCTCAATTCTTTTTCTAAATTACACTCAGCCCTTCTTTTTCTAAATTATACTTAGCCCTCCTTAATTTCTCGATCGCCGCTAGGTTCCATAATCGCTTCCATTTTCGGATTGAGTTAGGTTGGTGGATAAAACCTTAGTTCATAAAACTGCATAGAGCTCCTGGGTCCCAAATACTATTACACTTTTTTTTTTTTTTTTTTGCCCTTTTTTGGTCGTTGCAAATTACTGATCTTATCCAATCCAACCTTGATACTGAACCCATTGCAATTCTAGACTATATTTCGTGCATGACTCGTTAATCTTTTTCTGCCTGCTGATAATGCAACAGATGGCGGATCAAAAAGCGAACTCTACAAGTTTACTAAGAACAAGGTCCGATCAACTAGCGGAGACGATGGCATCCATAATGAAGTCACCAACTCATTCATCAAGCGAGGCGGATGCGGCGGGAGCGATTGGCGGAGCATCGGAGAATGGAGGCACGGGCAACCTGTCGAGAAAGTCAAGCAAAAGGCTAGCAATGCCGTCGCCTGGAAGGAGCAGCAGCAGTGGGAAGAACACTCACATTAGGAAATGGAGCAGTGCTCAAATGAAATTCGACTTAGATGACGTGAGCAGTGGGGCGGCTTTAAGCCGAGCCTCAAGTGCCAGCTTAGGCTTGTCCTTCTCCTTCACCGGCTTCACCATGCCTCCCGATGATATTGCCGATACTAAACCATTCAGCGATGATGATACTCGTAAGCCTCTTCTATTACTTTTTTTTTTTTTTTTTGGGTTCGTTATTTTCCTACATGTTTAATCATAAATTACTTGATTGCTAGCTAGTATTATGTTTACGTAATTCTTTTTTTTTTTTATTTCGGAAAAATATGTCGTTGATATAAAGACAGTTTAATTTCATGACTAAAAGACATTCAAATCAGAGAATTTTCTGTTTTTGTTTTTTTTTTTTTTTTTTTTGGTTTCTTGCTCAGGGCAATATGCATATATGGTTAGACTCCTTTATTTATTTATTTATTTTTTAGATATCAAAATTAGAAAAAAGCTTCATTGCCTAAATGACAAAAAAGAATCATCGTAAAAAATAAAAAATGAGGTCTTTCTTGGTAGGATTTCAAATCACAATTGATGTTGCTGTTCTTTTCGGCCTAGCTTGCCTCAAATGTTTGAGTCCAAGTGGATGACAATAGAAAATTATGGATTTCTGGGGCATCTATTTTACCTGTTGGTGAGGGCAAGTCGAAAGCAGAGGAATACTAACCAATCAATGAACAAACCACCGAAATCAATAATGCCACCACTTATTAAATATATAGCTAAGAAAAGAGGATAAAGAGACAGAAAGCCACGATCTTTGTTTTCCTCATATTTACTCTTAATGTATGCATATCGAAAATGCATCACCAGAAATTGCCAGGCCACGCTTTTCTGCCGTTTAGATGAAAAAGCCCCACCTATCCACCATCATATATATGTGAATCAAATGAATCCCCATACTTCTACGCTCAACTTTTTTGTTTATAACGACCTTCAGAAAATGAGAAACTGGTGAGGAATGGGGCCCTTTGCTTATCTTTTTTCCAAACTTATGTTACCTCTCCTAAACAGTATCCTTAGTTGATCAACTTGTAGATTTGGAAGCCAAGGATCAGTACCCATTCCGTTCTTCCTTACACAAGTTAACCTAAAACTAGCAAGGATGAACCAAGATTACAAGTAAATGTAACTTCAAAGCACAAATATTTGACATCGTTAATAGGGTCTATAAACATATGTTAAGAAATTAAGTCACTGAAGTGGAACTCTGATAGTTACATCTGCTTGTTAATTTGTTTGTAGTCTTAATAATACCTTCAATGATGGCGGACAACCTTTGTGGTCCATTGCCTCGTACTCCCACTTTCAACAGTTAGTGGCCCAACATATCAAAAACTCCACGACTGTTAAATCCATAATCCACTTGTTCTCATCAAGTGTATCCAGACAAGAGGAATCTGGTAACAAGTGGGTCCGAATTCTACCACCGGAAGACTGCTTAGTCCAACCTTAGTTCCAAGTCTAGCTTGCTGTGCCCAATCAGAGCATAGACGGTGCAATCATGCACGGATGAAAGGGATTCCATCTATAACTATAAGTTGGAAAAATAGTCACAACTCACAATGGTAGGGGTACTCGAAGTAGGAAAAGCAGTTTCAGAGAATCCTAAAGTCAAGTGGTGCATCAATGTTTGTTGTTGTTTATGATTGGGCTCTTTGCGGCCCTTAAATCATTAGGGTGATAATTTCAGCACCGTCAATTTCGGCACAGACCATTGACTAGGCATCTCTTAGAAGGAAATTTTAGAACCATAGTTAATCATCTTTAATCATCCATTCTACTCTCTATTTTTTTCATCTACAGTTTTACTTGTAAGTCTGTCGTGATATAGCGTGGATATAGCGTGTTAGGAAAATAGAAAATGCACGAAAATTGGTACAAAGACTGTAACAGAGAATCTAAAACATATGAACAGCTTATGATTAAATGGATATGATTTGATGAGTATTTTCCGACAAATCCAAAAAAAAAAAACTTCACGAGTGCACTTTTCATAATAACATTGATAAAACAACAATAAAAAATTTAAGAATCTGATCTGCTCCGAAATTGAAATGCGTGAAGTTTATATTCTTACTAATGAGAAAACTTTGACAACTCAGTATGATTACATAGATGACTTTCAACAAAATGATTAGAACAGAAAAGATTACATAGATGACTTTCAACAAACTGATTTAAACAGAAACGAGTAAATACAATTCTGTACGATAGATTGGAAGTGGAACATCAATACGCATGCGCTGTGTGTTACCACTACTATCTCCTCTTGGAACTTCGCAAGTTTATGAAACTTCCATTCAGATATGGTAGGCATAACATTAGGCCAGTAACCCGCTATGCTTTTTGCAGATGAAGACCTTGAAGCAGGTAACCGTAAGAAGAAGATTCACACAGAGACTACCGTGCCAATATATCTCAAGGTGACATGCTTTCCCATGCAGGATTTTCCAAACTTTTCGTTACTTAATCCACAAAAATTGAGCATGCTCTGGTGCCAAACCCCGCGTTTTCTACTTGCACATGGATTTGATTGGATACTATCTAATTCAACTGGCGGGGATGGAGACTTATGTAACGACAAACGCAATCCATTGGACATGGCTATCATGTCAGGTTCAGTCTTGTACAGAATCTCATTTCATATGGTTTTTTGTACAAGACTTTCCTTTAACCAGATAATAACAGAAACGTTCCAAATGTAGATGAAACACAAAATTTAAGACTAGGAAGCAAAGGAAAGACTTAACTAAAACATGAAGTCGTTTGAGAGTCTGCAGAGTGGTTTTTGCATTGACAACTCTGTACTATGCACAAAGTTTTCAGTCAGAAAAGAAGCTAAATCTTCAGCTTCAGTGACAAGATTGCCTTGCTATTTCATGCCATTCTAATTAGCTACGTACACTTGTGTCCAGAATTGCCGCACCTGCACACTTGTTCATCAACAAAGGAAGAGAAACTTCAATCTGCTATTTAATGATAACTTTTGTTCTGAAATTGCAGTTCACTGAAGTATCATACAAGGCTGTCATCAAAGGAGTGACATTCACAATTGAGAAGGATATATTGAATGGAATATCTGGTTCAGTAAATCCAGGTGAAGTTTTGGCACTGATGGGGCCTTCAGGAAGCGGTAAGACCACCCTGCTCAGTCTGCTGGGTGGCAGGTTAAGGGAACCAACAGGAGGCGGTACAATTACATACAATGACCAGCCATACTCAAAGTTCTTAAAAAGCAGGTAATAATTCAGAAATCTGAAATCTTACAGAATTTGAATACAAAGTGCTTCAATACATGTCATTTTATTTCATTACTCAAAGCACCAAAAATATCCCACAAAGTGCTTCTGTTCCACACATGATATGAAGTTCAACAAATATAGGGACACCATAAAAGCAATTTAATATCTAATCTATCGTTGCTAGAATAATATATGAACTAATCAATGTCCACAAAACTTATTATTGCTCACAAAAAGAGAACTAAAAGCTCCATATACTTCTATAAGCTAATTTCAAACTATAGCTGCCAACAAAATATAGCGACTCCAAAAACTTGCATTTATGACCTCAATATGAATGGAAATAGATGAGCAAAAAGAGCAGATAACGAAAACAATAATCAGGATAAGTTGCCTGAATTGTCCTATCAAACTGGTTATCCATCAAAACCCAAATGAAGCTGCAAGTTACCAACTGCTTCAAGTTCTCCTAGAATTTTGTCAACACAAAATCTCAAGTATGGGTAGTACATAAATTTCAAAATGAAAGGGATGCAAAGCACTAGAATAACAATTTAACATTTGGCAGGATAGGATTTGTGACTCAAGATGACGTACTATTCCCGCACCTTACAGTGAAAGAAACACTAACATTTGCAGCTCGGCTGAGATTGCCAAGTACATTGACAAGACAGGATAAGGAACAACGTGCCATAGATGTAATATATGAGCTTGGATTAGAGAGGTAATTTTCATTTCTATTCCACTCCTGCATCTTAAACTAAAATGTTCTTTCACAAGAAAAAGAGTGAAACTGTGTGCTGGGTGAAGATCTAAATGTATTTGAACTCACCCAGAAGAGACAGAAACTAGCATGTAAGAATCTTTTTATAAAGCTGATTGTGAAGAATATGATACACACAGGTGCCAAGACACCATGATTGGTGGATCCTTTGTTCGGGGAGTTTCAGGTGGAGAGAGGAAGCGTGTCTGCATTGGGAATGAGATAATTATCAACCCATCTCTTTTGTTCCTCGATGAACCCACCTCTGGCTTGGATTCTACCACTGCTTTAAGGATTGTTGAACTGTTGCAGGAGCTAGCTGAGGTACACTGCAATCGAAGTCCTATCTTCTTGTCTTTCATTTTGGATCATATTATTTCACAGAGCATACAATGTTGCAGAATTGTTCCGACCTAACTGGCAGTAACAATATAATCAACATGATGTTCAACACAATTATACATTGTTAACTCCTTTTCAATTTTCCCTTTTGTTCCAGTTAGATTATTAGCTTTTTGGGCAAACTAACAGAACCACACTTGTCATTCTCACAATGCCTTATTCTGAATCAATTTCAAAGACAGTAAATGAACATAATGATTTCTTTAAGATGGCTTGTGATCTTCAACAATACACAAAACAGCCAAGAATTACTCAATATAGCAATTTATATATCGTGCACTTAAACATCTACAACTTTGACCTTCTCGCAGTCTGGTAAGACAGTGATCACTACAATCCACCAGCCGTCCAGCAGACTTTTCCACAAGTTCAACAAACTTATTCTTCTGGGCAAAGGGAGCTTGCTTTACTTTGGAAAGGCATCAGAAGCTATGGTTTACTTTTCATCCATAGGATGCTCACCTCTTATTGCAATGAACCCAGCAGAGTTTCTGCTAGATCTTGCAAATGGGAACTTAAATGAGGTATCAGTCCCATCTGAATTGGAGGACAAAGTACAAATGGGGAATTCAGAAACAGAGACCAGAAATGGAAGACTGTCCCCAACTGCTGTGCATGAGGTAAAACAAATTTTAAATTCTATTAACCTAGACTGTACCATAATTATACTATAATTTGAGTAGATATATGCAAGTCTTGAAGCTATTTCAGGTTCATAATTCATATCAAACACATACAGGTTATAAATTCTTCTCGTGGGACCATAAAAGCACGAAGTGAATAGTTTAAGTTGGCTATAAATATTTAAATGGTTCAGACAGAAGATCATCACGGATATTAATAAAGCAAATTTTTAGCTGTTTGTGGTTATATTGGATATATGTTTTATTAACATTGCAGGCTTTCAAACTACACATCAACAAGCATGAATGAAAGACTAAAACCATTATAATCTTTGTGGTGATTTTCTAATGTCAAAACAGTATCTTGTGGAAGCATATGAGACGAGAGTGGCTGAAAATGAAAAGAAGAAACTAATGGTACCTCTGCAGATTGATGAGGAAATGAAATCTATAGTCAGTTCAAAGAAAAGAGAATGGGGAGCTAGCTGGTTTGAACAGTGCTCAATACTATTTTGGAGAGGACTTAAAGAACGACGCCATGACTATTTCAGCTGGTTGAGAATCACCCAAGTTCTTGCAACTGCTGTTATCTTGGGAATGCTGTGGTGGCAGTCTGGTAGCAACGACCCCCAAGAATTGCAAGATCAGGTATGAAAATGTGGCTTGTGAATGCAAAGATATTAATCCTCATCCTCCCATTGCAAAATACAAATGGAGTCTTTCTAAGCGTCTAAGACCGGAATGAGGTCTTTTTATTCTCATTTGAGTACAGTAACTGTGATGCTGGATTGCTCTTTATCCTGTCATTTTGATCATCTAGAGTGCCATAGCTTGAATAGGAGCTGTAAGTGATCTTCTCTGGCCACCTATCATGTCCTGTTGTTTTGACTTGGCAAGCCAGATCATTGTCATTTCAGTATACATCTTGCACAGTAGACTACCTTGTCCCATGTGAAGCCCCACTGCCACATCCTTTGTTCACTTTATGTTTTTCGGGAAATAATCACCGCACACGACAGATTGAAAGTCTTCAAAGAACGACTTACTGAAGCTAGCACTTTCATCCATGCAGTAGTGATATAAAATTGAACACATTTCCTTCTGTAGCATAGTAATGCAGTTGGTTCCTAACCAAAATGGCTTGCAGGCAGGATTGCTGTTCTTCATTGCTGTCTTCTGGGGATTTTTCCCAATTTTCACTGCAATATTCACATTTCCACAAGAAAGAGCCATGCTAAGCAAGGAACGAGCAGCTGACATGTACAGACTAAGTGCATATTTTGTGGCTAGGACAACGAGTGACCTTCCACTTGACCTTTTGCTGCCAGTACTTTTCCTTTTAGTAGTCTATTTTATGGCAGGCCTGAAGCTCAATGCTGGTTCTTTTTTCCTGACTGTTGTTACCGTTTTCCTGTCCATTGTAGCAGCTCAGGTATGCCCATTCCCGCTTGAATGTAATCAACTTTGCACAGATAACGCAAACCCCAATCCACCCCTAATGAGAATGCAATGGCAGGGATTTGGACTAGCTATTGGGGCCACCTTGATGGACTTAAAGAGGGCAACAACTCTGGCCTCTGTCACTGTGATGACCTTCATGTTGGCTGGGGGTTTTTTTGTAAAGGTAACAACGCTGCCTTTATTTGTTAACTATAATACTAATAGAAGCTGTTCAGCACTGAGGTAACCCGTTAAAACCAACCAATACTCATGCTCTCCAGTTCGAAAGTGATTTTTTTTTTTTTTGCAATAAGCTCCAAATCTATATAATCCAGAATAAAGGGTTTGATCCTAAGGGATGGATATATAGAGCAGAAATCAAACATGACAGCAACATTCAGAATTCTGTTCCACCATTTGGGACCTAAAGAAAAAATGGACTTTTCATTTTGCAGAAAGTACCAGAATTCATATCGTGGCTCCGGTACCTATCCTTTAACTATCATACCTACAAGCTTCTTCTGAAGGTGCAGTATGAACACATAAGTCACACAATTGAGGGGATAAGAATAGATAGCGGCTGGAAAGAAGTAAGTGTTTTGGCTGGCATGGTTGTTGGCTACAGATTCTTGGCCTACATATCTTTGCGAAGGATGAAGTTACAACCTGGAACTTAGACTTGAAAAATGAGTACACTGGCAGGCAGAATTTAAAGAAGGCTCTTCCCCACCCACCCACTCCTCCCCCCTTTTTTTTTCTTCTTCTCTCTCTCCTTTCTATGACTTGTCTGCAATAAAGCTCAAGCTGAAAGTTGGTGAAGGGAATCTAGTCAAGAAGACCAAGTTAGGTTTATCAACTTTTCACCTCTAGATAAGTCGTAATCATCAGTGGATCAGAAATTTGCATACAGGAGAATCGAATGTATTACATTTGTGATAGAGTCAAAGACACCAGGACAAGGTCTCCAGAAATTTTATAGCATGATCTATGAACTCATACTCATTATCACATATGTAACAAGATCTGATGATTGAAGATTAAATGCAGTTTTTGTGCATCAAGATATAATGCGATACACAAAGACTTCAACAATAATGGAAAGTATGCATTCACATATTTGTAACTCAAATTCACATCAAGGTCAATGATCTAATGGAAGCTGATTACATATTCAGATATAGCCATCTACGCAATTTCATTTGTGAGGAAATGAAATTAATGTGAATGAAATTATAATGAGGATTCAACTTCAGAGAAAAGAAGAAATAAAACAAAAGAAAGAGAAAATTATAAAACACAGTTCTTTAGAAAACTAGATAAGTACTTTCCCAGCAGTATAGTACCTACACTGAGTTTCTTTCCCACCCAATAAGATTGCATACAACATAGAGGGTGTCTAGCCAGAAACATTCATATCAAATTGCTGTTATAATCATGATATTGAGATTCAACTGATACTTTTTCGGCCAATGGTCATGACATTTCCTTGTTCTTTCATCAAAAATATTCTCATGCTAATGTCCTCAACCAACCAAGTAATCGAAGGAGAGCAGCATCCAATACAGGGGATTTCCGCTCAAGCCCTATGTAAATGAATGAACATTTTCCAGTCAAATGAAACTATAGAAATCTACTTTCGGATTATCCACAAATAAAGACTTATTTACTTAGACATAAATCAAGAAGCCGTATGAACTACAAAGCCAAGTGAGTTGAAATTAATTTCCTTGAAGATCAATTAGTCTATGTATTTAGAAAATCAATATTATAACGATTGAGGGACGATTCTAGATCATTCTCACCTAGGTCAGCACCAACTCGATGAGCACACATTACTCCCGAGAAGGCAACAGCTATAACACCTTGTCCTGGAAAGCAACTGTCTCCAACACAATACAGACCTTTTATACCCTGCAAATTCCGTACTCCATGAAGCAGTCTACAACTTCGTGCATATACTTCTACTGCAACAGCTTGAAGAAAGCATTTGTGAAAACACTAATTTACCTACCGTTGTGTTGAATGGCATCCCCAATAGACCCTTAGGAGTACTGCGTGGCATTGGACCATAGGTACCACTATCACGGGCCAAATATCGCCTGTGTGTCTTTGGTGTCCCAACCTGGCATCATAGGAGCATTAGAAAAAGCAGGAATATATCATAAAAAAGCCTGCACAGGTTGACAAAACACAGGAATTCTTCATGCACAAATAACAACTGAAAAAGGAAGCGCAGGACTATATTACATGGACCTCATCTATAATGTATCAACTACAAACACAAAAAAATTTTGGAATTTTGGTATGAAAGGAGTGTCTGGTACTTCCCATATGATACAATCAATCAATAACATCATGTGATATGTGATCACTGAAAAACAGCATAATACTTGGACCAGAACTTTATACCTCTTTAAAAACAATTGCTGACTTCAGGCCTGGAAAGAGTTTCTTTTCAAGTCTAGTCATGATTTTGTCTGCTACAAGCTCCTTCTTTGCCTCATAATCTTTTCGCGAGAATCCCTGATAGGAACAATTTATCTTATGGTCAACACAATAATAGACAATAGCATAAAATGAGACGCTCATGAAAAAATGTTACACATAGAAAAAGGATAAAAGAAGTCTACCTCCCAGTCATCTATGGAAGAAGTTGTAAATATGTGAAGAATATGCCGTCCTTCTGGAGCTAATGATGAATCAAGTACTGTAGGAATACTCAAAAATATACTTCCATATGGCTCTTCTAAATTTTTCCAATCATCCTTCAAGGAAGACAAAAGTTAAACCCAGACAAAAAAGGAAAAGACTGCTTAAAAGAATATTAGAAAACAGCACTTTTCACTCTGAAAAAGTAAGAGCACCTCAAGGACGAAGTGATGGCAATCTGTATCTGGCGGCAAAATCTCCGCTTTAATTCCCATGTGAATAGACAGAAAAGATGGAGCTTTAACATAGGCTTTCTGGAAATTTTCTTCTTCTTTAGGCAAGTTATCCCCTTGTAAAAGCTTTCCTAAAAATACCATAAAATCTCATAGAATAAGGTTTCATCCCTGGAAAATAGAGCTAGAAGAGACACAACTGAAAAGTCATAGGCCCTTCTTGATTTCTTTTAAAAAAATTAATGCAAAGTTGAAAGCTGAGTCTGAGAATTAACCAAATGTATCCCATCTAGTAGCATTTGATATTATAGTTTTAGCATAGAACTTCCTTCCATCTGACAATTTCACGCCCACCTATAAGAAAATTTGATGTAGGATATCCAAATGACTTTTTTTCCGTAGGAAAAAAATTTTAAAAAAATATATATCACCGTTGAAGAGGACCAAGAAAGTAGTCAAACTCACAGCCTTTCCATTGTCAACTAGAATATTTGTCACGTTTGCCTTGTAAAGTATCTCACTGCCCTTCTTTACCAAGCCTTTTGCCAAGGACTTGGCAATTTCACCAACCCCACCAACAGGGTAATTGATTCCTCCAAAATGCCTGTCACATAGAACCTACAGGAGAAAATATCTGAGAGACCATAACAATGGTGAACACAGTATTGGGTCAAAACTCAGAAATAGATTACCATGCTTGCGTTGATCATTGGTGTCTGCAAAGCGTTCACTGTGCTTACTATAAAACACTGGGATAAAAAATTGGTGTTAGATTTTAACACGGCCATCCAAAAGATCAATCCCAGAGCCAAAGCACTATGGAAAATTTGACCAAAGATAAACGAACCAACCTCCGCATCTATAAAGGACAGCAACTCTGGATCTTTAATGAACTTACGAGCTATGTCGCCAGCATTCTGGGGCAAATAGTAGGCTGTAACAAGCACCAAATATATATAATGGGATCAGATTTTTTGTACTTTTTCACAAACCACATAATAAAAGTTGTATTAAGCGCAATAACAAACTATTTCTTATAAATTTGTAATGATTTTATTTTTCAAGAAAATAATTCAATATCGAGTTCAAAACTATGCATTATTAATCCCAAACAAAAAGTAGATAGAATTCAGAAACCTAGAGCTTCCATCACTCTATGCTCATATAACTGGATAGAATTTAGAACTTCCATCATTCTATGATGATAACAGATTTTTCTTCTTTCCACAATCACCTCATCAATAGAATTCCATAACATAATAATAATTCTATTTCTACTTGCCACACCAATTTCAAATTTATGGTGAGACAATTAGATGTTCCACTCCATGCAAAATGTAGACCATCAGACAAGTTTTTTTGGCTTATAGAGTTTATGAGATTTTACATCTAGTAGCATCAAGGTTTCCTTCAGCAGATTTCAAAGCCTTCAGAATAAGAAACTAGTAAATCCAACAAGTAGTTGTCTTCTTCCAAACTTGTACCTAAATCTTTGTATATCACATCAATTTACAGATGTCAAAACATAATATATACTGATTCTATAACTGTATGCCGTTACTGTATTATGTAAACCTGACAATTTTTTTAAAAGAAGCACAATTACCAAGAGTCAAACACTCGGTAGGCTTCTTGAAAAACTGCCCAAAAAGGTAAATTGGCTCCTCAAGTGATTTCAACTCCAATGAGTTCAGAGAATTGAATATCTACAATATAAAATCAATGCGTCAGTATAGTTGAGTCAACCACCGAAAAGCAATGTTACAACAGGAAGCTGCAATCACCTTAATCAAAACAAACCTTCCAGCATTCACCATAAAATTTGAGAATTCCTTCTTTTTCATGCGGAAATTTATTCACAATTTCTGAAACAAAATCCCCGTATTCTCGATGTACTCGGACTGAAAGATCATTAGGTAGGTGAAAGTGGACAGTAGTTGGGTCAGGTATCACATCTATCTTACATCCTACTGCTGCCAATGCCTGAGTTATCAAATTCAGGTTTCCCTACAGATTCATGACAAAATTAATACTAGAGCCTAGCGAACAAGATTGACATATAAAGCATGCAAAAAAAAGCAAACATATAGTTATAAATGGAACATGTATCGAGCTAAGCCTTTGACCATTGAACACCCCCCCCCCCCGGCGGGGGGACTAAATGGCAAAGGCAAAAACTTGAGTTAACGTATGAACAGTTTGTATTCAGTAAATTCAAACTGAACTCACCAGGATCAAAACTGCTCCCTTTTAGCAAAAAGCAAGATATGCGAGTCGAAAACTACATCAAAGAATCACATAGAAGGCATGTTTGAATCAAAACCAACTTACCTTATCACTGAAACCGAACATTACCGAGGATCCCACATCAAATTTGTAACCATCCCTTTCATAAAACCCAGAGCTCCCACCAGGGATTACATACTTCTCTAAGACCAAAATCTTGGCTCCTTTGACAGCCAGCTGAGTAGCTGCCACTAATCCACCAATCCCTGATCCAATAACAATGGCATCATAGGTCCGACTTCCTTCCACTCCTACAAAACTTCCATTGCTCTCCACCACGTTATCTACATCTACCACGGATTTCACCTTATCAAAGCTCCCTATCTTTCCCTTACCACCCCTCAAGACCCCTGATGTTTGAAATTCACCGATTTGGTGATCACCAAAAGTACTTTTTCCCAAAGGGTCAAAGCAGAAATATTTCTGCTTTTGATATCCAAGTTTGTCACTACAACTCCTCGAAGGTGAAATCTTGCAGCCACTGGAAGGCGGTGAAGAACAGTAAACCTCAGAATTCAAGATACCCATTTTGCAATTCTTGATAAAGGGTATTTCATCAGGGCTAACAAACAAAGATTTTAACTTTTGGCTTGTGGGCCTGAAACCAGCAAGAAACTGAGAACTGGAAATTCCTGAACATAGTTTATCTGAAGTACTGAAGGACAGAGGCTTTAGAGCAGAAGTTGTCATGGGAAAGGGTTCTTGATTTTTGGGCTTGGGAGTGTTTATGCTGGAATTGCAGTGAATTGGGGACTGTAAGGGGGCTATGGGCAGGAAACTTAGGTGGGTTTTGAAGGTATAGAGGGTGTGTAACTATATAGCGGTGGGGATTTTGTAGTAATCTGGTGGGAATATAGTAACAGACTTCGAATGGATTAGCATAGACAAAGTGATTCCGGTTGATGATTCCTCATCAAAGAAGGATTGAATGGGACAAAAAGATTTAGCGGGACACGATTTGTTTTGTTCAGAATTTTGGGATGTCTGATTTCAGTTGGCCGTTGAAGTGGGCCGCCACTCCTCCCTCCTCCGGTAAAATGCCGCTGCAGCTGCTGGTACATCCACAATTCAATTGAAGTCGTGATTCAATGTGTGATGTTGGATCATTATCCAGGCATCCACTGAAGTGGGAAGTCCGTCTAGAATTCCGCAGCTTGCAATGTACCAACTCTAATATTGAAATGGAGATGCAAATAATCATGCAATCATATTGAATTATTTATTCCTGTGAAAGCCATTGGTGCTCACTACAGGTAACAATATTTAGGTATGATATGAATATTTTTTTAATGAATGGTAGCGTCAGACTTTATCCTATTTATTAATTACCATTCTAGTGCATCATTTTCTAATTACATTTAGATTCATGGGCTTGAGTAGAGTAGGACATCACCACTCAATATTAACTTATTATGGGCTCCAAAATATATATATATTAACCTATTATGTAGTAGGAAGGGGTAGGTCATGACCGAACTACCTAAAATTCGTTAACGAAATCCAATCAATTTGGCCAACCCAATTATCACCCATATTAAAATTCTACAATTTAATGAGAAATAGGTCCAATTTGGATACAATTATTTGTAAGTTTTTTGGAAAATTTTTTCCTTGTGCTTTTGGATGGGTGAAAAAACTTTTTCACAAAATCAACAAACACACCGTTCATATTTTTGAATCAAAAGTTGTTGATATGACAAGGTATGTAACTGAACAAGATATACATATATGTTAGGCATGAAAAACAAATATAATAAGTAAACAAGGAATGTGTTAAACATGAAAGACAAATACAATAAGGGAACAAGAAAGGAAACCGACGCTAGTTTCTTGTTCAGTGTTCGAAAGCTAGTGATAGCTATTGTAAAGCTACACTGATCGAATCTCATCTTAATTGTTTTTTTTTTTTCAAATTTTCTGAACAATTTTGGTAGAAAATTTGCTTTATTTTAGCCACAATCGTTTAAACAATTGTCTAAGTTGTTATTAAATTATTTGAACCATACAAACACTTATATACAATAATTATTCACTTTTTCAAATAAAGTGAATTCAAAAAAATTTTCAAAATTGAAATACTTTATCATCTTTTTAAAAAAATATACAAAAATCTTCCAAATAATCATTGCAAATAATTATCAAATAATACGTGTCTAAATGGAACCATAAATAGTTGCCTTTAGCAACATTAAATTGTCATATTAGTAACTCTTAGCGAGAAAAAAATGCGCGTGTATAGATGTACATGCTAAATACAACCTTAAGCTAAATATTGGGATGCATTTTTTTACCGAACCCTCCTCCAATATTTAGGCCTATCTTAGCTGAATATACAATTGGTGTAATTGGCTTTACCTATCTTCGGAACGTCATCCAACTATAGCCTCCGTGTAAGATATGTTTGCAAATTTTCATCAGCACTCCACATAGGGAAAGTGAAGAACCACCATTGTCCATGATGCTTGTGATGACGATTGGGAAATGTTAGGATCCAACCAGGCATATTCTTCAGGATTATTCGGAAAAAAAAAAAAAAAAACTCCAGGATTATTATCTTTTTTTTTTTAAGTAAGTAATTTCGCAGCACATATCCTTGTCTTCTTTCGCACATCAAGAACTACCATCGAAAAATACCATCCATCACTCCAACGTCTCAAATTCGGCCACCTTACCCTTTCCCACGAACCATAGAACAAATAAGAATTGTTTGTTTTTCACAAACGAAGCGCCAAAGGGATTGGATCCCATGCTCAGAATAATTTGAGAATTGGTTCTTGCTCATCATAAAATTCGTTCCTATCTGCCAAATTATAAATTTTTAACCAACCGTCAACAAACAATCAGTTTTGTAAGGCCATCATCATTTCGTCTTCTTCTCCTCGGGTAAGGCCTCCTCCCAACTTTTTCATCCCCTTCCCACCTTCCCATCTGGTACAACTCAAATCCTCTCACTATTATTTGTATTGTATCTGTGTATTAGTATGCATTCATTAAGGTTATTGATTGAGATTTTTCTGTGTTGAATGAATTGTGTTTTTTCATGTTATCTGTGCATTTTTTTAATTGACAGAATGGAACCCGGTTGCTGTATAATTGTGTGGGTTTGTTGATAAAATGGAAGCTAAATGTGGGGTTGATTTTCAGTACAAAATCAATTTTAGCCCATCTAAAATTTATCTTCCATTTTGATATTGGCATTACAAATACATGGCCTCTGTATATTTCATACCTCTGGTCTTAGCACTGAAGCTTCTTGATATTTAACGTTGGATTGAGTCATAATTCATCTATTGGACAGAATAAACCTAAGCCGTCTTGTGATTATACCCACGATTGTTCAAAATATTAAGTTTTTATTCAGCCCATGTCCAATTCTCCTCATTTTTGTTACTAATAAATTACATATGGTCATCTTAACTCTTTCCTGATGGAGCCACTTATTCATTTGCAGAGCGAAGTTTACGCTAAAGCAACCATGGATCGGCTTGCTGATGTTGCACGTCTCATGATAGTGTCAGATCTTGACCATACAATGGTGGGTTGTCATTGTTTGCTTTATCCATGGTGATGGTAGGACTCGTGACACATGTTGCTTTGCAGGTTGATCATCATGATCCTGAGAATATTTCTCTGCTTAGGTTTAATGCCTTGTGGGAAGCCAATTATCGAGATAACTCTCTGCTAGTATTCTCCACTGGGAGGTCACCAACGTTGTACAAAGAGTTGAGAAAAGAAAAGCCTATGTTAACCCCAGACATTACCATTATGTCTGTTGGTACAGAAATTACATATGGTAATTATATGGTGCCCGATGATGGTTGGGTTGAAATTCTGAACCAGAAGTGGGACAGAAAGATTGTCGCAGAAGAGACAAGCAAGTTTCCTGAGCTCACTCTTCAGGTATGTTTGTAGCTGCAGCTTCTAATTGTTGCTTTACTCATTAGACAATTGACATGTTAAAAAAAATATTGAACTCTATTTGTTTCTTCATATAAGAGATTGAGAGGCATAACTAACTAAGAATAAAGAAATTGTGCTTAGTATTTGAGTTCTTTATGCTATGATGTTCTTTTGGGGCATGCAGTCAGACACGGAGCAACGACCACACAAAGTTAGCTTCTATGTTCCGAAAGACAAAGCTCAAGATATAATGAATGATCTTGCTGTTCGGTTGGAAGGACGTGGGGTATGATAAAACTTTTGGATTGTGTAATGCCATGTCAAGCTCAACAATTTTATATTATTGGTGAACTTTTTGAGATAGAAAAGCTATGTGGTATTCCATACTGCAATTCTAAATTCTAATAAGCTTCCTTTCTTGTATATGAATTTTCAGTTGGATGTTAAAATAATTTACAGTGGAGGGATGGACTTGGATATATTGCCGCAAGGAGCTGGCAAGGGGCAAGCACTTGCATATTTGCTTAAAAAATTCAAGGCTGAGAGAAAATCACCTAACAATACCCTAGTTTGTGGAGACTCTGGAAACGATGCTGAACTATTTAGCATTCCAGATGTATATGGCGTAATGGTTGGTGTTCTTTTCTATTTCCTCATCGTCTTATAATCTTTCAATAGCTTGTCAGGTTCTTGTATAAGGGCACTTTTGAAACATGTTTCTGGTCTGTAGGTCAGTAATGCTCAGGAAGAATTGTTACAATGGCATGTTGCTAATGCTAAAGATAATCATAAGATCATCCATGCAACAGAAAGGTGTGCAGCAGGTATTATACAAGCCATTGGCCATTTTAACCTCGGTCCAAGTGTATCTCCAAGAGATGTCAAAGACTTGTCTGATTCTAAGCTGGAGAACTTTGATCCTACATATGAAGTAGTGAAATTTAACTTGTTCTTTGAAAGGTGGAGACGCGCAGAGGTTGAGAAGTCTGAGCTTTATTTGGCGAATATGAAAGCAGTCTGTGTATGTTTACAAAACTTTTTTGCTGCAGTTGTCTCATAGCACATATGTGTTTCTCATAGCATGCTGAGATCTTGCATGGTTAAGAAGATAAAGTACTTGGGTTGGAATAAAAAGAATATTGACTGAGCACATTCCTTTCTGTTGAAACTTAAACAAATACTGTATTTGGCTACTTTTGCATCTACAAGGGATTGTATGCACGTTTTGATCTTTGAAGCTCAGTACTTGCACTGATGCTGATTTACTAGGATCTTACTTGACAAAAATATTAGAGATTATGTGTTGTGCATGCTCATCTGCATAATGAATACTAGTTTACATTCTGAAATGAGCATCTCTAAAAAATGAAGGGTGAAGATCATAATGCATTAGAAGTTCTAATCCTGTACTCCCTAAATTTTAACTTGTTGGCCTTTGTTTGAAATTGAGGGGTTTTCTTTTTCGGCTGGGTTTTCCATATTAGCCGTCTTTTCCTTATTGCTTTACTCTTGCAGTGTCCATCCGGAGTTCTCGTTCATCCATCAGGCATTGAGAAATCTCTACGTGATTGTGTAAATGCATTTAGGTCCTGCTATGGGGACCAACAGGGGAAAAGTTATTGGGTTTGGGTTGATCAGGTTTTGTCGATACAGGTTGGTTCAAATTCATGGTTGGTGAAATACAAGAAATGGGAGTTATCTGGTGAGGCTTCTTTTCCTTTTATTATTTGTACTTCTTTTGCTCGGTCCACCTCTATTTTCTTTATCTTTAAACTGTTAAGTGATTATCTTTAATATGACAAGCTACCAGTGAAAAGTCTGTTTAAAAAAATAATCAAAATGGTATTTTTCCTACTGTTTTGATAAACAATAAGTTGTTTTCGAGAAAAGCTTATGTGGGAGTGTTTTTAGAACTTCTTTTTTCAGCCTTTTTCAAAAGCTAAAAATAAAATAAATAAAATCACCTTATAATTAGCTTATTGCTTCACTTAGTAACTAAAGTAGAAAAAATGGGTTTCAGCTTATCCTGAAAATGCAAATAGCCTTTTCTTCTTGTGGAAACTGCCTACGTCGACACCTTTTTGCTCCCGTTACAATCTTCCCGAAACTTCAGAACTCTGCATTGCTTCATCTTTTTGATTGTGCTCATGAAACCATGAGTAGAAAAAGTATTTCCTGAGTGGCATTTGGGTTATCAGCAATGCAACTATAAGTTATCTTTGTGAAGCCTTGGGTAACATGATAGAAATACTTTTCCGACTATGCTGTACAGATCACAACCTAAGAAGAATTTTGTGATCTTTCCTTTCAGCCCTCTAGTTGTGTTCAGTAATTTTCTTCAAAGTTTTCTTGGTCACATGAGAAACTGGCTGTTTATTGTTAGGCGCATGTAGAATTCTTAAGTTCAAAGACTGCTCCTAGGTGGCGGTGTATGCACTGGAGCTGTTTTTAAGTGAAACCTACAAATCCTAGGGTGTAGTTTTGCTGACATTAGCTGAGTAACACAAGTGATTTGTCTTCCTTACTTAAGTTTATGCACACTGCAGAAAATATTCTCTAGTCTTATGCTGGTTTTTTTTCAACATCTATTCTTTTTATTGTCTTCGGCCATTTGATAGCTCTTTGTTATATGCAGGTGAAAAACGGAAGTGTTGCTTGACAACAGTTTTATTAAGTTCAGAGGTAAGATTTTCTGGCGTTTGGTGTGAAATATTATTTGCCAAATCCTGCATCATGTTGTTAACACGTTCTGCTTTTTGGAACCCAGGGTGTGAGTGTTCCAGAAGGGCTAACATGGGTGCATGTCCATCAGACATGGTTGGATGGAGCTGGGCCAACTGATGATACATCTTGGCTCTTCTAGATCACATATGGTTAACCTTATCAGGAGAATTTGACATTTCATCTCTTCCTCGTTTAAACTAATTCATAATCTCTCGATAGGTACTTTTGTAATTCTTTTACTGAGGAAATTATGTATCACAACCCAACTGTGGAATCATATACAGTAATCCTATGTCGCATCTAACGAAAATGGATACGGACATCTCCAGATTGGCCAAATAATATACATGACTATGACTAACACGAACTTTACGTAGCATTGTATTTTACTTGAAAGGGGGCTACTGTTTTATGAATCGGGTCCCGGCACATTTGACAAGAAATTGAGCAAAAAAATGAAATTGAACACTGTTTTAATGTTGAAAAGAATAAAGGACGCCTAATGTGACGAGGCTCTGATATTTTGAGAAAACGACATCCTATCGAGTTCGTGGGTTTCCCAACATTGAAGATTCAACACTTTTCTAGCAATGTGCACTAGAAAAGGTGGAATAATTAACTATATATTCAAATTTCGTAGTTTGTTCTCGCGACCGTCGTCGGTCCCTTGAGAGTTCTTGATTTGAGAATCTGCCATCGTCGTCAGACTCTTGAGATTTTGAGAATCTTCATTCAGCAGTTGCCCTTAGACTGAAAATGAGGGGCCCAAATTTGGATCCCGCAAACTATTTCCACAAGGAGATTATAAAGCGTCACATAAGGGCCCAACCGGGTTCGAACCGGTGACCTCTTGATCTGCAGTCAAATGCTCTACCACTGAGCTATGGACCCCTGGTTGGTAGGATTGCTGATACTAATTTAAACAGGACTGAGAAGCCACGTTTGGAGCATGCCCGAGAAAAGATGCAGCGGGTCCTTGGGCATGTTAAAATAAAGGCAAAAATAACAAGGCCAACCATGTATGTCCCCTTCGACAAAGTTACCAAGCTGAAAACCGCCGCCAAAAAACATTTCTGAACTCTCAGCTCCATTTACTACTCTCAGTGCCACGTTCGGAGCACGTCTCCACAGCACTAAATCCCAACGGTGCCAGCAACTATTGCCCAACGGCCCGTGGTACCGCCTGATAACCGTCCATTGACAGTTGGTCAACGCTCCCTCTTCCGATGAGGATAATTTTATATTTTTCTTTTACAACAGAATAAATATAGAATTTTATTTTTTTTCCTTTTACACTAGAATAATTGTTTTTAATAATATATATTTAGAAATTTCAAAAACGCCTTTTAATTACCTTTTTGTCTTATGTACAGATATAACAAAAATAATTTTTTAAAAAAAATAATTTTTAAAATTATTACAGTGATATTTTTAAAAAATATTTTAAAAAATAACCATCCAAATGAAATGATAATGGAACAAAAATAGTAATAATATTTGTTCTGTTATTGAAGTTTAACATAACACGTGATTCAAAAAAATTATTATATTCAACCAATGAAAAGAGGATGTGTGTGTAGAAAGCCTTATGCAATTCTTTTTACGTGCTAAAAGGGTTTTGTAATTGGATTAAATTTTTAAAAGGATCTTTGTGAAATAATATGTAGCATTTATCGTGATATGATACTTGCGAGATAAAAAAAAGGGAAAATTTATCATAAGGGTGATTGAAGTTTTGTAATATATAAGGAGAGCAAAATTTTTACATAATTTCTATGAAGGGCATCACTAATATATACCTAAATGTAAGCGTTTTTTTATTAATATTAAAATAGAATGGTAGCTTATTCATCTTTTTAAGGTAGAGAATAAATTTTTCTGAAATTCTACTTCAGTCAATCTCAGAAAATTGATTTCATTTCGATTTCGACTTAAATTATTCATTTAAAAAATGGCCATCTTTATAAATCACCACCTTCATGATTTTGTATCCCGACTTTTGAACTAAAATTAAGAAGGAATTGATTTTATAACTTCGAAAAGATGAAAAAAATTGTCAATATATTTTTTATTTTTATTAAAAACTCTAATATTTAGAAAATTTCAAAAAATTGATTTCGTTTTGATTTTGGTTGCAATTGGCCAATAAAAAAATGTCCATTTTCAAAATTTGCTCGGAAACTTTAGAACAAAATTTAGAAGAAATTAATTTTACTACTTCGAGATGATGAATAAAAAATACCACTATAAATTTTTCTTTTTGATTAAAAACATTAATATTTAGGTAAATAACCTAATTATATTATTTAAAAAAATATTATATTTTTGCACATGAAGTTGTTTGTTTTTAATAATAATGCCCTTTATAGGAATTATGTGAAAGTTTCGCCCCTTTTATTTATTACTAAACTTCCACCATCCTTATAAGAAATTTTCTCAAAAAACATCATTAAAAATATAGAAAAATGATTTAAAATATATTTAAAAAATCAAATTATATAAACAATTACAAGGGACCATTAGATACTTTTTCATGTTCTTTTATAAGCATAACCTATTTAAGTTCATACCATCAATTTCACGTTAAAAAAAAAAAAAAGACTTTGACAAGTAAAATCACATTAGAAAAGGGGATTTTGATAATTATATTTCGAATTGGACTATATTTTTTAAATTACACTATTCTTTATTTTCCCGATAATACAATTATGAAATTATTGATCTACCATGCAATTGACTTATTAATAAATGTCTGCAAGCGTTACCAAGACTTTTTTAGTGCATCTCAAGATAATTACAATACAAAAAGATATTGTGATAATGATGAATCATAATCGTAGCACGTTTAAAGGTATAAAACTTTTTTCTTTTTTTTTTTTTGTGTCAGAAGTCTTTCTTTATAAATTATTTTTATTGACGCGTAGTACAGTTTAAGGATTAACAATCTAATACTCAACCAAGTAAGTCAAGAATTGATACTCCAATTCTATTTAGTTTCCCTGTCCGAGAAAACTGCATCTGCTGTTGCTGTTCAAAAGTTAAAAAATCTTTACAAGAATGAGTCCCATAGTGGCAATAAGGCTTTCATTATTGTGCGTATCCTGTGCTTGCTTCTTCTTTTTGCATGTCATTCATCAACCAACCTTCTACTTTAACCCCTGAGACGGCCGGCAGCCCACTAACCCCGGTGACTCTCGGCGGAGAATCTGCAGCAATTATATGGGTCTGTCAGATCATTAGCAGCAAACAACTTGTGGATGTAGTTTATAATGGCTTCTCGTCTTTGTGTGGTTTAATAATTTTTCCATTTTTTCTGTTTGCTTGGGGTGTTGTAGGATGTAGTATCTTCATGAGATTTTTTTGGGGGCACGGTCGATGTTTCGGTGGATGTTAAGCTATCCCTCAATGTAAAGTAGCTGTCATCAGATCGAGATTTTTTGTACTAATTTGATTTGATGATCAAACTCTGTTATAAGACACATTTACTCTTTCAAGCTTTGATCTTGCCTCTGTCATTGTATTTTTTTTTTTTATTGTTGAATTTATACATTACCCAAAAAATAAAGAGAGAGAATGAGAGAATGTATATTTGCCAGCAATAGTCCTGCCAATCAAACTCTGTTATGTATATTTGCCAGCAATTGTCCTACCAATCAAACTCTGTTAGTAAGATATATTTGTTGTTTAGAGCTTTACTCTTGCCTCTGTCATTGTATTTTTTTTTTTATTGTTGAATTTATACAATACCCAAAAATAAATAAATAGAGAGATCGAACGAGAGAGGATGTACATTTGGCAGCAATAATCCTGCCAACCTGCATGATTAAGAGAGTAGTAAAACGTTATGCCAAGTAAAAAAAGAGAGTTGCAAAACGGGATTTGAACCCGACGTGAATCGAACACGCAACCTTCTGATCTGGAGTCAGACGCGCTACCATTGCGCCACGGATCCACTATTTGGTGGATTGAATTCATCATGAACATGTTAAATATAATTTGGTCGATAATCCAATCCATTAGTAGTGCATTGGGCCAATGTTATGTGGGTCCAATAAACTGCTCCAATGGATCCACTTGATCAGGTTCAGGATTTTAGAATTTTGCAAAACACTTTCTTCTAGCGAGATGGAGTGCAACAATAACAACATTCCAGTGAATATACTTTTGGGTATTATTCCTTTTGTTTATGTTCTCTTGTTAGTAACTTTTATGAACGTAAAGATTTTTTGTTCAATTCTTGAAAGAGGGAAATTGTTCGTTGCTGATTTGCCCCATTGCTTGAAGGAAGCAATTTTAAGTTTGGGAATATTGAAGTATACAGCTGAAACTCTCAAAGTAGGCAGAGACCCTAGTTTAGGCCCTCTTGACTTTTGCCTTCAATCGAGATGCGTCACACCCTGATTTTGTTCATTTGGTTCCCAGCTTAGATCCAACCAATCCATGTCATCTGCCATACTTCCATGCCACCGCCCAACGTTACAACCCCCAATTAGGAGTGGCAATTTCTAACACGATCCGAAAACACGACACGAACTTAATCCAAAAATAGCATGTTTGGATTTAAGCTTGACGGGTCAGGTCGAAATTAGGTCGGACTTGACTGACCTACGGGTTGACCCGCCAACCCGAAAAAAAAAAAAAACTAACATTTTGTAGTTTTGTTTCATCCATCTACATTTAAACACAAATTTCACATTGGATAATTAATCAAGTAAATAGTAAGAGAAATTTGGGTGTTATACCTATGGCTCAACTTGACCTGCCAACCCGAAACCCGACCCCATTGCATACAATAAATTTTGCAGTTTCTTTCCTACGTAAATTGATAGTGGTTGCTCACTCAAATTGGGTATGTGGCTCGGAAATGCAGCATAAGAAAAAATAATTTTTGAAAAGGAAATGGTAAGTTATCAATAAATCATATTATTATTATTTTTTTGAAAAAATCTATATCTCGTCGCCTAAACCCCCATTACCACAACATTTTTTATTAACTATGTTCTCCTGTTTAGCCTATTCTCCGTTTTCCATTCACTTCTATTAATTGTGTTTTTTTTTTTTTTTTTTTGAGTAAGAATAACAAGGGTTGTTCGTTTTAGCTTTTAGGTACGGTTATGAAGGAGTCAAGGTCTTTGTGTAAAATATCCTGCCTCGTGTTAGTTTCATTATAAAAAAGACGTGCACATGAGAAGCACTGTGTTGAGTTTTTCCTTCCAAGTCCACCCAACGTTCGTTCTTTGTCTGCCAACAAATAATTCTTTTACCCATCAAATGCAATTTCTGTCTCTCCTTCCTCCTCATCCCCCCATTCCCATTTCTTTATATCCAAGAAAGGATGGCTCATCTTATAGTTTTTTCCCCTCTTTGATCCTTCAGAAAAAAGAAGAAAACTTGAAGAATTAAAGAAATTCGTAGAGCAAACGTTCATGAATGGACAGTCATTCCTTGGGCACCGGGTTCATGGCTGTTTTTGCTGTGTCTGGAAGCGTTGTTCTTCTAGCCATGCAGGTTCAGAAGCGTCTTCTTTCTGATTTCATGAAGAAAATGGAATTTGAAATAGGTAACAATTAATCCAACCTGTTAATTTTCTTGATAATCTTTTATTTTTGCCCCATGCATGAGTTGACTTCATGGTCCTCTCTTTTTTTCTTCTTTTTTTCTTTTTTGTGGGTACATTGAATGATTATTGGAATTGATGAAGGGTCAAAGAAAATTCAACCAAAGAAGAAGGTGAGGTTTGCAGATGATGTGAAGCAAAATCCATCTTGGGATCACAAGGCAGAACCGAGGAATAATGATTTACATAGTCCGGCCGCAGGTTCCGGCCGTGTGCTAAAAGAAAAATTGGAGACATTGCCCCCCAATTGGCAAGCTTTGTATAAAGGGATCATACAGTACAGAAGCCTTAGAGGCCTTAATTAACTAACGTGCTTATGTGATTTCTTTTCGTTGATTGCTTCTTGTTTTAGATTGGAAAAATATAAATGGTTGTTTATGTACAGTAGCTTGAACAAATTTTGTTTTCATTGGTGTAAGTTTTGGCTGTTAATCACTGGGAATTATTAAAATTAATTTGGAAAAGTTAATAAAAGTTGTTCCTTTTGCTTTTCTTAAGCTTTTCATGTCGAGGATTCTGAGATTTCATGTACGCTGGAGGCCTAGTTTATTAGCGGTTAACAACCTTAATGTGAGCTGATATGCTACTTTTCCATTCCAAGATCAAGTAAAATTAAGAAATGCCGTTTAATTCTTGTGTGCGCAATTGAGAACCTAATAATAGTAATTAATACCATCTACTAACAGATAAAGTTTCCTTGTCTCGCTCTCACCAGTTACGACCATCTTCTGGGACATCAATTTTGCTAAGATTGTAGACGAACGTATGGTGCCTTTTGCACGGACATCAATTAGTTGTTCTCGTTCATTTTTAAGACAATTGTTTCTGCTGCTTTTTTTTTTTTTTTTTTTGTGGGGAAAACAAGAAAAAAGTCGGGTCGAAGAAAACTGAAGTAAGAAGCAGAAAGGACAACAGAGCCCAATATAGTGTCAAACAGAGAAAAGCCCAGACCTTTTTCTTCCGGTGTACTGGCGAGACATTAACACAATTTTGGATCAGTTATTTTGGTTGTCAGCAGTTGGACAGTTGGGTTAGGCCGTGCCGGGATATGGATAGATAGTTTTAAACCAATTTTAATGGGCCGATTTATTTGTACACTCCTTCGACTTTGCAGCTCCTACTCCTCAATGCTTCCTTTTTAACCCCTCCCTTGGGTCTATAATTCGAGATATACATTTAAATGAATCTTTTTTGCCTACTACTAGTTTATACTAAAATATCAATGCTAATAATGCGTAATTTTTGAATGTCTGAAAACTCAGAACAAAGACAATGCATACTTGTTAGTATTGGTAAAACATTACTATGATTCTGAGACATATATGCAAGCGTAATTATTGAAATATATATAGTGGCATTTTTCCATTTTCCCCTTCTCCTGGGAATGTAGATTAAGCTTTGTAGTATGGATTAAAGAGTTAAGGACAAGGTAAGTTAAGGCTTCTTTTCTTTCCTCTTTACTAAGGGAACGTACAAATAATTTTTAGTGACTTAATAGAGTCGTATTTACCTGTCAAGATATCATGAATGCTAAGATTCTGTATTTAACAAAATATGCTATGATTAAATATAGAAGTTTAATGTTTTTAATTTTATTACATAATTCTGAACTTCCTCAATTAGCTCTTAATTACAACTAGATAGGCCAGAAATTTTTTCTTGACCAGGAGTAAATAAAAATTTACTCTCACTTTGGAGGGTTGAGTTGTTGCACCGCATCACATTCACCAACTCAACGATTGATTTACAGAACAAGTAAATAAGCAAAGAAAATGACTCTTAAAAAAGAAGCAAAGAAAATGACTCTTTAAAAAGAAGCAAAGCAATTGACATATTGTCTCATCTGTCGAGTGGTATCTCTCTGTTCGACAGCCAAAGATTCTAAAGGTTATCAGATAATTTCTTTCTGCTGGATTTAGCTATCAGGCATTTGGGTCTAATCTCGCAAGTTGCGTTCAGCCTTCCATCGAGCATCGACTGAAAGTGGGCGTCGCATCAAATTGTATGCGATAAGATTTTCACGAGATCGAGTAATGATATGTCTGTGTTAATTGGTAATGCCTCGGTGATTAATAAAGCGCACATATGAGCCAACTATGAAAACTAAAGAGTGTGACTCGGTTATATAGCCCCAAAAAAAAAAAAGACTCGGTTATCTAGGCAGCTATGGCCCGTTACATGCCGCATGTAGCAATATTAATCAAACGCATACAACAACATAGCATAGTGCAAAGTGCAAGCACGTAGCAATTGCACTTAACAATTATCATTTAGTCTAAACTGCACCAGATAGCAATATATACTCAAAAAATTCAGAGGGGGTATTGTGGTTCAGTCACTTTCGGCTCTTCAAGTTTAGTTGAACCATCCCCTAGTATAAATTAGGCGTAGACTAAACTATTGAAATTTGGAAAAGAAAATTACCATTTGGCCAAAAACATTTGTTAATGGTGCAATTTTTGTTAACAAAAAATAAAAAATTGAATGAGAACAAAAAATTTTGAGATATATTTCACTATTCTTAAGGTATTATTTACCCTTTATTGATTACAAGTAAGTAATCACTAGGATACAACAAAGTCAGCAATTGCTAAGTAATCAGAATTTTGACAAGTTTGGTTATTTAAAGATAAAGACAATTTTTATTTGAATGATTATGTCTGAACAAAGAGGCACTTGACAACTGGAATTACGGACATAATTTGAATAGTTTTGTCTGTTGAATAAAAGCTGTCAAATTAAATTAAAATATAATAATATTATTAATTAATGAAACCGTAATTCATTAATTCTTCCAAGTCCCAATGTGCCTCTCAATAATATTTTCTTTTATTCAATAGTATTATATTGAAAAAAACTAAATTGAAAATTGCCTTCCCACCAAATATACCATCCACACTAATTTTTGAATTAAATTTGTTGAGTGAAGAAAACAATAACTTATAAAGGCATAGTTATGCTTCTTGTCTTTCAATGTGGAACAAATACCAAATACTCTACATTACAAACTATCACTAACAATTTTGTCTCAAGATTAAAAGATATATTAAAATCAAATTTTTGCTGAAAATGATCAATAATGCTTTTGCATGATGTCAATAAGCAACCGACTTTCCAAATTACATAATTATCACTTGTATATGAGCAATTAGTTTTCTTAGTCCTATTTCCCATATTATGTGTGTTAGAGTTGTAAACCCTAAAAAATTATTTTCCCCCTCTATTAAAATGGCAAAAATTTGATGTTATTAGCTATATGAACTTACGTGCACATACTTGATGACTACTAAACAAGTCGTAGTGATAGAGAAACAATACGAGACTAACAATTTTAAAAAGTTAACAAATCTGCCAACATATTGATCTTCACAATCTATATCTACATAAGATAACGGAATGACTTGCCTCTATAAAATAATTCATGTCTTGTAATAAATAAGGGTTCAAAACGCTAAAACCCTTTTCTGATCAAAATCTTAGGATCACCATATAGGACAGCACTTTATGTCAAAAATAAAGTCTTTAATTTTTGAAGTAACACACAGTTTAATATAAAGGGCTAAGGTTTCGTTTAAATCTTAACTTTCTTTAGCTGAATGGACAATCACTCAACCACACTATTTGAGCTGAATTTATCTGATTAGTTTGGTTCACCACTCAATGGATCCAACTTTAACAAATTTAACATCAATTTGAAGTTTGCTAAAGTAGTCATTACTCCTTGATTTTGGAGTCCTAACATTGGATCTTGCTGAAAGGGTGGTCAAACACTGAACTTTAATGGCCACCTCAACTTTTACTTTCTGTTTCCTTTGTTTTTTCAAAAGATCAGCTTAAATAAAATACTATCATCTTCGCAGTAGTTGTCTCTTTAACGTTGGAAGACCTGCTTATCCCATAATTAAAAAACAGTATCCTCTTAAATGCCTGTCATTCTCTGCCTCCCCCATAATTCCTTAAGACGGCCTCTCCTGACGTTTTCTTGTGCGTTTCACACCCCAAATGCACCCCTTCCACACAAACTTTTTTTTTTTTTTTTTTTTTTTTTGCATTTATCTCAGATCTCACCAACTGTCGTTGCTGTACGGTTCGATTTATATCTTGTCGATCTTAAATTATATATAGAAGTAAGTTAAGTTAAATTATGTACGTTGATGTACAAAATTAATGTTTTATGATGTAAGAATATTTTATACTATTAAGTATACTTTATTAATTTTCATTTTTTAATTATTTCTGATGTATTCCTCAAAAAAATATATATATATTTCTGACGTAAGTCAGCATTTGGCATTTCTGAAAGAATTTCCCCCGCCCCCCCCCCCCCCCCCCGCCCCCCAACCCGAGCTCTTGTCCCTCCTCTTCTTCTCTGTCTTCTAATTACCATCCGTTCGTTACACATCCAATCTTTTATATATTCCACTCTTTTTTCCACCAAAATTCCTCCCAAATTCTCTCTTCTTTTTCTCTATCGTGTTCTATTTAGTTCAGTTCAGTTGATTGAGGAGTGATCACTACTCAACACCACCACAGGCTTCAACCTGTTTTTTCTGAAAGCAATCTATACATCTGTTGGACCATCCAAACAAAACAAAGAACAACAAAAATATCGGATTCCCATCAGAATCGGTCTATCATAACCCCCCAGAAGATTATCAAAAACTCAAAACTCCAAAAAAGAAAAAAAAAAAAATCCCTACCATTTCATAACACGGTTTACGACCTTTTCCTCCCCATCCCACACCACCATCCCATGGCTAAACTTCCGCTTCATTTCTTGGGCTAACGTTCAAATATTGATCCCATCAAAATTGGGTCGATTCTAATATTTGAATTGAGAGCATTGCCATATTTATTTTTATCATTTCTTGATTATTTGATTGGAGGGCAGGGCGGCCGCAGGGGGGGGGGAGGACTTTGTTTAATGATGACGAAGCAAATCGTGCTGCGGGCACCTCCATCTCACACGGACCGGCGGCAGCCACTGCTGAGCGAGCAAGAACAGTCGAGCCGCGGAAGCAAGCGGGTGGGGGAGGTTGTGGGAGGGACGGCGGCTGAGTGTGCGGCGATATGCTGCTGCTGCCCATGTGGGTTGGTGAATTTGCTGGTGTTGGCCGTTTACAAGGTGCCCGCGGGGCTATGTCGGAAGGCATTGAGGCGGAAGCGCCGCCGTAAGCTAATGAAGAAGGGGCTTTTGCCGCCTCGGAAGTGCGGCTGCTATGACGCCGATTTAGTTCAGCTCCATCCCCTCCCTGGGCCACTTACGGCGGTTAATTCATTACAGTCGGATAAAGACGTGGTGCAGCTAGAGAAGGAAATGTGGGATAAATTTTACAGTGCTGGATTTTGGAGAAGTCCCTCCCAAAGGAGTGACTCCACGGTGAATTTTTCACTGTAAAAATTTAAAAAAAAAAGGAAAAGAAAAGGAAAAAACAAAACAAAACAAAACCAAACCATTTCTCAGTGATTATTTTTCAATTCTTTTCTGTGGGGTTAATATTTGCTGGCTTGGTTTTTGTTTTGTTATGTGTTTTCTTTTGATTTGTTGTAAACTTTGCCATGGAGATGATGTTGTCAAATTCTTATATGGGGACTAAATTTGTAAATCAAAGAGAGGGATTAATTTTCTCCCTTTCTTCGATTGATGTACAGAAAATCAATATATATATTTTTCTATCAATTAGTCAGCTTATGGTTTGATTTTTTATCTTTCTTTGGGGAATTAAAATTATTAGTTTGTTGAAATGTCAAGATCATAAGTGTTTCACAATAACTTGTGGGATGCGCTAATTGAGGGAGTTTAATAAGTAAATTAACAATTTAGATTAAAAAAGTTAACATGATGACCTCAAGCTGAAGTGGGCATAATCTTAATTTCATCAGATTCTGTTGTTTGATCTGTGTTCTGATGTGGTGTCCAATTTATAAATGTGTCTTTTGTTTGCGTGACTTACTAATTCACGATATCTTTTGTTTAATTATTGCTTTGACGGAAGTGTCATTGTTGTAATGTGGAAGATTACGAATTGATGTGGATTAGATTCATTGGTCTCACTTAATATCTTTTCTTTTATGGTTAAAAGAAAAATCCTCCATCTTAGTTGATGAGTTTGGTGAAGAAACATGACGAGGTTTCCAGTTGGGTTGAACATGAATTTAGGCTACACAGGAGATCATTTGGTTTTTACCGGACATCGTTTGGAAAATTTTAGGTTTATTTGAATAGACTTGGATTAGATTTTCATGCATTTAAATTTCAACATTTTCATGAGATGGGATTTGACTTTGATCAAGTCCTTTCGAGGCTTTGAGAATTCCCACTTATAGTTCTAGATCCGGATATTTCGTGGAGCCCAATTTTTTATTTTTGTGGAAGCATTTGCATTTCCGATTAGATCTGTGGAAAATTTTCAACTACTGATGGTAATTAATCTTTGTGGTTATCAGATTATGTTAGTTGGTTATAACTAAGCATTAACTGCGATATGATGGCCATGCCAGCTCTGATCTTTCTAAAACATTTGACTCAAAAAAAAAAAAAAAAATGAAACCTTTCAAAGAAATGTGGGTGCGAAATCCAAATTAGGAGACAACTAAGATTATGAGTAGTAGAATCTTAGTCAAATCCACTACTAATGCGAAATGGTAAAATCGCTTAAATGGGCAATTTCCACATTTGTACACTAATACAAAGACTATTGCTAATCAATTTAGATATCAATTTTGTGTTTATTATTATGTGTGGATGAATAGTAAACATTTTGGCTGATCCAGATGCAATAGGAATGGATCTTTTTAAGTAGGTTGTACTTGGTAAAGATTTTGTAGAGTCATTGTCCAACCATGGACAGTAAAGTATATATACAGCAATAGAAGTCCCAGGTGGTTTCAGAATTTGGTCACAATGAAGTATGAAAATGGCTGGAAAAAAATGATCCCTTTTGTGCCGGAGCTTGTCCGGAGAAACCGCCAATAAAGTGGTCCTTGACCCCGCACGGGGATAATAAAGCCAATTTGTGTTATTTCAACTCCTTGCACCAGTCATAATTCACATGGACAAAGACTTGCAAAAATGACTCAGACAGGCCCTGTATTGCCCATGAAACTGCACAAACTTCACTCCCCAAAAGTCCTATTCACTCATTCATTGTGGCCACCCCAAGTTTCTTGCGTACAATATTACTACACTGTTCACCCAGAAGGCTTCAGAGTTCAGAGTACCTTGCAGTTTTTAATCCTCAAAATATTGTCATAACATTATTGAATATTCTTGCATTCGTATGAAAGCCTCTCTACCTTATTTGCCTTCTGACTTCCTGATTTTAAAATAGGTGGCATAATATAATTTACATTAAAAGTCTTCTAATTTTTTTTTTTTTTTAAAAGTCTTCTAATTTAGATGTTCCTTTTCCTTTATGACAGGCTTTTACCGTTAAAGATTGTTTTCTAAAAAGTCTTTAAGAATATTTTTCGTGCATCACTTACCAAGAGTGGAGAGATATAAGAATTGTGCCTTTTTGTTTTAAGAGGAAGGAACCCGCCGCCCCCCGCCGGGGCCCGGGGGGGGGGGGACGGGGGGAAGCAGAACTATGTTGAAAAAAATCATTTGTAGTTAAAATTTGGTCGTTACCAACTTTGTTATTAAATGCACTATTCATTCCCCCTTCCCCTGTGATGTACTCGAAAAAAGAATATTTAGAAGTCAAAAAATTACTTATGAATTGCGTAATTCTGTCAACTATGGATTAGGTAGGTTATCTTAAACTACAATTTTATGGACTTCGTAATGATAAATTTAGTTCCCAGATGTAACTAAAAACTGAATGATGAGTACATCCTAGCAAACGCTTCATACTTCAAAAAAAAAAAAAAAACAAAGGAAGGGGGAGGGGGGGGGGGGGGGGCGGGGGGCAAACGCTTCAATTTATTAGTAAGGTGGAAGAAATAATAATTGCAGCTAACGGTATTTCGTGAAGAGGTACACTGCACGATTACCTAAATAAGGCAAGTACACGAATTTTTTTGGTTTAATCTCAAAATACCCTTGTAATGTTAACTAAGTTATAAATTACTCATGTGTTCAACAAACACATAAATTGTCCCTTAGTAATAAATTATCTTCTCAGATACACTTTACTTTTACGAAGACAAATTTGCCCTCATATGTATAGAAAGGTACAAATGTTTTTTATCAATTCAAATGAGTAATTTGTGTACATGGAGCAATTTGGCTAGTAATACAACATTACAGATGGCATTTTGTGATTTAGACAATTTTTTTTTAAGGGACAAGTACACAATTTTTTTTTTTTTTTTTTACAATTGGAGAAAAGGGAATGAGGAGACCACTTACTCAATCTCAATTGAAAGGAGGAATGAGAATTAAATCTAAACTGAACCCCACAAACCAATCAAAAGCCATGATAACTTTTAGAGGGCCGAAGGAGCTTAAATCTATGATTCTAACACCCATATCGTCTGATGTGAAACTTTTTATTTTTTGATAACTGGGGAAAAAAGGGGACGAGATAGGTACACAAGAAGGAACCCATTTCGTGATGATTTAGGATAAGAGTTTCTCTACCTTGATTCAGCTTTGCACTCTCCCCAAACCCAGACGTGGACACATCATTTTCTAGTTTCTCCTTGACATTTCATTTTGCCCATAAGTCTCAACTGGCTGTAGGGACTCCCTTCAGTTTTTCTTGCATTTCTGGTTTTCGTTAACAGCCCTCCACCTAAGTCTGAATTTGTTCAAAATTATATACGGTCAACTGTTGAGGCTCTGTAGCTTGGTTCGGTTTTATTCTACGCAATTATAGATTAAGAAGCAGTCTGATTCAAATTCCTTAATTATTGTCACTATGAATATTATTAATCTTACTATGAGTATGGATTTTGACATTTCTTCTCAACATGTTTGGTTTAGTAATAAAAAAGTATCGTTTCTCTCTAAGGGGTTAATTGATTTGATATAATAGTATTTTGGGAAGAATAATTAGGATCTTAGTTAATCACTTTAATTTCGATTGAATGATAGTAATATTTGTTTTCTAAATATCAATAATAAATGTCATTACAACTAAGGGAGTGTTTCATAACACCACTTAGTGCTGAAAATTAATGCATTAAGAGTTTTTTGAATTTAGTGTGTTTGATAACAAAATTTCTTTATCACTTAATACATTAAGCACTTATTTAATTTGTACATAAATTTTAAGTGAAAATTTTTACTTAATTTGTTGAATTTTATATAAATGTAGTATTCTCTCTCTTCTTCACACGCGCATCCTCACACACCCACTGATGCACACACATGTACAAACATATTCTTTCACACACACTGTTTTGCACACAAACACATGCGCTTGCTTAACACGCACAATCACCACTGCAAGTGCAAATATATATTTTTTTTCCTCACACATGCAATAATATAAGCTTTGTTTTTTTTTTATCACATACACATATTCTTTCTCACACGCACAATCTCCCTCCCACACGCATACGCACACTTTCACACAAATACACACATTCACTCCCTCCCTCACACAAGCAAACATACACCACGCACGCACGCATATACTCACGTACTTTCCTCCGTATGCAGTTTCTCTCACACAAATGCACATGTTTTCTCACACATGCACTTATACACACACACATGCACACATATACATACATAAGTATATTATTTTTTCTCACTTTCACACATATATTTTCTCTCTCACATACTTGCATACACTTTCATATATATAATTTTTTACACTTTTACACATATACATATACTTTCTCTCGCACAAATTCTCACACACAAATGCACTTCATTTATCTCTCACAAACAAATAATATCTTTTTTTTTTGTCATGCATATTATTAATAAATTATTTCAACTTTTTAAGATAAAATAATTATATTAATAAGGTAAACTATGTGAATTTAGTGTATAAATCCAATCAATTATCAAATAAGTATAACTTTATCAATTCAGCAACTTAATATTTTCAGTACTTAAATTTTAGATTTCAGTTTTACCAAACGGCACCTAACACTCATTCCCATTTCTGATCCTTCTAAACCAAGCACCCCTAAATGTGTAGTGGAGTGCTTAGTGTGTAATTAAGAACCAAACCAAATTGCTCAAAAAAAATTTTAACGTGTAGCGATCTCTTTATTTTGCACTTCTTTTTTTGTTTGGTTTTTAATGACAAGGGGTATCGTCTATAGTTTATCTGGTAATATTAAAATACATAAATGGACCTTCAGTACTGACGCAGCAAGTTTCCTTAATCCATCTTATGTCTTCAGCAAATTTGCCTAATTAGAAGCTGCCATGATATGTTACTCGCTCTAAATTTTCCACGTAAAAGAAAAGATTTTCAATAAGTTTTTTTTACATCACAGCTAAATAAGGTGGAAAAGACTTCGACGAGAGCTTAAGAATTGATGAAAGTTGGTTGGGGACACGAGGGAGATGGGAATGGGCGGTTGGGAAAATTGGTGCTTTAAATCGGATTCCCCATCATTTCTCAGCATAAAAGGACGTTATTTTTATGTAAAAGCAATTACGGAAGGCTAATTCTCTAATCAAATCTGCTGATTTTTCGTGAGCTTTTGGGGCTTTTTCGAGAGTCCAAGTATAAATTCTATTAGGTGAGACCCATTTGGGTACCATTTTCTTCATAGAAAGAAGCTCGCTCGTGTTTTCTGATTCTCTTTTTTGACTATGGACCAATCCAACAAGGTTGAAAAGTTTATTTCTTCCTACTTTTTGACACCTTTCGGCTATGCGTATATTGTTAAATTCATCCACATTTTAGTCGGCAATTTTCTTAGAAAATTGGTGTTTTAAAAAAAAATTTCCAAATAGTGAACTGTTTGGGATTTTTTCTCAAATTAGAGGTGCCGCACACATTTTGATTTTTTTTTTAAATCGGTGAGAGTTAGGCGAGGGTTTGGATGCAATTTTAAATCGGTGCGGCACTTATTTTTTTTTTTAAAATAGTGCTGCACACCTTGTGTGCGGCACTTAAATTTTTTTTTTTACTTGATTTTTTTTTATAAGCCAATTTTTTTTAGCGTTTGAAACCCTGGGTGTGTTTGGATGGTCTGTTTTTTAGAAAATGTGTTTTTTAGGCACAAAAAATACTAAAAGACTGTTTTTGGTACATTTTTTCATTTTGCATACACATACACATTTTTACACACACTAAAATCCTACACACTAAGAACATCAAGAACATACACTCACTTTTACACACACACGCATATATTATACGTACGCAGATACGTATGTACACGCATGCATGTACATATACATACGTATGTATGTATATATAATATATCCAAATATATTATATATAAATAAGTATTATATAATATATATTTATATATAAATATATGTATGTACGTATGTATGCATGCATGTACATATGCATGTATGTACATATAATATATTTATTACCAATATATGTTATATGTAATAATATTATATATATTATATGTATTATAATATAATATATATAGGTAATATATATACATACATATATTGATATATATTATATTATATGTATGTATGTATGTATGTATGTATGTATGTATGTACATGCATGCATGTACATACGTATGTGTGTAAGTACAATATATATAAGTATATATTATATATTATATATATTTATATATAAATATGTATGTACGTATGTATACGTGAATGTACATACACATTATGTACGTATAATATATTTATTATCTATATATATTATATGTAATATACATTATATATATTTTATGTATTATAATATATATAATATAATATATATATATAGATATATAGATAATATCTATACATACATATATTTATATATATTATATTATATATATGTACGTATGTATGTATGCATGCACGTACGTACGTATGTATGTGCATATAATTTATATAAATATATTATATATAAATTTATATATTATATTATATATATTTATATATAAATATATGTATGTACGTATGTATGCATGCATGTACATATGCATTTATGTACGTATAAAATATTTATTATCTTTATATATTACATATATATTGTATATTATATATTATATATATTGTATGTATGTACGTATGTATGTATGAATGTACACACGCATTATGTACGTATGATATATTTATTATCTATATATATTATATATAATATACATTATATATATTTTATGTATTATAATATACATATAATATATAATATATAATATATGGATATATAGATAATATCTATACATACATATATTTATATATATTATATTATATACGTACGTATGTATGTATGCATAGATGTACGTACGTATGTATGTACGTGTAATATATATAAATATATATAATATATTATTTATATTTATATATAAATATAAATATAAAGGCAATATATCAAGTGCGGCACACAAGGTGTGCGGCACTATTTAAAAAAAAATTTATGTGCGGCACTATTTAAAAAACAAAATTAAGTGCCTCACACTAGTTTTTAAAATTGCATCCAAGCCCTCGCCTAACTGTCACCGATTTAAAAAAAAAATCAAAATTCAATTTTGTGTGTGGCACCTCTAATTTGAGAAAACATCCCAAACAGTTCATTATTTCTTTAAAACACCAATTTTTTAAGAAAATTGCCCATTTTAGTCTCTCGTTTAAATATCCTGCTTCTCTCTCTCTCTCTCTCTCTCTCTCTCTCTGTGGTTTGGGTTGGCGTTGGTAGGCCTGTTGAATTAGGGCCTGGATTCAATAGAATGGACCATATCATAATTGGATAATAAGTCTTGTCAATTTGGATATTGGAGCATGTCTTTGGGTTCTATTTGAATTCTTTGGGGTGTCATTTGAATCATTATTTTGGTGCAAATGTAAAATGCTAGTAATTGCATTTAACAGTTCTGTATAAAACGTCTACGACAAGTGTTTCAGCTCATGTTAATATTTCATATTCCTTTGATTTTTTTTTTCCCGGGAATGACCGAATTGTGAATTACAAAATTTCGTTTAGTATCATGGACTGAGGTATAGCTGGGCTTGAACATGGAAATGGGCCTAATACAAGAAGGTTCATTGTTCAATGGATTTCTGGAAACATCAGGGCAGCTTGGAAGTCATTCTCCTTGTCGCACAATTTGATATGCTGTGGGCTTAGCATGATAGCCCACAACTACTATTTCCCAAGTGTAAGTCCGTGATCCGGGATGACAAAGTCGCGAGAGTGACTGATTTAGCGGACTCAATCCAAGCGCTGATGAAATTTATTGGTTAGACTTTTATTGTTTTCACGCTTTATGTGTTGCTTTTGCATTTGCAGGCGGGCTCAATCCTGTGCTTTTATTTGTGTGTGTATTTTTTTTTTTGGATTAAAAAAAAAAGGAGATTGCAAGAAAAAGAAAAAAATAATGATATTTAGTAGGGATGCCCTTACAGGCTAACCATGGACTGAAATAAAGGAGTCGTACATTTCCAAAGAATCCATAGAATTCCACTCTTGGGTTGAAAGAGATCTCCAAATTTTTGTTAACTTTTTCTCTTATTAAACCTGCGATTGACGTGCACAAAAGCAACGTGCATGGATCAATGAAGGGAAAACACGACTTTCTTTGCACCTTATTGGTAATTAGAATTCAATTTCTAAATTACTGAAATTGATAAATCTTATATCTTGAGGCCTAAATAAAAATGTAAAGACCATTTTACATTCTGAGCTTTGTATATATTTTGTAGTTAATCCTTTCTGCTCTACTATGTTACTTGGACATCTTGACGGTAGGACTCATGGAATAAATAACTGATGAGTCACTAGCACCAATTATAATACAATAATTATTATGAAAATGATTGATGAAGAAATCTTTAATAACGAGGGGCTTATACAACAGCAATTAATAAAGAATCAAAGGATCTCTTCCAATCAGAAATCGCTAAAAAAATGTCACTAATGTGGGTCACGAATCAATGCAGACTAATCATCCCTCATCAAATGCTACCATTATTTTAAAGTGGCAGAGCATCCAAACAAGCAAGAACGCTATCACATACCCCACGCGTTACTTCTCCAAGCTAAAATACATTAAATTATAGTGAATTTTCTTATACGCGACTGTGCATTTGTCGAATTTTATGTACCTAAGTTTCTTGCCTATTATTATTATTGGGATTTCTACGGCCCCATCTTGTTGCTTCTAGTTATTGATATAGTTAAAAAAAAATTTTACAAGTGCAATTTAACATGTACAACAGAATTCAGGAGTTGTATTATAATCCTAGTAAAATAATTTGGTTAGTAAAAGGAGAATATTAAAAGTTCCAAAGATAAAAAGGAAAAGCTAAAAATAAAGCTGAAGTTGAACGTGACCACCATTTCGATCTTCCACTTTTGTTGGACCTTTTCAGCTTTTCCTCCCTCTCTAATTTCTATCTATCTGTTTCTCTTTGTTTCTTTGTCTCTTCGTCCAGCAATCATAAGGGTTAGTTCTCTCAGCTGAATGGGACTTAACGTTTTCTTCATTCAGAGAAAGGGATAAAACATCAGAACTTTGGCTTAAAAATATTCATGGAAATTTCTTGAATTGCCGACCCATTTTCTGGGACATTTATTCTTTCAATGGAGGTAATTTTCCAGCTAAACAATCTTTTAAATATAAACTCTCTGATTTGTTATAGTCTTTTTCTTTATTCCATGTGTTTTCTTTTTCCGGCTATTTTATGGTAAATTTATGTTTATGGGATGTCCTGCTACATAATTCTGCCAAAAATTTAATCTTTATTGCTAATCGTGGTTGAAGTTAGATGGGCTTTGCATATTTTTAGGAATTGACTGGATTTGTTGATGCTTTATGTTGATGCATGTGGACAAATTGTGGCATCTGTGGATGTATTTGATTACCAACGTGTCTATTATCTTTTTCTTTGTTTAATATTTTTTTGCAAGAAGAATATGTGAATATTGTGATGGATCATGGCTGAATCTCAAAATTGTCTTTTGTTTTTTATAACAATATTAATTTTTGGGGAAGGCAATATAACTCACACATTTCCCAAGATTTAATGAATGGGAAACTAGCATTGGTGAAATGCATCAGAACATGATTGAGTAATATTATTGGAAAGAAGAAAGATTGTTTCCAGCTTCCTTTGCTGAAGGTAAAATTGAGAATTGGAAAACAATTTTACTTTAGACGTTCTTGTAAGATAAGCAATATTCTGAACCAAAAGTTTGCGTTTTTTCCCCCCTCATTTTTTGGGGGCTCTACATGGCTTAAGGTTACGGGGGCGGATGATGTCAAGAAGGCAGAGAGTCATATGACATCAGCTGCAGCTTTCGTAGAAGGCGGAGTTCAGGAGGCGTGTGATGATTCTTGCAGCATATGCCTTGAAGCCTTCTGTGAAAGTGATCCATCCACGGTAAAGGAATTCTACAATCTTCTGCTTTTTGGACGTTGTGGAAATTTTATCCTAAACCATTTATATTGAAACCACCTTCCTCTTCACCTATAGGTAACTAATTGCAAGCATGAGTTTCATCTTCAGTGCATTCTTGAATGGTATGTAAGGCATATGCTGAAGCTTTTCAATGTTGACACCTAGTTATCTTAAATCTGTTGCTACCTTACTTTTCCTGTTCTGAGGTTTACCATAATCGTGCACATTCTCCTAGCAGTATATCCAGCTTTTTGCAGTTTTTGTAGTTTCACCGTAGCTCACTAGTTTACCTGATATAAATAAAAAGAAAAAAGGCAATTCTGTGAGAAGTAGTCTTGAAGTTAAGGTTTGATTGCTCTCCTCTTTTGTATTTGAGAAAAATGGTAATGTTAGTAAGTTAGTCTAGGATAATGTCCATTTTTCAGCAGGATGTCCCATCATCTTATGAGCTGCTTTTAGCATAACTTCAATTATACAAACGGAAAGAGAAGGACGTTTTTATGGATCCTTTTTGGCTGTAGTGGGGACTAAGTTTGAAATGTAATCAAGACTATTGCAATATGTCTTCAGACGTGTACTCATATTCCTGCAGACACTGATGATGTTAACTTTACTTCTAAAGCAATATTTATATATATGTAGAAAAAAGTACTTGAGAGAGCTTTGGACACTAAAGCCATTAGCTCTAGCTGAAGGCTGGAAATGAGGGTGATGGTTGTGCAGTTCTTTTGCAGTAATTGTGGTGAAATTTATCTAATTTTGGTGGTTGATATATAAGCTTAGGGTTTTATATGCTGATTTAAATAGCTTTTGGAGTCACTTTAGGCCAAATAAATGAATGTCTAAACAGTTTTGGTGATTGTTAATAGTGCAGTTGATCTTTAGTTGTGGAATGGATATACTGATTGACATTGGCTCACGCTGTCCTTTTATTTTCATGAGTTAGGGAATCCGAATTAAATATTATATTTTAACTCTTCTTAAAAGCATTAGGAGGCGGTATATGATATGTTTGTTAAGAAGTTGGTCAAATTATTATTATTATTATTATTATTTTTTTTTTTTTTGTTGTTCATCACTTAACCAAGAAGGATCCTCTGTTGGCCTATAACAACTAAGTAGATAGCATACACAATTAAGTGGCTGCCTAATGCCTCTTATGAAATGTTTTGACCAACATGACATTCCCAATACATAAGCCTCCCAGCTACCCAGTCTAGGAAAGCCTGGTTACATGTTGCCTCACTCCCTTTAACCAGATGGATGTATGCCCCTGTTGGTTACATGTTGTCTCACTCCCTCTGACCAGATGGATGTGTGCTTCTGTTTCAAAACCTGTTCACTGTTAATCATAAATGAGCAACTTCATTTTTGCCGTAAGGCTTAAATGAAACATGAGAGTTGGCTACAGGTAATATGTTGTGACGTAGAGTTAAACTCCAAATGAGAACCTGTGGCTCCTATTTGGCCCATAGTTTCTCCCAACTGGTTTGTAGGTTAGTTACCACACGATAAATTCAGGATGTTTGATCCTTGCAGAATACTACAATATTCTCCCCCATGCCACTATTTTATTACTGGATTTAGATAATGGAATGAATTAAGAAAATTAGCTTCTTCTTTTTGTCTTTCTTATGGGTAAGTTAAGTGTTTTATTTCCCTACTTCTTTTTTCTCAAGCAGGTGCCAAAGGAGTTCGAATTGTCCAATGTGTTGGCAAATTATAAGTCTGAAAGATCCTGCAAGGTCATCTATTTGTTATTTTTCTTTTTCTTATTCTTGCTGCTCAATGTGTGCTTTCTTTTCTAGGTTCTCCTGCTGTCAAATTATTGTGTCTTCTCTGATGAATTTCCGAATTATTGTGTTTCGAGCAGTCAAGAATTGCTTGATGCTGTAGAGCGAGAGAGACGTTTTAGGTTCAACCCAGCAAGAAATGCCGCAGTATTTCATCATCCCACACTTGGAGATTTTGAACTGCAACATGTCTGTTCTCTATTCAAGCTGAACAACCAATGTTTTTATGCACTTATTTTTTCCGCTAGTATGTGTTGACGTTCTTTGCCTTCTTTATTCATATTGCAGTTACCTGTGGGAGTTAACGATGCAGAACTGGAAGAACGCATTATCCAGCACCTAGCTGCTGCTGCTGCAATGGGAAGGGCTCGTCATATTGCTCGTAGAGAGGGCTCAAGAGGTCGCTCATCTGCTCGTGGTCATCCACATTTTCTGGTGTTTTCAGCGCATGCCAATGCCCCAGGCACTGGTCCTGCTTCAGCTTCTGTAACTCCTGTTGGAGCGGAACCTGAGCTGGATGCAACAGCCCTAGCTAATCCATCTCTTACTTACACGACAGTCAACAGGGAATCACCCCGGCACACCTCACATCCTTCTTCTGTTCCTAGTGACCAACTCTCTGCTTCATCATCTGGATCAGTTGTCATGCCTAATAATCCTCAAGAACTCTCCATTGACCATAGGTAGTGATTACTTTCAAACTTCAGTATGCTCTATCTACTTGCATATGTGCAATTGATTAATTGGGTTATTATCTTATTACCAATCTTTAGATGCAACCATGGTTGGTCATGGAATTGAACTTTTAATGCAATTACTGCATATCTGATTTCTTGTAATTGACTTGCAGAAGCCTGGCTCGTCACTCACCATCAGGTCAAGACAGAGCAGGACCATCGGATTTCCATACATTTTCAGATTCTTGGAAATCTCGATTTAATGCAATGTCAATGAAGTATAACTTTGCTATAAAACCTGATTTTTTTCCCTTTTGTTTTTGTCCCTTTATGTGGGTAATTTGCTTTTTGAGCTATAGTTTTTTTGTTGACTGGGAAAGGCTTGAACTGTTTTGTTGTCAAAGATACAAAGAGACCCTTTCAAAGAGCACAAGAGGATGGAAAGAGAGGCTCTTTTCACGAAGTAATTCCATGGCAGATATTGGATCAGAAGTCAGGAGAGAAGTGAATGCTGGAATTGCTAGTGTTTCTGGCATGATGGAACACCTAGAAACAAGGGAAACTAGTAGGTCTGGTCCTGTTTCAACGTCAAATAATCCTTCAGTTACTGAACAAAACACCCATGAAAATATGGGCATCCGTGATGAATTGCCACTGAGTGATGCTTCTGCCTCTCCTGCAAATTCCATCTCACGTTGAGTGATATACATAATTTAAACTGTTGCACCTCTCCTCAGCATTTATTGTGGGAGGTGGGTCACTTAGGAGGTAAATGACATCAATGCTTGTTTAGTCATACTTTCATATTTCTTATGATATTCTATGTTGTTCAATAATTATTCTCTCCCTCATAAGTTGAATATCCTTAGACACTTTCCCATCTTGTGGACAATAAGAGTCGACTTTCCCATCTTGTGGACAATAAAAGTTGGTTGATTAGGGTAGAAGTGTATCCCTCAGAAACCGTACATGCACCTTAAATTTTCTTCATAATAAATTAAACAATATTTCATTTCTGTTAAATACTTTTGTTAGGCTCAAGAAAGTCAAGGCCCTGGATGCACCTTCAATATCCCCTTCCCAGCACGTTCTATTTAATCAATACATGCGTGTGAGTTTTAAGAGATGCCTGGAAAGTTGGTCTGTGACATATCTTATGGCCTAATCTCGGCTAAGAATTTGTATGAGCTAGACCAAGACATTGAATTTGACAGAGGGGAAAATCCAATTGATCTTGTTTACTTAATGGTTGTGTGAAAATTGTTTGCAGCTGGCTGTTGAGGTTTCAACATGAAGGTGGTTACTTTTGCATGGATCTTGATGCTAATCTCTAGGCTCTATAGATAAACTAATGCTTATTATCTTGCAGTCTTCATTTAATATAGAAAACTTGTTTGATTTTCAGGTTGTTAACTGCTCCTCCAAATATGAAATGCTGAGAATATGCTTGTAATGCCTTGACATGTTGGAGAGAACCATCATTTTTAAGTGCTGGCAATAATAGAAGGAGCTGAACAAACAGAGCGCTTGAATCCAAGCTGCAATTTCTGCTTTACGCTGTAAATTTTTTTATCCAAACTTGGGCTTGCTATGTATTCGGTAGTCTGCCAGAGATGTTAATATTGGATGCTGATAAAATATGATGAAAGAATTCGGCAAATTGGGTCCTGATTACAAATCAAACCAGCATGTTGATACTATTGGATGGTATCCTGTTAGTGCTTATGTAGATATTAGATTAATTCCCGTTTTTCTTGAACTTTTTGGTAGACAACCAATTTTCTTTGATTCCGAGGCTAAAAGGGCACTTCAATAGCAAATGTAAGGAAAGTTGTCAGGAAATGTGTTGACCAACACAATATTTTTGCTACCATAGCTGCATTATAGATGCACATTGAGATGAGACCAGTCTCCTTAGAATACCGAGAGAGGGTGAAATAATGCAGATTCTGCATGGCTCTCCAACAGGGTTTAGAATCTCAAACTAAAATCTACTTGGCAAAGAATAATGAGTTTCTGTAGCCTTTGATAGTGTCAAGAGAATTGGTTCTATTTTCTGGACCTGTATGCATTATATTCTGATTATTGTTGCATCAAGATGACACTAGAATGTAATATGGATTTGATTTTTTTGTACTGAAGTCGGAGAAGTGCAGTGGCTGAGTTTTTGATTTGTTAGAAAGCAGTAGTACTTTGATTGGCTAAGCTACATTCTACTCTGTACCAAAAGATGCAATGGTGACAATAATTGCCTACCTACTAAGGTCAAATGAACCTGTTCTGGGTTCAGTGTAACATCTCAAACTAATGAACCTGCATTGCTGATGCATATATTTCTAATTTTGTTGAATTGAATAGTAAGTTTCACCTTCCAAGACGAAACAACTACAACCTACCAACTCTTTTTTCTTTTAGGTATGCAAAACTAATCATTCCTCCTCATCTAAATCATCTAAATAGGCCTGTCTATTTTTATATACTTCTTACTAAACAATATAAGCAAAACAATTAAAGCTCGTGATATATTAGATTTCAAGTTATTAATGCAGACAAAAATCAAAGACCTATAAATGAGACGGCCCAGCCAGCCCAATTGGATTCTTTTCCTTCTTTCAGGAATTAAAATTGCAAAATATCTCAGTTCAGTGATTCAACTGTTTTTCATTTTGGAGTATTTTCCAAAACCTTATAGCACCGACAAAAACCAATGGGCAAAATGGTCCAGGGACATGTTTCTTTGCTTCCTCAGTGAATTCTTCATTGAAGCATTAAATACCTGTAAAACTCATGATTCAGTGGAACCAAGTGGTGAGGCCCTTGTCAATTAAATTTGACCAAATTATCCCCTCCAGTTTTAACAATATTTAACGTGCTTGTAATCTTCTTTTTAATGCAAAGTCGTACTACTCACTACCACAAGATATATATGATATGATGGAGTAATAATGAATCTGACCGTGACAATTAATCTTCCATTTGGGGAGGTGTCCCCATTAAAATGGCGATGACTGAATGACCAAGTCACGCATCGCACGCGCTTTGAAAGCAACGGTGGGCTTTGTAACTTAGCGTACAAAGAATGGCATGGCACTTTTGTTTTCATTTTTCTCCATGGCTCAGACAAGGACACCTTGCCTTCCAGCCCTGCTGAACTCATCATGTAGCCAGCAACACTCGGCTTCTGTCATTGGAGCCGCTCACATTTTTCATTTGATGGAGCTCATGACTGATGAGCCTAGCCGTGTAGCCGTTGTGGAGGTGGAAAAAGTTTCTGCGGGTCCACGTCTTTGAAGTTAACTTGCTGGCGCAGTCTTTACCTAATGTACGGTGTGGGTGAGGCTCTTTTCAGAGATTGGCACAAATCTGATCTGGGTCAATCTCGGCCGTGTGTCCACTATTTTTTTTTTTTTTGAATAACAAAAGTACAGGATGAAAAGAAGTTATTGAATCATTTTTTTTTAATTGTATTTAGATTGATTGACTAATCTGGTGAATCTACAAGCAATAATAAAAAGCTTTTCAACCGTTAGGGAACAGAACTGCAGAGTTGGAGGTAGAGATAGTTCATCTATGAGTGAGAATTGCGTGCACCACGCGCGCCACGTGGCGTGCCACGTGGTGCACTAGAACCAATCACACATTGCCAAATAATACAAGGTATGGCCCACCATTGCCACATGGCAATAAATTATTGGTTCTAGTACACCACGTGGCAATGCACGTGGTGTATTATATACTTTTCCGTTCATCTATGCGTTATATGTGCACCAGCCTTCATTTATTACCTATTTCAGAATAATTAGAACTTTTTTAGTATAAATTGTTCAAAATACAAAACTAAATTTTAGAAGCAATTTTATGTTGTTCAATTTAAGGTCAATGATAAATTTACTCAAATGCGACATCTTTCGCTCTATCCCTATTACCCCCCCCCCCCCCCCCCCAACCCAAAAAAAAAAAATCATTGAATTGAAAGAGGTAAAAAATGTAGTACATTTATCATTGGCCTAATTTAAGTAATAAAAGATAATGTAATTAGGTGACCCGTGATGCACTTGTCTCAAGTAACAAGTGGTTACATCCATGTATCTTTCGCTTTTTGTCGAATATAAATGTACATGGCAAATGCTACATAAGAGATAAGAGGATGGGTAATAATTGATGTAAAATCTAAAGCATTGAAACAGTACAAGCATCCAAGCCAAGGAGAAAATTGAAGGAAGAAAGGGGGGGAAAAAGACTGGCCTTAAAATCTGTAGCCTCCCAACAGCATAGCATAAACAATCATGACAAGGTATATATTCTTGTTATTTGTTGGTGGAATCGGAATTGGTATAGAATAAAACAATTTCTAGCTTAAATGACTGAATACGGCGACCCTAATTAATTTACTAATTCGTCTCTTGCACGTGGTTTCATGTGCTGCTTCATATTTTGTATCTATGTTCAGAATACCTCAAAACTGGGTTATCCTGATTTAAAGTGGAGGTCAGGCCGACACACATCTACTGGAGTTTATGAAAGAAGCCTTAACTGTGAATTTATAGCAAACTATGTCAAATTAAATACTACGTCAAAGCTACATAAAGAAACACCCCCCCCCCCCCCCCAAAAAAAAAAAAAGATGTAACAAATGTAAATCTTATTTTCTCAAAAAAAAAATAAACAAATGTAAATCTTATACGTCAATAATTATTTATGCAACTTGTTATTATAGCGCTAAAGATTAGCCTGGAGAACAACTTTGTTTATTTGATAGTGTTTTTTAAAAATATATTTTTTAAAAACTTTATATATGTTTTTAAACTATATTTTTATCTCACATACATATTTACCAAGAATAATCTTTAATAAAACTACAGCAATATTTAAAAAAAACACTACAAAAAACATCTATCCAAACGCAATCGATAATGTTTAGAGTACGTTTTGTAATGTAATAGAGTTTGATTATAATTGAGCTTTGTTTGTTTTATTGTGTTTTTTAAAAAATTTAAATATATTTTTCAATCAACTTTTCATCTCAGAAATATATTTATCGAGAAAAATCTTTAAAGTAACTACAGTAATATTTTTTAAAAAATACTCTAGAAAACAACTACCCAAAAGTCCATCTTAAAACAAAATTTGATAGGAATTATTGGTAATTCAATTAGGAAAAATATTGCAAGGTTGGATAGATAGTAGTAATAGAAAAAGCAAGTCCACGGGTTGCGCATTTTCCATTATGTTTTGTTAAGTCAAAGTTGATGGCTCGTAAATCAATTCTTGTAATCAAGCTATGGATATTCAGAACACTCATAAACTTGGTAGGTAGAAATTGTAAATTTGATCTACAGAATAAAATTGCTCTCCGAAAATACAAAAGATGAATTTACATGGGTTTGTTTTATAATTAATATACTAACCTCTTTTCTTTAATTCTTTTTGTCGTTTTCACTCTCTTGGTTTGAAACATTTCCCATGCAACATTAACATATTGTGTATTAAAGTAAAATGCCACTTCAATTACTCAAAAACTCTTATCTAATCCACTCCACTTTATGTTAATACATTAAAAAGTTTTTTTTTTCAAGAGTTTTCAAAAAAAACATTTAAGTTTTGTCCTACGAGATACAACCAAAAGAATTAAATCCAAAAGAGTTTTCATAATCTTGTTAATACATTAACAAGCTTTGTTGTTGACTCAAAATGTGAAAAATCTCGGATTTTAAGATGCCTTTGTTAAATCTCTTTTTTGACAAACAAATAAGCACACACAAACTAAATTTTACCTAAGGTCACTTAAGAAACACTCACTTAAACACACTTCACGAGTGAATCTTAAAAGGCAATTGCTGACTTTTGAAACCACCTATGGAACTTAAGTATAGGGACACTACCTCACATTGTTTTAATGTGAGACAAGATATACTCACCTTTTACCTCAGGTCCAACTCACCTTGCAATGCGATGTTTTTCTTTTTTGACAAGCAAACAAGCACACACAAACTGAACTTTATTTAAGATCACTTAAGAAACACTTATCTAAACACACCCCACAAGTGAATTCTAAAAAGCAATTGTTAACTTTTAAAATCACCTATCAAACTTAAGTGCTGGCTGCCTCAGTTAACTCTCTGAAGCGCTGAAATATCTGAGTAATTATTACAGAGAACATACGGAAAGAGAGAATATGCCAGAAAGAAACAGCTTTTTGAGTGATAATCAAAACTATTACCACAATTCCAAGACAAATAGAAAAATAAAAAGAAAAGTATACCAGCTGTAGACGTACCCTCTAAGAAGCACGACTAAAAAACAAGGGAAAGAGACCGATGGTTGGTGGAATTAAAGCTAAAGTATTTAACCCAAAAGAGGGCAAAAAGAAAAAGAAAAAGACAGAAACAAATGGCTTGGCTTAAGTTTTGACTTGGGAGCCAAGGCCAGGGAAGCCACCGACGACCGCGTGGTCCCCATTTACAGCCTGTCCGAACCTCAAAACCATGATCCCAACATACATACATCTAATACAGATAAACACACAGCCCTAATTCCCCTACTCAGCATACTGTACCTCTGTTATTTTAGTGATTCTGTTTAAGGTCAAAATATTGCACATAGAATTTAGTGCACGTTTAGTTCACAAATGATCACGACCATTAGGAACTAATGCACAAGTAATTCCAGATTCCAAAATTCTGAGATTAATTACCATAAAATTAACTACTCCTTCCATCTCATTTTGACAGGTTTATTTTCTTTTTTCATTCGTCCCAAATTATAATTCACTTTTCAATTGAAGAATGCAACTAATTTTTAACTTTTTTAAAATGTTCTTATTTAATTACTTTGTTATAAGTGAGATTTGTATAGCAAACCGTACATTTACATATCAAATAAAAGTAATTTGACATATGATGCAAATTTTAATTTGTATTTAATGTAAATATTTAATGATGAATACGAAAGTATTTTAAAAATATCATAGATTAATTTATTCTTTTAATAAAATTAATTAATTTTTCTTAAATTGTGTGAAAAAAACTGTAAGTCTGTCAAAATGAAACGAATGGAGAAATTCCTTTTAGAATACTTATTTTACCTTTTATTTTGCTACGTATAAGTGATAAAATCTCTCACAGAACGAGAGAAAGAGATAACAACTTCAAACAAAAGTTCCTTAGCAAACTAAAAACAACTTTAAATAGAACTCCTAATCCTATTTAGAACCCCTAATCAAAGACGAAACTGACTTGGTCCGAGAACTAGACAAAAGTCCTTAATGTAACAAATACCCTCCAACAGAAACTTAAAATATAAAAAAGTGTATGAATTCTGAAACCACTTTTCTTCATTAACTCCCGCGGCTCCAATTGTTTTCCACCTGTCCTATACTTTTTAATCTCCAAGCAAATCCCAGCCCCATGTTCTCTTTTCTTATTTCTTACCAAACTCTTCCCTTCTTTTTACCCATGCCCCCCAAATGCCAAATACCCCCCTTAATTAGCATCCTCTCACCCTTCCTTCCTCACACACTACACACACTCAATATCTCTCTGTCTCTCTCCTATCACTCTCTCTTCCTCCACTTTATACAACTACTTTAATATTCTACCAAACAACCCACGCCACTGCCAAAGCTAAGCAAAGTCTGACATTTTATTTCCCGAGTACTTACTCTTTTCACAGGTAGAGATAGAAACATAGATAGAAAGAAAGAAAGAGGGGAGTTTTTAGAGTTAGAAAAGTAAAAGGTCTTCAAAGGGCCATGGACTTCCAGATCTATGGCGTTTTCCGATTATCACTGTTTTTCTGTTTCACCGCTTGTATCGGTGCTGCATTGCGTGAAAATCCATCATCCAAGCACTCAACGTCCTCAAACTCGGCAACCCAGATTAACTCCAACTCTGTTCTGGTAGCCCTTTTGGACTCTCATTATACTGAACTTTCAGAGCTGGTGGAAAAGGCCCTCTTGTTGCAGACTCTTGAGGAAGCTGTTTCTAAGCATAATATTACCATTTTTGCACCCAAGAATGAGGCCTTGGAGCGGGATTTGGACCCTGAGTTCAAGAGATTCTTACTGGAGCCAGGAAATCTCAAGTCCTTACAAAATCTTCTCCTGTTTCACATGATTCCCTCTCGCATTGACTCCGCTCGATGGCCTAAAGAATCCAACAAATCCTCCCACCACACCAGTCTCTGCAAGGATGCCTTCAATGAAAACCTCAAGATGTCTGACAAAAACGGCGAGAAGCATATAAGTGTTGCCAAAATTTTCAAGCCCGACGACATCGTCCGCCCGGACGGCATTATTCACGGGATAGAGCGCGTCTTGATACCTAAATCAGTCCAACAAGATTTCAACGCCCGGCGCAGCCTCAGGGCCATTTCAGCTGTTTTACCTGAGGGTGCACCGGAGGTGGACCCAAGGACTCACCGGCTGAAGAAGCCGGCGAGTCCTTCCCCGGCAGGCTCCCCTCCGGCTCTCCCAATCTACGATGCCATGTCTCCGGGGCCATCCCTGGCACCAGCCCCCGCTCCAGGGCCTGGGGGACCTCACCATCACTTCGACGGTGAGGCCCAAGTGAAAGATTTTATTCAGACACTACTGCACTACGGCGGATACAACGAATTAGCCGATATTTTAGTAAACCTCACATCATTGGCTTCAGAGATGGGGAGATTAGTATCAGAAGGGTATGTTCTAACGGTTTTGGCACCGAATGATGAGGCCATGGCTAAGCTGACGACAGATCAGTTGAGTGAGCCAGGTGCACCGGAGCAAATTGTGTATTATCATATGATTCCAGAGTATCAGACTGAAGAAAGTATGTACAATGCGGTTAGGAGATTTGGGAAGGTGAGGTATGATACTTTGAGATTGCCTCATAAGGTGGTGGCTGAGGAAGCTGATGGGTCGGTGAAGTTTGGGCAAGGTGAAGGTTCTGCATATTTGTTTGATCCTGATATTTACACCGACGGGAGAATCTCAGTTCAGGGGATTGATGGAGTTTTGATGCCGCCGGAAGAAACTAAGGTTGCTCCTAAAGCTGCCCCTGTGGCCGCCAAGGTTGTTACAAAGCTAAGGAGAGGTATAATTCTTTAGCAAATTTTTTTTCATAAATTAATTTATCTTGGTTATTATGGAGTAATTAATCTAGCTCTTCTTGTTTAGCATGAAGACAAATTTCACCTCTTGCATGAATTAATGAGGGCTGTTAATTTCTTTTTAGTTTTGAAACAACGTTAATTGTATTTGTGAGTGAATTATTGGTTAATTGTGGTTGTAAATGTTTTGGTAGAAGGTCATAAGGGAATCATGAAAGATTGCTCGTATTTGAAGGCAATAATGTCCTCGTATCTTTGTTCTATCCTTGGTTAATTGGGCACTAAGCTAAGTAAACATGTGACTTTTGCTCATGAACTTTAGCCACATCAGAAATTGAGTTGCATCTCTCGCACTCATGTTAAGACTTTGGAGAGTGGAGGCAGGGAAATTCAGAGAGTGATGGTTACAATCAGCTTTCTTTTTCGTTCTTTTTATCATCAATTCAGACTTAAGACGGATTACGTGTATTGTAATTATGATATAGTTATTAGGCAATGTGCGTTAATGGACTTTTAAGATGAATACTTCAGGATTGAATATTAGGTATTGGTGGTGTTGTCGGTGACACTTCGAATATGGGAAGGTATCCAAATGCAATATATGAAACTAAAAGCAGCATCAAACAATCAAGTGGTTAGAATCAGCGTTGGTTAGATAATTGTATAGTCAGCGGTTGATAAAGATGGGTTGTAGGATCTTTCATTTATGTCTTGAGCTCATAGGAAGAAGTGCCTTAAAAAAGATTCCAGCGCAACCCAGCTGTGATCCACATTAATGAATTCCTGCCTTCAGTTTTCAGAAAAGCCTGTCTTTTGACCCTACTTCTAATAATTTGTCATGTCATCAGATGCCAATAGTTTCTTGTTGGCTGGCAAGAAGGAGAAAAAAAAAAAAAAAATCTTTTGGCCGCCCTGCAGTTAATGAGGATGAGTTTTTTAATCCAGCAATTGCCAAATTACTAATTATCTGATTAATGGAGATGGATATCCGCCTTAATTAAGTTTTTCTTTTTCCGTTAAATGCATTTTTCTCTTGAGATTTCGGGTCCTGATCTTTGTTGGGAATACCATTTCTTGGCTCCTCTTTGACTTTATATATTGTTTTCTGACCAGACAACACATGTAAAGGTGGAATCAACATTTCCTTTTGAGATTTTAGGGATTTTGTTTTTATATGTTGTCTAATTCATGCATCATTTCCCTACTATTTCATTTTTTTTTTGTCATACTTCTAATGGGTTTTAATTTTTCGGTAGGACTTTTTTGACTTCATCATGTAACCTTTTTATGTCCGGACAATTGTCTTAATATAATCCTTTTACTCATGCAGGGAAGTTGATGGAAGTGGCTTGTAGAATGTTGGGTGCTTTTGGGCAGGATTCTCAATTCAATAGCTGTCATTAGTAAATTGCGATCAGAAAAATTTGTCAAAGGGGAAAAAAAAAGAATAAAAAAAGAACGAACAAGAATACTGAAACACAATGATGCAGAAAGGATCAGAATGTAAATGGCTACTCCTTGATATCCTAATGGCAACAAATTCTGCATGATGGAAAAGGTTAATAGAGAGTTTCTTGAATTATGGCCAGTTTTTAGGAACTTGAAAAATGTGCATGACAGAATAAAGTGGGGAGGATCTTCAATTGAAGTAAATTCATCAGGAAAACCCACAGAAGAGAGTTTTCTTTGTTTTTATTTTTGTTATAAATACTGTAATTACATATCAATTTTTTTATTGTATTTAAGTTCGTTTTGCCTTCTGCCGACAGTGTACGCTCAAATATACAACCCTTGAAGTTGAAAGAACATCTCTTGGTTTTTCTTGCAAAATCACGCGCGGGTGGTGTAGTCTTTTGCATGTTTGTGTTATTGCCTTTCTCTTTTATTTTTATGAATAAATTGTTTGTGTAATAAGCCATCAATATATTGTTTATAGTTTTATAGTTGTTGCGTGCATTATCTTAGCGATTAAGACATCAAAACGGACACTAATTTGTGATTCTTGGAATGATATCCTGTATATATCACAGTGGGTGCCCTGCTGATTGTTGCTCTAAAAACTGGTGAGCATATAATCACATAATAATTGGTTAACGCAGAAAGAAATTCTTTTTTAGTAGCTTTGCTTTGTTGTGAAATATAATGTGGCTGTAACTATTATTTTAATTCGAGCCCTTATTATACTTCTGCCCTTTTGGATGCTTTCTTGGATTGTTTATTGCAATAATGATTACTAAGACTCCCAAAAGATTGAGCTGGCTAACTTGGAATTATTAGTTGGCATGGTTCGGTGTAGTGGGGTATTGGAAACCCATTGACTTTATTCTTCATTATTGTTTGATTGGCAAGCAAAAAAGTCATTTAACCTAAAAGCAACTTGATATACAAGATCCGATGGAGCAGCTGCAAAACCAAATTCTTGAACGTAACATGCAACATTCTTCGGATCTTGAATCTGTTGCCTATCGCATCATTGTGGTAATAAATTCATGGATTAAACTAATACTTTGCTAGCTTGCCTGTGGAGTATAATAGGATAAATCTGTAGACTCTTAATTTAGGATGGAAAGTGATTTGGTCTTAAATCAGAAATAATACCAATCGGAATTAATAACAATTTTTTTTTTTTTTTATAAACCTACACTATTACATTGATAAACCTACACTATTACACGAGGAAGGAAATTTTTTACGTTGGTGGGATTGGAACACCCGACCTCGTACATTGATAAACTACTTACACTATTACATGGGGAAGGAAATTTTTGGCGTTGGTGAGATTGGAACACCCGACCTCAGGGATGGGGTCATAGAGCTCTAACCACTCGACTATCTGTTCATTCCAAGCAATCTTAAAGGCAAATAATATTAATCTTCTGGTAAGAAGTCAAAATGGCTAAAGAAGAGGAAACAAGAAAAGAATAATGAGATATTGAAAATCTGAAATGTAATTCTCATTCTGGAACGAGCACATATTGCACTGGTATTGACTGGTCAAAGTTATCTTAATATTTGCACCCAAGTCATAACTGTTATAGCCTAACGGCAAAGATGCATTCTGTTCAAAGCAGGAGGCTCGACCAACCAAAGTTGAAGTTTCATGTGACACATCGTGGACAGCAAAACGTTGGGCACGTCCAATTACTAGGTTATGGACGCCCAATTAATAGCCCAGATCTATTCTGGGCTTGATGATTAGGACGACAGCGCGTACATCCAATGCTTCTGAGTTAGGCTTTCACCAGTCGTTCTTTTGGGACTAGGACTTATTTCTTTGTTTATTTTGTAATTAACTAGATTAAAGAAAGTTTTGAGAAAACTAGTTAGTTTTACCTGAAAAAATAATTATAAACAGTAAGCAATGTAACCAGCTTTGTGTGTTTATTGTGCCAGTAAATATCACTACTCTGTGGTTTTGTTTTTGGAACTCTTAGTTATCTTTTCTATACCTTTTGTTTTCATGTCAATTATTTCCTCATGTATAAACACAATGACAACCAACCCAACTTGGTTGAGTTTGCCACCACAAAGCCTTTAAAAGCTAAGTGGGGTAGAAGGTTAGGGGTTCAAACCTTGCCTCCTATCAAAAATCTAAATGAGTGCATAATGCACCCGTTTGATCCGATCAGTTGGGCCCCTCCCTTACGGTCTAAGTTAGAAGTAGGATAGTATATTGTTAACTATTAACAAAAAAAATAAACACAATGACCACTTTATGTGATATACATGGGGAATCTTTTGAATAAAAATAATGTAATAATATGCGTGCTTTCCGTATCTCTTATGTTTTTACTTATTCAAGTAATGTGTACATTCTGGGCTGAGGCCAATTTGTAATTATCATATCATAGCTTATATTATTGTGGGATCAAAGAACGTGGTTTGCTATATCCCAGTTCATAAAAGTACAAATTTAAAAAATTTTAGAATCACCTCTCGATGCCATTTTATACTAATCATAAGTTCAGCATGTGACAATACGATTCCACTTGTGGAGTTAATGTAGTGGACAAAGCATTCCATTGATTTGGAAATCTTGGAAAGAAAATCGATGATGTAATGAAAACCAGCCCCACTGTTTGAAATATTTATTCATACATTCCACAAATTTGTTATAAGCAAATAAATCTTGATATAAACATGTAGATGACCAATATACAATCATTTAAACATAGAAAAAGCATCCAACTATATTTTTGACAACAATGTGGCTAAAACTTGGAGATTAATAATTACAAGTTCTCGCACTCAGGATTTGCCGCTTTAGCTTTTGACAGGGACTGCAAGTTCTGGATTTGATGAAGCTGAAGTTGGCCCGTTGTCCTCAGGAATATTCTTATCAGCCTCCACGTCTGTCTGTTCTGCAAGTTCAGGGGAATGGGTAGGTACATTCTGAATATCTTCTGAATTCTCTGTATAACCTTTCCCATCCTGGACCTCTGTAGGTTTTAGTTTGGCTTTTCCTGATTTTCCCTCAGTTTTAGCAGCTAAAGATTCCCGGTACTGAGGCTTGGATGGAGACCTTTTCAGCAGCTTCTTTGAAGCAGTGCTGCTTTTGTCACCATTTGCCTGAGCATCCTTAGGTGACTTGCTCTTCTCAGTGATCACTTTGGGGGTAGCGCAAGTTTCTCCGTTTTCTGAGGAGTCGTTAGTTATGTTTTTGGGCCTTCCAAGCTTTGGAGAGATTGGGCGTGTTGTTGGTATCTATTTTATGCAAATGAATTAGTAAACATGATATGATGCACTATGTCAGACAGAATGAAGCGAAGAATGTGAATGCGAAAAAGACCATTTGAAGCAACTAACAATGCATAGTAGACTAGTTAAGAAGTGATTGCCACATGTATGTACTACATGCATAGATGTAAGCAGACAGAAGATATGATTTTTGGCATCACTAACATATTAAAAGACAATCTGCTGCAACTTTTTCTTATGAAATGACAATATAATCATTTACTTGTATATACACTGATATTGGAGTAAATTATGCTTGAAGCAGTCTGTGATGACTCCATAGATGAATAATGCACCAAATGATCATCTCAATAGACCACGACCAGAACCTACAGTTCTCAGAACTTATAGACAAAGACATAAACCTCCATGTTACTTGAAAAAAAAAAATTTGTAGCAAAGTTCAAATTTATGCGCAAGTTGTATGAGAAAACATCTTTCTTGCACCTTATCCTAGTTTCTTTAATCTCTACTCTGTATATTTTCCGCAATCAGGATACATTTAGTCAAGGACTGTAACTCTCTACTGTATTAAGAGCAAAGATACACTACCTTCTTCAATTCGACTTTTGGAGGGGGTTCTTTGTAGAAACTTGGCATTGGTGTAGCTTTAAAAGTCAAGCTCTTGCGCAACTGTTTTATCTCAGCCTCTTGGCATTCCTGGTGAAATGAAAAATCCAGGTTTCAAGAGGTCAAATAGTGATATGTTTGAATTTAAGTATGCTTTTTGGGAATGAATGAAAAAAACCAAACACCTTTGACTTAGCTTGCAAGTTACACTTTTCTGCTTCCCTTGCATGTATCTTCTCCTCTAGCTTGGAAAAGAACTGAGTAACACAGAGAAGACGCATAATTTGCCAGTAAAATCATGCCTTCAAAAGGAACAAAAGCTACCAAAATTGCATTTTGTACCTCTTTCCTCTTTTCAGCACGTTCCTCCAACCTGAAGGAAAATCCAGTCACACTAGTCCTCCACTGTCCATGAGGAGTGGCACTTCTGATTATTGAGACAAATAATCATAAATCTTCCAATGCAATTGAAAAGGGTAGAATAAAAGGAGAAATTATTAATGCAATAGCTTATTTTTTGTGAAGTTGTAGGAACATTACGATGAGGCAGTAGAACGGGTATCATCATCTCCTTTAGCAAGCACCGAAGTTTTGACTGATTTCGGATTTTGGTTAACTGATCTGCAATTATGGCCAACTGATTCAAATAAAAAACTGATTTACTTCTGATAGACTCCCCCAGACATCACATTGTCCTTGCTCAATAAACACCAACGTTAAGAAAAACAACAACACCACTGTCATTGCTCAACAAATATAGGGAAAAAGAGCCACTTACTCTTCTGATATTGTCTTTTTCGCAATTCCATTAGTAGAAACAGATTTTGCAGACTGTAGTCGAACAAATAAACAGACATGTCACCCGCAAGATGATACATGCATAATTTAAATGGAGAAAGGCCCGAACAAGCAAAACTTTACCAATGATTGACGAACGCAAGGTAGGGATGCTAAAGCTGTCCGCTTGTTGATTGCACCGCCAGAGTCTGTTTTGACTCCCCTACTGACCTGGGAAGCCGACCTCAAATTTCCAATTGGTAGAGTGACCTCTGTCTTTCGTCCATTTGTTTGAGAATGTTTGGCACCCCATTTCGTTGTGAATTCATCAGTGCTCCTTCTCATAGCATCAGAATGAGAGCCTCTTGCAGGGAATGATAGACTCTGAGCTAAGCTTGCTTTCGGTTTCCGAGCAAGCAAAGTTGAACCTCCCAGGTTATCTTGATTTCTAGTGCTCTTATTGTTCTTCAAACTAGAGCTATCTTTAGAACCTTTCCTTGAATTTCTTGCTTTGGTATCTGAATTATTCCTAGACAATTCTGCCTCAGCCCCTGAAATTTTAAGTGTTTCTTTCGTCTCCGTTGCACCTTCAGAAATGCCGTTCTCATTGGAAGCTTGTTTACTGTTATTGACACTTCCATCCTCCTTAACATCCTGAACTTCTCCATTCCCATTAGTCATTCCAATAAAACCAACCTTGTCTTCTTCTACTTGAACTCCATTTTCAGACTCCATATCCAGAAACTATCAATCCAAAGAAGAAAAAGTTAGAAGTATTTTAGGACAATTGAAGACATACACTTCAATTTCATTCTTTCAAGACTTGCAAATTAAAATTTTAAAACTTCATATATCTCTATAACACAGCTAGAAAAACTAATCAAACTCTGGATCATATAAATGCAGAAATTAAAGGAAAAAAATAAAACCACTCGTCATTGCAATCTCAAGGACAATCCCAGAAAGAAATAGCAAAAAGAGACTGTGATCCAACAGAATTCAGTGTCAAAATGGAAAACCAAGCGCAGGGTCAAGATTCAAGAATTGCCATACAACTTAGTAGTGCATAAATTAGGAAAAAGTACAGGCATAAAGAAAGAAGTTTGGCAGGTGTACCTTGTTTTAGGCAGTGGATGATGATTAGCTGATGCAGTGATAGTTGTGCTTCTAGGTTGTTCAGAACAGCGGTTATGTTTCGGAATTGTGGAGGATACTGAGTACAGAGGTTGATGTCTGGTTCGAGAAGTACTAAAAAGAAAGATAGCAGGGGTGGATTGGTTTCACATTCACAAAGTAATCCACGGGAAAAAAAAAAAAACAATAATGATGACAGGTTTTTCAACGAAAGAGTAATTATGGGGGTTATTTGTCTAATCAATTGACTAAACTACCCCTTTCTTAATCACAAATGAATACAAATATTTTTGTAAAAATATGATTGGAGATCATCCATTTAGTCTACACAGATAAGCAAGCCATTAAATCAAACTTAATCTTCTCGCTATTAGTCTTTGGTTTGGAACTTAACAGAGTGGCTTACCATTTTCGTTTTCACATTTTGCGCTTCTTAATGAAAACATTTGGTGTCAGTCGTCCAATGGTTCCTAGCTAGTTGGTTTGATAGCCATGATTACCAAATTTGAATATCACATAGTGTTTGAGGTGGGTTAATACGGTGTTTAAACTTTATGCAACTTGTCTTTTCTTTTTGACGAGATGCTTTTCAAAGCAAATAAAATTTTAACTTTTTATTTGAACTAGTGATACAAATATTCCCAATGTGAGCAATTTAAAAATATTAATTATTATATGATTAATTATTTTATTGGACTTAATTATACATGATTTTTTTATAAAAACGTGCTTAAATAAATTTATATTTTTTATTAGATATGTAATCACTCGATAGTAGTAGTTTTTTCAAAAGAAAATTCTTGAAAATAAGGAAAGGAGAGACTACTATAATTAAAAGTTGCTCTTCCTTTATTAATGTGACATAAGATACTATGCAAATATTTTTGATACTTTGCAAAGACCAAGTTATTCGCATATTAAATCTTGACTTATATTTTGTTGACATATTTGCATTCAAATTTAGAATAAACTAATGCCTCACTAGTTGTCCCAACTAAAATTATACATAGATTAAGCTAATGATTTAGTGGCTGTCTAGTATTTATTTCCTCGCAATCCACTTGGTAGTGAATGAATTTCAATTCTAACCACGCACTATAACCTGCCCTTTCATTTCCAGTTGAATCTTCTCTTTAGGCATTAATGTTGCATTAAGTTTAATTGAGCCATTCATTTGGCAGGCGAAGAACTCTTGGATACTTTCCATTCTATTAGTTGAAATGTCAGACGCATTGAATTTGTGATTCCTTCTGAAGAAGGTAAAACTTACATTTCAGAGAGTAAATGAACATGTCTTGAATTATGGATTACAAAAGTAGATCATTGCCTTGTTGCATCTTTAACCAAAACCACTTGGCCATTGTGAAGGAGAACCAAAAACATGCAAACAGAGCCTCATCATGGTACTGTAAGACAAATATTTTGGCCAAACATTACATGACCTAAAACTACTTGTCTCACAAAACTCCAACTGAAAGGCTACTGAAATTAGTAATAATTTGACCACTTACTATTACATGACCTCAAACTACTTGTCTTACAAAACTCCTTATGGAAAGACTACTGAAGTTAGTAATAATTTGACTACTTTAATTATTTGCCAAGAAGTTAATCGAGCATGATAAGACCAAGTTGTCATCAACCTTTAAGTAATTCTCTAACATTTTTTTTTTTTTTATGTTTGAAAACATTCTTATGTCAAGGGACCTAAATTTGCTTGGCTAACAATGTTTAACGGATTAATTATTGTCAAATAGTGTTTTATATTAATACTTTTTCTTTCTAATAATAACATTAACAGCAGATTACCTTTTTTTTTTCGCTTTTTTGTCCATATTTGTTGTTTTCCAAAAACATGTAAATACAAATAACAAAAAGTTTTATGTGAATATCATATCATATTATTCCCCTCACCCCCCCCCCCCCCCCACCAAAACCCATAAAAAAAAAATTTCCTTGGATTCCCATGCTTCTCCTTAATGAGTAATTCTCATTGTTTTGGGTGGGATTGAAAGGAGGAGGGCATATTAGTCAAATAGACCCTATCATTGGTAAATTAATCAAGGGTAAAGTTGTCAAATAATGGAGAAGAGAATAATTGCACGTACGAGTATTTAAGAGAGAGAGAGAGACTGTAGGAGAACGTGGGGGGCTAAAATAGGCAGAATATCTGAGCAAAGGTGGAGGGGTTGTCGTGGGGAAGGCCAACGTGGCACGACCGAGCAACGTGATTGGTCCCACGTTCGGCGTATTTTGACGTGCACTACCAACCGCCGTTGGAGGATCATGAGCTGTCAGAACGTGTAGCGGAAGATCATCATACGGCTGTATCATTTCCATTGGAGAAATCAAGGCCATTGAACTGGAGTCAAAAATCCTTTCCCCCGTCCGATTTCGTGGTCGAAGGATATAATTTTCCCACGTCGGATTTTGTGGGTGGTACGTTGTATTCAAGCTGGCGTTGATCAAGTACTTTGTTGTCATCAAACTTGAGGTCAAGCTTAAGCTTCTTCTCCTTCTTCCCTTGCCTTCTCGGGGGGTCAATGCATGGGCCGCTGTACTATTTATTAACTTTGGCTGGCCTTATTACTACAATTTTATTGTAATCATCAAATTTAACAAATTTAATGTTGGCTACTACTTCTTTGTCTCAAAATCTTTTTTTTTTTTAAGCCTCAAAATCTTAATGCTTGAGACAATAACAGGGCAATGTTTATCCGGGAAGATTTTGGAAAACAATTATATGTTTGTAGGATGACATTTGACAAAATTGAGGTGTGTAATTTTGACTGCAAATAGATAACATTTTAGGGTGTCCAAATGTCAAAACTTCATTTTCCACATATCCTTTTGTTGCTTTTAGTAATTTCAAAGTTTCAATGATAACTTTTTTATTTGAGAATTTTAATATTATTTATGTATTATTCCCAAGAAAGCTTATATGATTGTCGTCGTCTTATCTCATATTATCTTACTAATAATAGAGGGACAATACTACATTTAATATTAACTTTTCTATCGTTTATTGAATTTTCATTATTACTCTTACTTCAAAGGACAAAATCATAAAAATATTTACCACAAGCACTACTAATAAATAGAAATTCAGCAACGTTTGTCATAATTACAGTATTTTGAACCGTACAAATTCAAAATTTTTATGTTATTATTATTTTTTTTGTTTTCTTAAGCACACTCGTAGGAGTACGTCCTCAAACACTAGTATCAAATGTATATTACCAAAATATGTCTGTTTAATTACAAATTTCATTAGTAATGATAATAATAATGCTTGTAGAATAGAATAAGTAATAAATATTTCACTGACAGGCCTGGCCCCTGGAGGCCGAAACAATGGCATGGCTTTAGAGCTTACATTAATAATGCGAGGACTTTAGTGATCTGTATATGTCCTTCGTACAACTGTGAGAACAAATGATTCAAAGCATTGGATTCGTTATTGTACTTAACAGAGAAAATTATGAATTCCTCCTGTCCTTCAATAAAGAAAGTTCCTGTGCCACCAGAAATGGGGCTCAACTATGATTTTTGACAGTGGCAATACAAATTACATATACTTGTTTTAAAATGTATTTAGGTATTTGTCCTCAAATTTTTGAGCACAAATAGATGTTGGTCCCTAAACTCTAAAGATCCTCAAAGGAGTCTCCAAACTACCAATTGACTCTCAAATGTTACATGGTTCAAGTATGTCATGAATTTTTGTAAGTCATTATGTAGGAATTTGTAGCCAATTTCTGCATAATCCTTAAACTACTCAATCGTATTTGTAATGATTTAGTGACAATTTTAATACGTGTTAGAGGTGAAGCCTCACTTGAAAGCAACATGATAGTACACGAAAGCAATTTAACTGTTCAAGAATATGATAATCATAGACTAAAGTTTTGTCACAAGTGTAGGAGCAGAGACCTTTTCCGAATAATAAACATATTCTAAGCTGTATATGGACCCATCTCTATTATGGGAAACTATTGAGTTAACCTTGATTGAAAAAGCTTGGGACCAAATTAATGAATCACTAAATTTGGTTGAGAACAATGGATTAAAGCATATCTTGAACGCGGACAAGCATAATGCATTGTTAGTGTAACAGTGTGTGTGTGTGTGTGTGTGTGTGTATCCCCTAAAATCCTTTGTAGGGCATGCCATTATCATAAACAGGATAAATTCTACGCCATCCTCGTTGTTGAGTATAAAAAACATATCGTAATCGTGAGAAGCAATCATTGCAATATGAACCACAAAAAAAATATCAACTTGAAATTGATCTATGTCCCTTCGTTTCTGAGAGATTATGATTGCTGATATGATAGTAGAACTATGAATTGATGATCCGATAGAAGAGAAGAACTGACAAACAAGCAAATGGGAAGAAGTCTGAGGAAATATACGATTTACGATGAGGAGAAGTTACGATAAAAGCGAGGAGAAGAAATTTTTAGTACTAAGTATCTTGTGGTAAAAATGTATTTCCTTTCTCGGTGTGTACACCTAAGTCTAAATTTGTGGAGTCATATTTTCTTTATTAAAAATATTATTGTTCTTAATTTTGTTCCATTCGTTATTTGTTAACTTCAATTGTTTCTGGATATAATTTGTATTGCATATTTTTTACTCATACTATTCTCAAATACGAAAATTAGATTTTGCATTTTTTAATTAAATACTTAGCATCTTTTTGTGCATATCTGATAAGAGCTCATCCCTTTTCACTTATTTAACTTCAGAATATGAGCAGCTGTTCTCTTCTTCTTCTTCTTCTTCTTCTTCTTTTTTCCCTTCTCTCTCTCTCTCTCTCTCTCTCGGGTTACGTTGAACATTGGGCATTTACACATATTATAGAAGATACATATATTCATTTTAAGTTGCCCAAAAAGGAATATTCATTGTATTACTATCCTACCTTACTGAACGATGATGAGCGGAAGCCATCATTCGGTTTGGTTGATTTCAAGACATTGGATCCACGCTCCGCAACTAGCAAATTACCGGCCCAATTTCATCCTAAGTTCCTAGCAATACCAAGATCAAATCGGAAGAATGACAATTAATTTGGATCCTGCCACACTGATTTGGACTGATTGATAACCTGTAAAGCCTTTTTTTGTGGATTAATAGGTCAGGATCAGATCCGTACACTGTGGTTTGTTTCCGTCCGAGCCAGGCTCATCCGGCCCAATTGGATTTTTCTTGGACCCACTTCCAGGAAATTTATCCCATCCAATTTTTCCACTTGCTGACAAGTTGCAAACCAGATCAAGAAAAGGCTCAAGTGGAAAGAGCCAAGCATTTTGTTTTTTAGCAGTATGTTCTGCTTCTCAAATCTACTAAACTTGTTTAGTCATTTACAAAAATCCCTAGAAGAGTAAAGATTCAAAAAAAAAAAAAAAAAAAAAAAATCAAGCCATCACCATGTTAACAAACCCGCATTGTCTCCCCAAGTCCAATGGTTAAACTATTCCCCAAATGCTGCTTACCAAATTTACTAATCCCTTTATGCATCATGGTTACGAACTCGTTGTAGTCTATCTGGCCATCCTGTGAGGGAAAATAATACAAAAATGTTACAAAAAATGACTATTAAATTTCACAGAGCGATGAATAAGATTGAAGCAGAATGTCATTCTACTATTTTTTTTTTTTCAGCAAACAGTCAATGCATGACAACCACATGAGGTGATTTGAACTTTGTCACCTATTCTCTTTTACTGTAACAAACTACATGGGATTTTCACTCTGTAAACAACCTGTGTCATTAAAAGCCTAATTAGTTGAGAAACATGAGAAATATTTTCTATTTACAATTTTCCTATTCCATAAGTTAAAATCTTTTCTTTGCAGCAGCATTTATATTCTTTTTGGCCTTTATAACTAAATGCATGAGCAAAGATTCTATTAAGAGTTCAGCGTTCTGGAGAAACAGTATGGCAGAGCAACTTACATCATTTTCGTCAGCTTCTTTTATCATTTCCTCAAGGTGGCTTTCCCGTATGCCAAACTCCTCACAGGCCTTTTGAAGCTCATCTATTGTGATATAACCACTGCCATCCTTGTCAAAGTATGAAAAGGCTGCATACAAATGATCTTCCTTCTCAATTTTGTTGAGATGCAATGTTGCAGCAATGAACTCACCGTAATCAATGGTACCACTGTTGTCAACGTCAGCCTGCATTTTCCGAATTTTACAGATTAGGGAAAGGGAAACGATTGAGACACTTTATGTCTCACAGGAGACTTCTGCTAGCTTCTAATTTCAACTAGAACAAATAACTAAACAAAACGTTAGATAAATTTTGAATTTGCTAGAGTTGACAATAGCTCGAACTCAAGATATAGACATGTAAATTTAACTGTAAGCTGACTCTGGAAACTTGTCCTACTATATTTACACATTTAAGTTCTAAAACTTCATTGTACTTTATTAATACTTACTGCTTTCATCAAATCATGTATCTCTGACTCATTAAGATTAGCTCCAAATCTTTTTAGTCCAGCCTTCAGTTCTTCAAAAGTAATTTGCCCGCTGTTATCTGTGTCTATCATCTTGAACATTTCTTTTAACCCTGCAATCTCTTCTTCAGAAAGACTCTCAGCAATAACCTACATGCAGAGAACCAATTTAGAAAATTCATATCAAACAAGCAAAACTTTAGATCTCTAGTGGATTGTCCAACCTATTTTCTCATAATGAAACAAAAAAGAATTGGTAAACAAGCAAATTACCCTGAGAGCCATTTTCTTAAACTTATTCATAGCAGAAAACTGTGTTAGGCGGCTCAAGACTGCAGAACCAAGTGGCTTATCTGGAGCAACACCATCGACTCGCACCCAAGGGTGACCTAAAGGAAAAACAGAGTTTAGAGTCACGTGTTCAAGATATCAGTCAATATATAAAAGAATTGGGACTTCAGTACCAAAAATAACTATCTCATTTACAGTGTTTTTTTCCTGGAACATGAAAGGTAATTTTAGGACTCAAAATTAGATTGGTCATCATTGATTATACTATTAATCTGGCATGTCAATGGAAAACTAGGATAACTACATCTCAAAAATGGTACATTCGTATAAACCTAAAGAAACATAAGATAAACATCATATAAAGCCTGCCATTAAAAGTTTCTTATCCATCTTCTTGCAGTAGCTAATAGCCTTTTTGAGAAATTACTTTCGTAAGCTAAACCAATATGACATTCATGTCAAAATCTGACACAATGGATGTTATAACGTAAAAGTACATAGTATTTATAAAAATCATCTCAATGCATCCTTCATATCTAAGCAGCAATTTTCTCTTCATAATAGAATTAAAGAATATTATGAATTTAAAACAACAAAAAGAAGACAGGAGGAGAGGATCTTGTGACAGTAACTCACAAAGAACTTCATGAGCAGTTAGCCTCTTCTTTGGATCTCGTACAAGCATCTTCCGAACTAAATCTTTTGCACCTTCAGAGATTTTTGGCCAAGGATGTGATGAGAAGTCAAGATCACCATGCAAAACCTCCGTAAAAATTTCTTGTTCAGTTTCTGTAGCAATTGGAAGCAAAAGCAAGAAGAGTAGCCGTGGTTACAATTCGATACAATGTGATATGCAGACAGTTCAGGAAACAGACAGCTCATCCATCTTACCAGCCCAAAATGGAGGCACGCCACTAAGAAGAATGTAAATTATTACTCCTGCACTCCAGATATCAGCCTCTGGACCATATCGCTTACAAAGAACTTCGGGGGCAACATAATATGGGCTTCCAACAACATCAGTGAACTTCTCCCCTACAGTTCAGCATATTCAGTAAACGTTCAAGTTAACTTGCTAAAGAGAAGTAGGAACTCAAAATTCACTAGTTATAAGAAGTATCATAGATCTCAAAAAGAATTGTTAAAAAAACAATGTTTCAACTATTGAGCAACAATTCATCAACAAAATGAGTTAATCAGGTTCACTTTGTTGAAGAATAAGCTATCATAAAAATTTGATCAAATCATGTTGTTTTAGCAAGTTAAATGCCTCTAAGTAAGAAAATAACTCCATGAACTGTTTTTCTAAAATGTTATTCCAGGACATCAAAGATGCAAAAGAACCCTACTATGGCTAAAATATAATTTTCATGAATCTTAAAGCTCTTTTAGTCATCCAAATACTCCTTGTTTCAAGAAAAGGTATATTTATAGGTAACTTAATTGGAAAAGACTTGTAAAACGCAATCTCTTATTGATGTAAACATTGTGCTTCAGAGTACTGATAGCATACTATACTGATGAAAATTTCACTCAGACTTCTGCATATCAGACAATGTAAACCACAATTTCTAACACAACAAAATTAACCAAAAGCTGCTGGAACCAAAAGATGAAATCTGAGTAGCAACATACCTGGTTTGAAGAACACAGACAATCCAAAATCTATAGCCATAATTGGTGAATCCTCTTCCTCATTCACAAAGAGAAAATTCTCTGGCTTAAGATCACGATGCATGACACCTAAAGAATGACAGGTTTCGATCACACCAACTATTATCCTAGCAAGATCAGCAGCCTTTCTTTCCGTGTAATGGCCTCGCTTGACAATTCTATCGAAAAGCTCACCCCCAGTACACAATTCCATGACAACATGAACAGCTACATTGTCCTCATAAGCACCTTTGATGGAAATAATATTAGAGTTCCCGGACAGGTGATACATGATCTCAATTTCTCTCCTGACATCATCAACATCATCCAGTGTCAACAATTTCCTTTTTGCGATAGATTTGCAAGCATACTGTTTCCCAGTTGCTCTCTCCACACAAAGAAAAGTAGTTCCAAACTGCCCATTTCCAAGTTTCTGCCCCAAATTGTATTGCTCCTTAAGATGACCGGTTTTAGTTCTTAAAATACGGTCTACCTGGAGGCCTGCACTTGCCAATCTCTTCACATTGTGTGGCATATTTGGTTTTGCAGCCTGAACTGGTTTAGACGTTACTGTTTCTGTCTTGGCCCCCTGATCGGGTCTTGTAATTTGCTCAGGTCTTGTATAATCTGTTGATTTTGGTCTTACAGTTTCAGTTGGTTTAGGCTTTTCAACCAGCCTTAAATTTGTATCTTCCCCTTTTTCCTTGACTACATCTTGCCATTTCGTGGGTTTGGCTGGTTTTTCCTCTTCCTTAATTACCTTGATCACTTGCTGATGGTTGACGGGCTTTGAAATTGTATTTCCATCCTTGAATATAACAAGCAATTCAGGAGGCGTATGCTGTGCAGACAGATGACCTTCTGATTCCTGGGACTCTTTAGCCGTGGAAGATACTTCACTGCTCACCTCTTTGCTATTTTCATATGGAATCCTATCTGATGATCGAGGCCCCCATAAAGAATGTGAAATATTCTGAATGAACCCGAGCTTTGAGACTCTCGCATTGACGCAATTGTTCCCCATTTATTAATACTGCTACTTTCTTTTATTGCCAAGAATAACTGTCCTCAACCTTGATGATGATATTTCAACTCAACTCATGCAAACCCTGTTCACTTTCCCAATAAAGGTCGAGTCTTTTTCAGCAACAACACAAATTGAAGCACAAATATTGCGAAACAAACAGGGATTTTGCACGATTTAAACTAACCCTCTAATCCAGAAATCAAAAACTAGTCCAAAAGCTCATCTAATCAACACTTGCCTAGAAAAATTTATACTCAAGCTTCAGCAAGAAACTCAAGTACAACACATGTATTGAATTGAACAGACACAGAAACACAAGTTTGGACTCTGGAATCAGTGATCCTTTGGAAAACAGGCAAGTTAGACAACTTGCCAAAGCAAAAAGACCCTTTAAACTTCAACCTCCGAAGAAGTTTTCCAACATGTTATATTTGAACAATTCTTGGAGAAAAAAATCAATGACCCAAAAATACGATCAGAGGATAATGCTACGAAATGAAGAAAGAAAGTGACCTTAATAAGAAAAGAAAGAGTCTTTGCACATGAAGAACAAGTAATAACCCCCTTTGGTTTACCAGGTCACTCTTCCCTCTCTTTCGTCCAAATGTAAACAATGCGTGTGTGTTTGTATTCTCAACTCTCAAACGTGGTTTTTGATTATGGTTTTGAAATTTCTGCCCCCTTTCTTTCTTGAAATCTTTGTCTTTGGGATATTGGAATTATTGCGACAGACAACAGACGTACATATATATGTGTGTGAAGTGAATGAATGAAGGAAGGAAGGAAGGAAGGAAGGAAGGAAGGAATGGGGTTGGGTGGGAGAAGTGGTAGGTTTTTCTGTTAGACTCGTTCAAAACGCGCTACTTAGAACACTAGAATTAATAATTAGGAATGCCATTTTCCATGGAAAGTAGAGTAAATTACAAGACTTTGAAAAATAATTTAATAAAAGGTTATGCGGATACTTGTGTATTAGGAAACTTTTAATGGAAAATAAAAAAAGAAATAAATAAAACATTTTTCGACCCATACAGAAAAGGAAGATATGGTGGGCTATGTGATATAATAATTAACAAAAATAATAAGCTGTACTTTTGGTATGGAAAAATGAAAGAAATGAGTAAATATAGAGGAATAAATCATAATATGGAATGGGAGAAGCCACTACTTCGGTGAAGAAAAAACAATAATATCATTTTTGTTTCTTTATTTTGGGTTATTTTGTGTTTTACTTTTGTTGTTAATGTGGAGGATACAAAAGGGTTGCCCAAAGGCCTCTAATAGCTTCTGGAGGAGTCGCAAACCAGCTGTTGCCAGCAGGCCGCAGACGGCAGAGGCTGCGGCGGCTACAAAAATTTTACTAGCAAAGTAAGACTAGGCATTTTCGAGGACTTCAAATTTAGAAAGGTAGGGTAGTTTCCTCAAAAAAAAAAAAAGAAAAAAAGAAAAAAAAGAAAGGTAGGGTAGTGAGTTATTTAATAAAATAATATTTTATTTGGAAATTTCTTTTAGTCCTCTGCATATTTAAACCAACACTATATAGGTGATATTGGTAAAATATAAAGTGACAAAATTACTAAATATCAAAATTCTCCGCCGGTTTTATTGATAGAAAGATTAGGTTGAATTTCAAGATTCAAAGGTGTGAATACAGTGTTTTGTACTATACTCCTAGTGGCAGTTTCAAGGTTTGAGCCAATATTACGTTAATTTAAAATATCTCAAGATGATAGTACCTAAATGATGACACGAATTTAGATGATGATGATGATGATTATTATTATTATTATTATTATTATTATTATTATTATTATTATTATTATTATTATGCGGTGTCTTGCTAATAAGACTAAATAATAGGGACGAATTCATGTCTCCAGGACAAGACTTGAGTAAGGGCCTCAAATATAACTACCACCAGATGTTTGTTTACCACTGGACATTAATTTAAGGATGAAGGATTTCTTATTCTTTTATTTGGGAGTAATGGTCGGCCTATCTTTACCATCAAAGCAGCTACTACTCATACCATTCTTCTTATCTTAGCAAAATATGATGTACTAAGATTGTCAAAAAAAACAAATCCCATATCGGGATATCTAGTTGTTAGGACTCTAGGTATAAACTTCTTCGGCCCCTCTAAAAGTTACCATAACTTTTGGAGTGGGTTTGTAGGGTTAAGTTTACACTTAGTCTCCATTCCTCCTTTCAATTGGAGTTGAGTGGGTGAGTTCCCTTTCCCCCTTCCCCCAATTGTCAAAAAAGAACAATCCTATATCAGGAGATCTGGTTGTTAGGACTCTAGGTATAAGCTCCTCCGGCCCCTCTAAAAGTTACCATGGCTTTTGGAGTGAGTTTGTGGGGTTAAATTTACACTTAGTCTCCATTCCTCTTTTTAATTAGAGTTGAGTGGGTGAGTTCCCTTTCTCTCTTCCCCCAATTGTCAAAAAAGATTGACACTCTAATTAGGCCAAACCAGAGGGAAAGCGAGGACTATGGACTATAGAGAGGGTGGAATGGGACACCCGGATTAAAAATAAATATGAGCAGATTAGATACCCAATCCTCCCGAGATTATTACCAAAACCACATGTGACTATCCGTATCAATAATAATTAAATTTATCGTGGTTATCAGTTATGTCATAACTCGTTGTATTATGTCTCTAATTTCTTTTGGACAACGCCTTCTCTGGTTGTTTCTTGTTTGACGCAAGACGCGCAACGCCAATTCATTACTGATACTTAGACCAGGGCACAAGGAACTATTTTTTCTGTTTTTGTCTGCCGAGTAATTACGTGGTCAAGAGAGCAGAGCCCTCGTTAGGCCAACCAAGACAGAAGTGTCATCCCGAGTCTAGCCCCACACGAGTATACGACCATCTAAAGACTAAACTCAACTCGGATAGGATTAACCCAATTACACACCCACAAGTTCTAGCACGAAATCTCATTTGATAGTACAAGTCCCACTAATTTTCTTTTTCAATTTTTGGTGTAATAAAATGGAATAATAAGTGAATTATTCCATAAACTTTGACATTGAATGTTACGCTTATATCTCACTATAACTTGGCAATCATCTGAAAGTGGCTATGCTCATTTCCAAGAACTATGAGAAAAACATGATAACGTAGAGATGCCAAACTATACCGATGTGGTAAAAAATATCATACCACATGGACAGCAGGTTAACAATGTCCAGGGCGTGTAGCAACTGAGGACACATGACTATGCCATGCGTATATCTAATTATGTAAAAGTAAACGGATATAGAACTACAATATCTAAGTACCATTCCTAATTCAAGTATTTGCTTCCACCAACTGCATTCAGATATCTCGAGCCAATCCAGAAAGATCAACATCACCATCAGATTTACTCGACTCTGGAAGAACTTCTTCAGCAGGATAGTTTTCATTGGGAATGTTTTCCCTCTGAGTTGCAGATGATGAATCACCCTCATAAACACGAGGAGTTCCAAACACATTGAAGAAGCCACTCTTCATCTCTTCAGCTGCTTCAAAGATACGGTCGAAAGAGCCAAAAAAACTACGTGCAATGGTTTCAATATCCCTGTTTAGACCTGGGAAGTTAATATCCTCTGCACAGTCCAAATTTAATGAACCTTTACTCATCTGGCCTGTGACATCTTCCTCGGTGTATTCTTTGTTTGATTGCACCAATTCAGCAGGCCTGAGATCAAAATGGAATCGGTTTCAAATTCCCAATATTCTGGATAAATCACCAACCACTTATAAAAGGCCCTATTAAATCATGTGAGAGTTACCATTTTGAATTCGTACATACACAACATGCTCAAGAAAGATTACTCCCAGAACTAGTACAATCAGACAAGTTTTACAAAATCTTTTGACTATAAGCAGGGTCTGGGACCATATACCAAAACAACTAAAGCCATTAAAAATTAGCATTAAACGGCATACAGCCATAAAAAAAAGAAATAGCTTCATCAGCAAGCTATGAGAAAAAATACACTCAAGTGTTACCAGCACAAGATGCTAAAAAAGTTGAATGGCAGCATATGCACCATTTCCACGGGAGGAGAAATCAAGTTCACCATCTGACTTAGAGGACCTAAATTTGCATGGCTAAACCTCCAGTATTCCCTCTCCCAGCCCTTTCCCCCCTCCTCTTGGAGAAAGCTTACCTACCTCCAGTCAATACATATTGCAATGCCATGCCAGTTGCATACTGATGCTTTGCAGTACCATGCAACAATGAAACAGGGAAACTAAACTATTACTTCAAGAACTAAAAAATACCTATAAAGACACATTTTCTTCAATGTAATGTAACAGCCTTGGGTACACTGCATCTCTATAACCGAGACCGTATATATTCTAGAAAAATTGAGGGAAAGGTTTCCGTAATTTTTTTTTACCTTCATTAGTTGCAAATGAATATCTACAAAACTTGCAACCTAAATTATTAGCTCATAAATCATTAATCATTAACCATTTCGAAAATCTTTCCGCCGACCTCTTATGTTGGTTGCTGGGATCTCACTATTCCCAAAATTGAGGTGGTGCTTGACACATACAAAGCCCCAACCAAAAAATAAAATTAGAAACCCTAAAGACAAAATTAATTCGAAATTAGGGCAATCTTTTCTTGAAAAAAAAGAATGTGAAACCAAAAAGAAAATAAGGGATTACCTTCCAACACAATCTTTAAAAATCTCTTCAGTTTTCTGACACTTTCTTAGAAATTTTCCAGGCTCAATTTCCTCGGTACGGCATTGAGTTTTGATAACTATTCTGGTGGAGCACCGGTGGCCGGAGCCAGAAGTTGAAATGCGGAACTCGTTAGCTTCAGCGGAGGAGCCGTGAGAGGAGGCGGCGGCGTCCGTCCAGACCCAACCCATCTTTGCTGTTGTTGATGTGAAATTGATACTACCAAAAAAGAGGCTCTATTTATTCACTGATTGTTTTCCTTTCGTTGGCGGTGGAGAGCTTGCTCTGCTCTCTTGTTTCTTGCCCTTTGCTCTGCTCTCTTGTTTCTGTGTCTTTCTTTCCTTTCAAGTAATTGTAAGGCCTAGTTTGGTTGTGATAAATTTTTTCTGATAAGCTCTAAATTTCATTAAATTAAAATTTGTACGTATGTAATAATTTTATCTTGGTTACTGTTTAGGAAAATTCAAATCTTCTGTTTAATTTTTCTAATATCCAACTGTCTATAATACAAAATTAAGTTTTGTCTAATTTTTTAGTATAATTTCACTAAATAATATGACTTAAACTCATACAGTTTTACATTAATACGACGTAATTTCATATTGAATACAATTAAAAACTACAAAAAAAATTAGATAGGACTATTGTGGGAGAATGGCGCATCGTTTGTCCATTTGAATAATTTGTGACTGCAACAAAACTAAGCTTCACAACAAAACAAAAAGGAGAAAAGATAAATGGAAAATTGAAAAGAAAGACTACATTGAAATATTTTCATACAAAACCCCAAAAAAATAAAAAATAAAAAATAAAAATCATGTTTGAAACATTTTCGCGCAAAAACTTAAACATTAGGAGATGGTTTGGTAGGGATCAGGAACTGTATCTTGTTTTTCATATGGTTTGAAAATTCATGTTTTCACTTTTATTTTTTTTAACTTTGGTTATCACCTTACTTGAGATGGAGTGGTTATTATACATACTGAACACAAATCAGTTTCAATTATGTTGCGCCAAATTTAGAGCCGGAGGAATTATATGTTTTTGTCACTTATATTTATCATTAGCTAAAACACAAAAATTAGTTTACTTTATGAATAACAAGAAAGTAGCCCACTTGTGGTACATTTGCCTCTCTCCTGTGAACCTCTACATTACTCATAATTGAGTGAATAATTGTTATCCCGTTAAATACAACATCATACAACCCTGAAATGTTAGATATCAGCTTTGGAGAACAAATGGTGATTAATGCTACAGATATTACACCATTTGCCACCTCTAGTATTTCATTTTCAACTTGATAACTGCCAAGAAAGAGAGCGGAAGCAGCAGTACAGAGGTTTCCTGTTCTTCCTTCTCCTAACATTATTTTCACCAACACCATTTGCCTCAGCCATAGCCATGTTATCTTCCTTTGCTGTCTTCTCGGGGATAGTCCATTCTGTTGTCTGATTTTCAGATGAAACCTCTGCAGGGCCAGAAACATCCTCATCCGATGATGCCGGAGCTACTTTATTATGGTTTGCATCCCTCGAATAATTAGTGGACCCTGTACGCCTAATAATGTACCAAACCAATATGAAATCAGTAAAGGCACATTCATGACCAATCCGTGGTTCGTTAAAGATTTTTGGATAATTATCTATTGGTTTGTAGCCATATTGCTTGATTGGCAAGTTACAGGAGTTGTTGCATAAGATCAGGTTCGAAAGTAATAAATGTCATTAAAATGCAAAAAGCACGTTAAGCCTATCCATCTCACTCGGTAAAGGGCATAGGAGAAACTGTCCTCGACCGGGAGCCAGAAAAACTCAAATCAGCTCCTTTTCCTATATAGAAAGTGAATAAAAAACAATTTTCCCTCTATTCTAAGGGGGCAAAAAAGGGGGTTCACAAGTGGACACCAACACAATTAAAGACATAAAAATGATGTGAAAGAAGCAGATGGAAAACATGTTTGTCATATAATTAATAGGATAAAAAATTAAAATGTCAGAGACAACCATTTATATTAACTTGGTTACCTGGAACCAGAGCTATTCCTAGGCTCATATGAGGCAATCATTTCTGGATTGTCCTTGCTCGCTGACTGAGCACAAACCCCAGAATTTCTGCAGATTTGATCAGCTTCTGAGGATACTGACTCTTTGGCTTCAATATTTTCTAAATTTTGTGAATCTTCAATGGGGTTGTCAGGCAAATACCTGGTTTCATCATTTGATCTGTATTGCTGAAAAACAGAGATCACTTTATCCAACGTTCTCAAAGCTTGTTCCACCTCCGGGCGGGCAACTACCTTTTTATTGTCACTGCACAACGTTGTATCAATTTGATTGATTGGCAAGTCAGAAGTGTTATGGGCACTTAATTCAGCTAAACATTCACTTTCTTCACTATCATTTTCCTTAATCTCCTTGATCTCGCAATGAGATCTTTTATCTCGCATCAAAAAATCCCCCAATTGGGAATTAACAGCTAGGTCATCATTATGAACTATCTCTTGTGTACTTCTATCGTCATCTTTCCCTTCCAGTTGTTCTTCAAGCAGAATGGGTGTAACATTATGAAATATCTCTTGTGTACTTCTATCATCATCATTATGAACTCTCTCTTGTGTACTTCTATCGTCATCTTTACTTTCCAGTTGTTCTTCAAGCAGAACGGATGTAACATTCTTCAATACTTCTAGTTGAGGAGCTGCTGTAGACGAACTATTTGAATGAAGAGCTTCACCAACATGAGTGTATAGTGGATCTTTCAAAGCCTTGCTAAAGTCCTCATCACCTTTTGCAACTGAAGCAACTTCCTGCAAGATTTCCGAGTAATGGGAATGTAACAAAAGCAGATACTAAGCACCACAGAGAGAGAAAGAGAGACCAAATAAATAAAGATCAGAGTCTAATAACCATGCACATTTTGAAAAACCAAATTGTCCAAAGGATTAGGCTTTGGAATAAAAAGTTATGCAGACACCATGACTGCAGGAGATGCACTTATGCACTTATGACTCCAGAAGTTCCTGTTTGCCAATATAGCTAGAGATGCACTTATGCACCAAGCTTGTGGTAATTTTTCCCATATGATATATGAATGATTCAAGGTTCTAAGAGTGACAAGGGCAACTAGAAGGGGCCAAAAGGAACAGTCTAATGAAAATTAGAGGCGCTGTTCAAGCCCCCACTAGATCAATGTTTATGAAAAGTTTGAAATAATGCAAGCAGAGGCTTAGTTTGTTTTTGAAAGAAATATCTAGAAAATTATCACTAACCTTTTTATAGAGCTTGAAGCCACTGCCTACTACCTGCCTTGAGACAAAGTTTATGAATGCTGGGGGAACAAAGTCCAATTTAACATCCATGTTCGCTATCGTCCTACAATATTCAAAGTGTGAAAGGAATATTAAATAATTTACTCAAGGTCCTTTCTGAGTAGGCCTTGCAATAGTTGAGTTAAGCTGAACGATCCATCCAAGCCTATATTCATTTTTCAGTGGCCATGCTCCAGCAATGGTTTGGTAGGTTCACTTGGACTGACTTCAACCTTTCTTTTCTTAAATCCCCATTACTTCAGACAATTGCATATTTTGGGCAAAGCTTCAAGAGCTAAGTAACTAGTTATTTTAATCTTCGTAGGTTATTTCAATGAAGATATGATGGTTAAAAGAAAAATTCTTCAATTCTTTTTTGTCTACATTAACTTCCCTGTTTTCTGATATCAATAACTTTGTTTCATAAATGAAACTCATTTTCACAGGTTTAACGCTCCATAATTTTATCTCATAAAATGTGCTCAAGGTACAATCCCCGTGTCTACTTATGCACATGCACAGACATATGTCTAATGTAAAAAACAACATATATCTCTTAATTCTTACAATCCCTGTCCTCCTGTTATTTAACCAAGATGTCATTCACTCTAGGCAATGGTTTGTACGAAATTGGATATAAAGTACTTGAAATACATACATATCAATGTTTACGGTACCTAAAATAACACAGCTTACCGGAAGTAACTTCTATTTGCAGACACTTTTTGTAAAGCAAAACCTCCCACCACATCAATTCTAACTACATCCTGTGCATCAGGTAACCCATCTCGAGTAAAACCATGTGTTCTTTTGTCAACACTTTCCAAGTCAGAAATCTGAATGAAGAAAGAAATTTAGTTTCAGATCTAGTTACCATTACAATCAACCTCATATTCACACCATTTAAAGAATGCTGGGATGTTCATGCAGAAAAGAAAAGAAGAAAAACACAGCTTAGACAGATAATGCATGTTTAAGTGCCTACCGAGTTCAAAAGCACAACAACCAGATCATTTTGAAAGTACTCAAACTCAAAATAATGGATTAAAGCCTCTCTGGTTGACAATGGCCATGAAAGCTTCATCCTACCTTCCAAGTAATTAAGCAATTTGTCAGCACCTCAAAAGGCAAGGCATGACTTACATGGGATAATTGAAATTGGATGATTTTCACAAGGAACTAACCTCACTAAACAAATCTGTTCACCAACTCTGACATTTTGCAGACATTGGGAAGAGATGATCCGGAAGCTTGGAATGGTCATCTGAGGCCACCTAGTTAAACATATCAACCAGCAACGGTGTCATTCAACACATTTGAAATTAGGGTGTTCAAATCAGATAAAAGTTTTAGCTTATTTGAACCACAAAACCATCAACTATTTTGAGATATGCAAAAAGTCATTCTTGTTTTATCCAAAGTTGTCTGGTAGTGCCTACTAAATGCCACTAGACTGTAGCAACCATAAAAGACTTTTTCTTATTATCATGTTACTATTATTCTTAGAGCAATACCAAAAATGCTCTTTGGGATCATCAAAACTGCCGCAAATGTAAATATCAAGCACTGGTTCAAGTATATCAGCCGAGCTCCATTCGAAGTCGTTGGCAGCAACAGCAGATGCACTTTTGCCTAATTCTACTTATCCAGTTGAGATAATTTGTACAGAAAAGATTCAAAACTCAAGCAGGCCTGAAACTTTAATTCAGTATCTTGTATACCCATAACATAAAACAGAAACATTTAAAAAATGTGAGCAGTTCTTACCATTTTGGATACAGGCTTGCCTCCCATGAGATACATAGACCTGCAATAGGTTATAAATCCCATTTGAAAATTCCCAATGATATTCAACATCTCCAGTGCCATCTCAACTAAATGTGCACTCAAGATGGAAGAAGAGAGAGATCACTTGGGCAAATGTATAATGCTTACAGACATCTAAAGGCCCATCTACGTAGCCTTCAACAAGTAGCGTATGAAATGGAGTGCCTTCTGGCCCTTCTCTATACATAACACGAAACTCTTCAGTATCCTGTTTTACCTGAAAAAAGGGAACTGTAATAGTATCATTTCCTTACTATCTCTCCCAACATAATGAAAATTGTAACCTGGAATGCAAGTACTAATAAAGGTATACCTTCCAACCACCATGTGAGGCCTCCTTGTATTTTGACGTTTGAACATCATCCACAGAGGCACTCCTTAACATGGCAAGAAAATTTGACACTTGCTTGGTTCTAGTTTCTACAATGTTGTCCACATATTCTACAAAGCATAAATATCATATTCAGTACAATCTTATATCGTAAATTTGAAGTGGTGAAAATCACAGAAATTAGAACTCTAGAATGGTGAAAGAGAAGTGTCCACATTCAACCTTCATTCCCCACTTTTGATGAGCGTACAATTTGATCATTGACAAGGGTCCTAAGTGTCTCCACGTTTACAAGATCATCAACAGCAAGTGTTTCATCCAGCCTATCTCGGTACAGTGAGATGCTACTGTTCTCCTTCATTTTAACTCTATCAAGTAAAAGGGGATTTTCTTCTCAAATCCTTACAAGAAAAAACAAATACAGCATTTTACAATTTTCACTTTGTCCCAGGAGTGTAATACACGATACCAAATAGTGTCAGATTATAACATGCTTTTGATATGCTCTAGCTGAAGAAATTAGCCGTGCCCAGACACTGGAGGACAAGCAATTTTTGCCTATAACTAACTAGCAGAGTCCTTCACTTGACTTGCTAACATAGACAAACTGAACCAGAATCAGTAAGACAACAATTGTCACAGCACATTTCCATATTGCGTACATGGGAAACAGAATAATTAATAAAACCAATTATCATTTCACAGAGTTTTCTTCCTATTGTTTTCCTTTGATTTACAATTTCGAAATAAGGGGAAAAAGGAATAAACAAAACTTATAGCAGAAGAGATGTACACACAACTTCAAATTCTATCAACCACCCAGATTTCAAAAGGCACTGAAATAAGCATGAAGCAAAACCAAATTCCATAAACAAAACCCAGATTCCATATAGATGCAATACACTGAAATAAGCCTGAAGTAAAACCAAATTAACATTAAAAACTTCAAACTAATCAAGACTTCAACCAGAACAAAAACATAAGGTAACAATTTATATACCTATAAAAAGATCAAAAGGCAATAAAAAAAAAATACAGCTTTCGTATATTTATATACCTATATAAATCACATGCAATTGAATTCAAGAAAAACTCAAGCTGATTTTTTGGAGTTGTAACTTGCAAGACAACAGTGTTGCATGACTACTTATGGCAAGAAAGTTGTAGATCTCGACAAAGGTTTAGGCAAACAAGCGACAAGATCAGCTGATACGAGACCGACTAGACGGATACTTAACATGGGTTTTTCTTGAATTTATCGAATTTGGAGACAGACAGACAGCAGAGTCACCTTCACTAATATTTGTGAATCACAGCTTTCAAAATCTACATAAATTAGGGACAAGAATAAGAAAATTACCAATAAAATGCTGCAGGCATGGAGCTCATCCAAGAAGTGAAAAATACAGTTGGTCCTGCGTTGTCCAACAACTGAGTCCGGTCCTCTTTGGTTATTTACTGTACCTATTGCAACCAACCATTTAGATTGTTTGACCTTGTACTCTGTCTTTATGGTCTTCTTCTTCCTTTTTGAGGAAAACTAATGTTACAGCACCCGTACCAATCATGAAATTGTTACTGTTAGCAGTCAATTTCTACACTTTACATGGTTCTTGCTTTTAGTCCATTTCTTTTATTTTTTAATGACAAATAATTTTTTTTAATAACAGTAACATTCTATTGTGTAGTGGCAGTTTATCTCCACAATACTAGACCACAAGGTCTCCTTTTAATTTTCTAGAAGGTAAAGGGTTAAAAAGGTGGGAAGGAAGGGTTACAACATATAAATTCAATCATCAAACAGTAATTTTACCTGCAACATGGACAAGTATTAGTTGTAGTATGTTTCCTAAAGTTATTGTACTTCCAAAATAAATATTCCATTTTCTTGAATTCCATTGAATTGCAAAAAAAAAGTAGCCAAAGCTAAAATCTTGAAACTTTTCCATAATGATGAAATTAATGGGACTAAAGAACTATAAAATCTCAAGTCCATCATTATCTTAGTTATTCTTCACAATAATTATCTTAAAATATTGCACATAGTCAGTATTTAACAAATAATTGATTTTTGAATAGCGTTTTGTATCATGTTTTTAGATATGACAATACTTGTAAAAAGATATATTGACAGCACAATTCTTAATCCCCTTCGTCATTTCTTGAACCATTTGATGATATTATATTTCATCGAAGCTAATTTTGGCCACAAATGTCTTTGTCATATGTCAAAGTTTTTAGCACATTACTTGTAGCATTTAACTTGATGGACCAGGCCGTATTGCACAGTTTTGTACCAATGAACTACACTAGATTTCTTTTAATAATACTGTAAATTAGATTCCGAGTTTGGGGACAACCAATTTAGACCGCCGCAGAAGGATTTTGTTGAGCCAGCACCGAACGCAGAGGGAAAATGAGCCGGATCACTAAATTGGAACTGAGTGACAGCTGTCATCAAATAAGAGGAGGGGCACTGATCAGGTGCACGAACCAAACGGTTGACATTGCGTCAACTTCAAGCGGTTGGTGACCGCGACGAAAAATATCAGCGGTCGAAGCACGTCATCTGAATATGCATTACTATCAATTATCTCACGTAAAATAATTATAATAAATACATTAGTTCCGGAAAATTAAAAAGCGAAATGGGTGTCAATAGTAAACACTTATTATTAATATTTGAAAAATTATTATTAACGATTTTCAATCGTAATGAAAGTGATTAACTGTGATTCTTATTAAAATATTTTTTTATCAAATTCATTAATTCTTTTACAAAGAATGATATCCATCCCATTACTAAACCAAGTATTTTAGAGAATCATCAAAATCTATACTCAAAGTAAAATTAATGATGTCCATAATGATAATTTAAGAATTTGAACAAAGCGATTCCTAAATTTAATTAGTTATTCGATAAAGATTAATAAAATGTGTGATGGATATTAATGTAATACGTGATATTAGGTGGGATGTGTCCATAGTCATTCGTGAGAAGTATTTGTTTTCGTTTCAATATTAGGTTGTTGGCCAATATAATTCGTGTCGTTGAAAGCCAAGCGATGTTAATGTGTGTGTGTGGTTTGGTTAGGGTCATTTATTAATGGAACGTGCGTTCGGCCTATGTAAACCAGATGTGCATGATCATGATCGCCCCTACCAACTGTTCCTTTTTCCATTTTAATGGGCCAATCTGGGCAACATGTGTCATTATTAAACTTCTATTTTTTTTTTTTCTTTTCGAACATAAATTGTTTAATTAAAGTAATAAAATAAAGCGAGAATGTCATTAATTTTTGAACATGCAAACAATAATTACATAACTCGAAACTTCAAATGCATGGCCTTCTCAACTCATATACATTTAAAAAAAAAATCAAACTCAATAATAAGGACAAATGTTTTTGGTACAAAATAGGCAAAATATTGAATTTTTAAGGATATATGAAAGAGCAAGTATATATTCAGTATGAATAGTCATTTTTTGAGATATTTTATAAAAATTATTATTATAACAATTTTAAAATTTTTCTTAATAAATATACTTATAATATAAAAAATTAATTGAAAAATATTTTACAATTTCAAAAAAAACAGAACCAAACAAACTGAGTTCATTCTCAGGTACGAGGCTAAGCGGATATATTCATTTGGAAAACGGGTGAAAATAGTAACCCGACCCATTAACAGCCGGGGGAAGTTTTGGGTGCTTAAACCCCTCAAATTCAATGCCTTCTTGGGTCGCCATTTTTGCATCAGTACTGCCTGGGTCTCTCACTCTCTGGCGCTAAGTCTCTGTTTGGTACGCCTTCTTCATCTTTTTCTTCAGCTCCATTTCTGAGCTGTCGTTTTTTGCTGCAGAAATTTTGGCCAATCTTGAAGATATTTATTTGTAAATTGTAAAAATTGAAATTTGGTGGGTTAAATTTCGGGCTTTGCATGATTTCGCATTTCAACACCTGAGCATCTTCGTCAAGTAAATGAGATCAGAATGTAGACTGACGGTGATACTTAGGGAGATAACCCCGGAGAAGGAAGCTGAGATAGCTGAGAGTTCACAATTTCTGCAAACTTACTAAATGAGAAAAGCTACTTGTTCCTTATAAGCTTATTGAGACCGCTCCAATATGGAATCGCAAAAGCAAATCGAAAGACAATGTGCCAGATGCAATAGCCGCTTGACAAGGGTCCACTCATGGTTCACAATTTTAGACGAGCTCAGGTGATTTATGGATAAGCTCAGCAGAAGGAATGCCTGATTGTTAACTGCTTCCCTAATCATATGATGAAAACGCTATAGTGTAGTGTTTTATGTACTTCAGTTCTCAAGAAGACTTGCTTTTTAACGTTGTACGGCTCGTCTTTCATTTGCTTTTGAAGGTTTACTTGTAAAAAATGGCTGGTTAGCTGCTTGAGTTCACAAGAACAACGGTTTACTTTTCCATTGTTTCATTATTTTGCCACTTGCCAGATGGGTTTTTTGGTTGAACTATCTTCAAGGCCCACATGCAATTATGGACTGCAGTTGTAAAATGGCTTCAACGTTTTTGCAAAGATATATGCTCAATGAAGATTTCACTGAGCTCAGATCACCCTTTCTTCGTTAAACAGTATGCACAATCAAATGATTTAAGGTCTAACTTAAATGAAAACAAACAAGAGAATAACTGAAGAGATTGGAAGTGATAATAAGTAATACTCCTTCACCCAATTTTCCAGTGACTACAAAAACACAGACTCAATAAGTTCACCGGCTAACCATTCTAAGCTATGTAGCAGCCAAATTAATCCTACAGAGACAACCACCACTATCAAATTCTTAAAATTCCATTTGCTGAGAGTGACTATAACTTTGAATATAACAAGGGGAAAAAAAAATTTAGCGATTGCGTCATTCAAAGCTCTTGCTCTTAAACATCAGTGCTTCTGTATCTGAAGATCTCAACACCCAAGTAGTCTACTGGACCATAAACAGCAACATGCGGCTTTCCAACCTGCACACCGGACTGCAGAAATTTGAGGATACTTGGTCAGGGTCGTAGATGCAATGAGTTGAGCTAGGGACTCGATAAGGTTTTTTGGTGGTCCCTCTACCACTTCTTTGACTATGCTGCCATTCAACCAGTTCATATTATGAGCAATCCAAAGCATACTAATACAAGTCTAGACAAACAGTTAAAATAACAATTAAGAAAGAATTCTTATCTACACGTCATTGCCAGTCATTCTCTTAATAACTAAAACTCAGTAGCGAAAATTTATGGCAAAGCAGGGTTCATATGATGAATCAAGTTATATCAAATGCCGTTCTCCAACATTTTAACTTTTGGCCAGGTTGACCGAGGTGGAAAAAGTTGTGGAGGGGGCGCTGAAGATTTAACTGAATTGGTAAATAGGCGAATATTCAATTTTAATTTCAATGCTGGATGCATAACAAATTTGACACGCGTCATCATCAATTTCACACCACAAGGAAGGTGCCAAACCTCATCACAGCAGCACAGTTTTACTTCGAAGTTGTTTCAGACCCCATGGTTTTTAGCTTAACAACACATTTTCACTCAGCTATCCAAGACATACAAGCTCAAATATGCTCCTCCCTAATTGAAATGTGGAATCTCAATGAATTGTCCTTCTTTATGACTTTCTTTTCTTTTCCATAAGTTGTCCTGCTTTCTGACTTTTAGAAAATCTTTAGATGCACTGACTTGATGCTAGACTTTACTACTCAACTTCAAGAATTAAACACCATTTTTTTTTTTTGGTTGTTTTGTTTTTTTGCCCCCCCCCCCCCCCCCCACCCCAACCCAACAAGACAAAAGGTTTAGTATGCTGCCTAGTGCTTAACTTAGACAATTGCATTTTCTGATTTTCAGGTAACATAGAATTGTTAATGATTAATATATAGGGATAATTTCAGAAACCTCCCCTGAAGTTTCTGACAATTACAGCTAGCTCTCCTCAAGTTTAAAAAATTACACTTACCTCCCTTGCTTTTACTATTTGGGTAACAAAACCTCAAAGTTAACAAAAATATGAGGTGAATATCCTAAATTACCCTTATGGTTTTTTAGGGCTTTTTACTATCAATTCCAATTCTTCCATTATCACCTCCATCGGTACCACGTCTACCAGAAACAGAATGAAAAAAAAAATTCAATTATTTTTATACCTTAAACTCTTGCTCTATAGTGCAACATTTACATCTCCTACAATTTTTTTTCCAACAAGACCTCAACTATCAAAATACCAAACAAATCCAAACAATTTACCAAACTAAATGATCCTCTGCAGATCAACTTAACCCAAGCCATCCATTAGCTCCAATCTTTCCCTTTCATAAATTTACGGTAAGGAAAATGAATTTTTACAATATACAATCTTCATTACTTTTGTCTTGAGTTATAATTTTCGAATTTAATGTCTTACAATGCAATTATAAACCATAAACACCAGATGCTACCCTCAACAAATACATAAAAATTCTTGAGACATCAATACCCATGTCTCTTTTCTTTTTGCAGCATTTTTAGCAAGTTGAACAACCTAAGGTAAAAAAAAAGAAAAAAATCGAATCATCAAGAAAGTAAACCAACAAAATTCTAATTTTCTTAATCAAGAAAATTCCCAGTGATCACAAACATCAACAAAATTTTATAATTTATTTTTGAATTTTCTACCAATGGGGATCAAAAACAAAAAACAATCAAATAGCTAAATACCTTATCAGCAACCTTATCAGTAAGGTATTCAAGAATGGTAGAACCAACTTTATGAGATTAGGAAATGGATTTGGGGATTTACTCTTCATTGTACCATTCAGCATATAAAAAGGGGAAGAGAAGGAAAGTGGAGGGAAGAGAGTGATGAGAGAAAAAATCTGGCCAAGGAAGGAGTAAGGTGAAATAATAATGAAGATAAATTTGTAAAGGGAGATGAGAAGAAAAATAGAGAGAATAGAGGTGTAGATGGTATGAAAAAGTAAAGAAGGGATGATTTGTGAAGGAAAATAGGAGTAGGGGGCAACGAGTGATTTCAGAGAGAGAAAGAGAGAGGGGAAGGGTGGCGGCAGTGATTTGAGGAAAAAAAAAAATTGGACGGCAAGGCAAACAACGCAGCAAATTGGAATTCATCACTTACGCATATATGGCAGTATAACTTATAGTATCTGACAGGTGGTCAGAAGTACCAGCCGCTCGAAGATCTGTCCAGGCATCTACGTCTATCAAGAACTTCTGACCGAGCTTCCTTTCTTCCTGTTTCACCCCATGATATCCATGGAACTGTAAGCCTCTAAGTACAAGCTTATCTTCCATCATTGACTCCTTAGGATCTGGTACTGCAGCTGATTGGAATGCAACAAGGCAATGAAAAATGATTAACCAGACAAACACCCTAAACATCACGAAGAATCCAACAAATGTAGTCTCAATATTTATGTAACCTACGATTCTACATGCATAGCAAACCCTTTGCTAAGAATTAAAGCATAAAGGTGTCAAATCGTAGATAAAATTCTTTTTATCATTGTGCACTGCAACAGTGAATAAAGAAATCAAAATATCGACCTTAATATGACTGGAGTAAATCTATCTCCCCATTCTCCTCGAGGTATATTATTCGTGAAAAATATATTAAAATCAATCTGCCAAAGAGCTCAAGGATGAGAAAACCCATCATCCACAGATAATTTATCACTTAGAAAAAAAAAACAAAACAAAAACGTCAAAGCTTTCTGCTATAAAAACTCTTCAAGAAACATTTAACCAAAAAATAAATAATAAATAAAGAAGCCCAGATAATTACTTACCCATACTGGGCGGTGAAGTCATTAGTGATGTAACCGCCGGAAAACGAACAAAGCGGCGCCGCCTAAATTATCTACAACCGGAAAGTTTTTGCTCCTTAGCCTTGTCACTCCGCTCCATTCAGTCTGAAAATCACTACTTGAGTCTCGCTTTCCGTAGTTTTTTTTTTTATTTTTTTGGGAGAAAACTCGCTTTCTATAGTTTTCCTTTTTTAATTCTCGGTCGAAAAATGAGAACGGCAAAAGGAACAATTAAAACAAAATCAAACTCAAACTGTATGGACTCCTACAGAGACCCAAGGTCCAAAACTGAATTGGATAAGTGGCTCTGACAGCCCAAGGATTAAACCATCCGTTTGCAAGAGTCTATTGTTTTGTCTCTACCTGTCTGGACTAGATTCTGGACCCGCTTTTCTAGCAGCAAAAGCGTTACTAAATAATTCCGTACTGGAACGGTGCGATGCAATGGAAATTTGTTTTCTTTAAGAAATTGGCCCTTACTCGTACATTTTTAATTACAGTTAACTTATATCGTTCAAGGGTAAAAATTTATTTAATATACATTAGTAACACGTTTCTGGGTATGTTACAACAATTTTTTCAAACCGGATGTGAATCGCATAAATCTTGTACCATAATTAGAGCGGTAAACGAATCGAATTAAATATTTTCGGTTCGAGCTATTGCTCAATTAATAAACTAATTGAACCGAACTAGCTCAATTAATAAACTAATTGAACCGAACTAAAATTTGTGTGTGATCTCAACTCAGTTAACTATACAAACGCTGAGTCTAGCTTTCACAAGTCAAGTTGAGCTTTGTACGCGAACAGCTCAATTCAAATAAGTGTAAAAGTATTATTTGAATCGAATCAAACCAAATATCTCACACTCAAACTCTTATTCGTTTATTAAACGAGCGAACTCAAGTTCGCTCTTTTATTAAATTAACCAAAATTTGTATTCGAACTTGACTCGTTTAGTTGTTTAGCTTTACAAACAACCTGAATTCGAACTTCACGAATCGAGCCGCCATGTTTGTGAACAGCTCAGTTTATTTACAGTCTTAACTATGATGGAATACAAATTTCATGCCATAACAAGCATATGATATGATAGTCTAAACTACCAACACACCGAATAACAGGGACCCAATAGTATTAGAATCAATTATTTCAGGAACGTTATCACTCTTTCTTTAAGAACAATGTCACTTCTATGTTTACTCAGAGTAAAAGAAAGAGCTAATTCAAAAGGGGAAAAAAAAAAAAAAGTTCTAATGCCAAAGATATCCCATCAGAACCAGGGAAAAATGATGTACAGATAAGCAAATCGCCATGTTTTGGAAATAATCACTAATGCCAAAGATATCCCATCAGAGCCATTTAAAAATGATGTACAGATTAGCAAATCACCCTTGTTTTTGCAAGAATCGCCTCCTGTCAAGTGAAATTTTTGGAGGCACATGTATAATGGGTTACGTTAATAAGCTCTTTCAATTTCCCAACTGAACACAAGCGTAACACAGGCAGGCAGCAAAACCCCAGGCAAGAAGATTGAAAGATAAAGATATCTCACTATCCAGCATTCTAAGTGTAGTAGCTATTGCACAATTTTATGTACGGTATCTGAAATTCTCCTGTAGAAGAGAACGTAAGCAGAAGATGTCTTTATCTTCTTCTCACTAATAGGGCAGACATTGCTGTCATCAAATTCGTACCACCTACGTTGCCCGCACTGCATCAGACAACAAAAAGAATCCAACATAACAGTAACTACCTGGGATATTCTTTCAATAAAGGAATGATAAATTCGAAAATAAAAGTTATTTGGTGCATAACCCAATTTATAGACTATAACATGTGAGTTCCGATACAGGAAAACTTACATAAAATTGTACCATGTATTTTAGGAGAAAGAGGGTGCCAACTTCAATATGACGAAGAACAAAATGAAGGAAACAACCACTAAATATATATTTAAAAAGAAAGAATTAAATAAAGTAAGCCTCAAATAAGAGGAAGAGCTGAACACAGATAACAGAGTGCAATCGTCAGCAAAAGGACACAAAATCAACAGTAATTCACCCAGTTAGTTGTTTCTAATTCACCTAGTTAATATCTTTAATTACCAAAATTATCAACTATAAAAGCAAATGGTATGAATTCATCCCTTTTCTATTTATAGGTTCTACAAAATATAGATACCAAAAAGTGGCTGATGTCTGAACCAAGAAAGAAACGGAAGAGGCATTTCATTTATGAAGCACAACTTGAATATTGAAAGGAGTGACTAATAATCTTAACACCACTTGATGTTCTTACTTTGAGATGCCCAATTAGGAAGTGAACATCAAATTTAACACGGTGTTTTATCTCTAAACTCTCATTCTTCTCTTAAAACTCCGTTCCACAAGTTACAGCAATAATTCACTTCCTGCTCTTATCATCAAGAAGAAAGGATCTAGTCATAACAAAGAAAGAAAAATCAACTAAGAAGCCACTATTTATGCATAAAATGATATACAATCACATAGAAATAAATAAGAACCAACTCTACAATTAAAATGATCAAAATCAGGTTCATATTGATGCAAACAAAAGAGAAAGCATATCATTTAGGTAAGTCAACCTGAAACCCTCATGCGTGCTCTATTTATAGAGACCAGACACCTTGCTTCTAAAATTATGCCACCCTCCGTCAATATAAAACCTTAGCCATCAGAAAGTTTTCCCATTAATTCTAAAATTTTAAATGCTTTTAAATGCAATGATCTCTCTCATTCATTGCCTTTAAGAAGGTAATTTGAGATTACAAATATTGATGGCTTTGACAAATCTTAAAATTATCAGTGATGTCTGGAGGTTCTTGTAACATTTTCAAGGAGGATTCAATGCATTTACCCACCACTTAAATTCAAATAATTAGAGCTCACCTACTAAAAGAAAGTCATTCAGGGAGAACTTACTTGAACATATGCAGTATAATGACCACTTCCCAAGCCACCATAGTGATTACTTACAGCATAAAGTACATAATGATGGGAAACTTGATTATTTTTATGAACCATGTAATTTGAGAGATCAAAGCCATCTATGGGGAAGTCAACAAATGTTTCTAGCTTGTTTTTGAATAATTGGCCGTATGAGAACCTCTTCAAATGAATGACCAGTATCTCTGGCAATCTCCAGAGATCTAACTTTTTGCTAGCTTGCCTGTGAGTCTGGCAACTGGGGCAGTACCTAATGAATTTGAGCACAGCACAAGGCAGTGAGGGAAAGAAAAAGGCAATGCTGGGGAAATATTGCTCACCTGAGAGTAGAGCTAATACAAAGAGAATCTGTAATATACGAAGGAAAAGTACCATGAGCTATCAAAAAATTCTAAAAGAAAAGAAATAATAAAATCATAGATGCAACTCCAATACAAAAGGCAATAGAAGGTCAAGACACACACCACATGTCTTCTGGTCCAAGAGGTTCCTCCTTCAAGAAGGCATCAAGGCATTCGAATTGGGAAACAGATTCCTGAGGCTTTCTTGAGAAAAGTTCAGGCTTACAGACATCTGGTAAAACACTTAAAAGGCAAGTGTCATAGTCAGCCATCATTTTCTCCGGCCATGAAACAAGCACATTCACAGTTTTACGAAGCATCGGTACTTCTACCGGTTTATCCATTTCTATCTTATGATCTTTGTCCAAAAGACCATCATAATAAAATAGAAAGTCACAGCTCGCAGCAGTGTCACACTCAGATTTAGCGTCTAGATCTGCATCTTCATTCAGAATTGACTCTATCTTAGCATCTTCATTACTATCATTCTGTTTACAATCATAATCATTTGACGATTCTTCTGGAGGCATTAAGAAGGGGTTAAGCAGCTTTAGGAACTCTTTGCGTATCTCAGATCCTTCAGAAAAATTAGAAATCCTGGACAGAAGAGGAACACCAAATTTCCTGGCAGAAAAGAATCCAGTAGTCTCTGACCTAGATCAATTATGTTACAAAAGAAACAAATCAATCCCACATCACAATTTATATGCCCACCACCCAGCCCTACGAGTTCCAAGAAAAGGTCACAGACAGCTTTCTGTAGCAACTAGGAACCAACAAAGCAGGTTGAGATCTTTTTTTTCCTATAATTACGATCAAGTTCAATTGACTTCTTCAGAAAATTTAGAGAACTTAAGAAAACAGCAATGTTAGAGACTAGAATGGATTCAAGCAATCAGAATCAGAGGTTGGATAAGAGTTGTGAGCACTTACTTCTCTTTGCATTGATGCATGAACACAACCAAACTGGATCTTTGACTATCTTTTAACATTCGATAAGCGACTAGCTGATCCTGATCTCTGATCATGTTTATTTTACCAGAAGGCTCCTCTAGAAAAACTAAAATTTGATTATCGAATACCTGCATATGACTCCACAATGTCAAGGTGCAAATGGTAGTTAGTATCAGAAATTCTACAAGCAACAAGATGGACGGGCACAAATGCACAATATTATTCTAGACATGTCAAATGCACCATGAACAATTCCACTGAAAAAACATGCAAAGTTTTTCTAATCGGAATTTAAAGGTGTAGTAATCCACAGTGGCGGAGCCAAAAAAACAGCATAATTACACAATAATCAGCTTGATTCCAAAACGTAGAGAAGAAAAATGAGGAGGGACTTTACAACTACCATTAAAAGGATTTTTCCAGGCTTATTATTTACCTATAACCCAGGAGATATAATGACCAACAGTTTCAGAGATTAGATAACATTGAAAATATACATTTGCAGAAGACATCATCACAGTATTGAACTCCACCTGATTTTATACAAAAAGTTGGCACCACTAACTCGGCATAAATATATGATTAATAAAGAGTTCCATATTAAACAATTATTTTTTGCAAAAAGTTGGCTAGTAAAATCACCTCAGCAATTAGTAGTGTCTCATCATCTCGTAAAGAGCAAGCCAAGCTCAAGCCCTCCATAAGATCCTTCAAAGTTCCATCTCTAGGCACGGAAACTGTGACTGGCAAAGGCAAAGTGGTCCCTTCGGCACTAAAGATAGTCAAAGTCATTTTCCTCACTGTCGTAGAAGGAAGAGGTAATGACAGGTACATAAATGGATCATATGTAATGGACAACTTCTTGCAAACAGCACAAACCAATGTTGACCGGAACTGACCCTACAATTTAACAAGGAAGATCAATAACTTACAAAAGAGGACCAAAAATCAAAGTGCCTGTCCTTATAGGAGGTAGATGTTATCACAAGACTGTCAATCTGTCTTTCATCTAAATCAACAAAAGAAACATACCCATTTAATTACAGCACAAAACTTGGATAAAATGCATACTAGGCTTCAGTTAAAATTGCCAAAGATAACAGTCCCGGGCAGTCAAGAACAATGGTAAGTACGTAAAAGAAAATTTAAAAAAAAAAAAAAGATTGTTCACTTGATACAGATCAACAATGATTGAGTCATTGTGAACAAGATGATTCCGCCAACGTTCATCTGCTATTTCTTCATCAGAGCGGCCATCTCCATCCTTCACTTCAATGTAAGGTTTACATTTCACACGATTTAGATCTTCATGAAGCCCATCCAACAAAAAAGCAAGAAATTCCTACATTTGAAGGTGACAACTTTGTATGGCATTCCCGTGATGGATGATTAATGAAATACGAAATAACATCCATAACTTGAATAAACATCTATGATATTTCACAACTCCTATTGCTGCACACTTGTTCGGAACGCAAGCTTGCAATGAAATGAAAACCTTTAGAATCACTAACTTGAGAATCATGCTGTCTATATCCACCAAACCGAGGAGCAAAACCCGCAATCACAGACTTAAAATTCATTGGAGTTACTGGTGATGCTCCTGGAACCCATAGCTTCCTCAACAATTCTCCAAAAGCTAGTGCGAGCTTGCCCTGGCCAAATGTCCAAATTTAGCTATATCCATATCGATATGCATATATGTATGACAGACAGAAAGAGAGCCCAAACAAACTAAACTAGAGATCAAAGAGGCTACTAGGCAACCAAAAAGAAATGTTAAAAAAAAAAAAAATAGATACTAACATTCATGCCTAAAGGATTTTTAAAATTTAGATCTTTATGAAAGTCACCAAGAAAATAATCAACAAGCTCCGTAGTGTGCACCAGACACTGTAGGGCACTGTTCATAAAACAAGTATTCCCCAGATTATCTAATCCAGTCAAGCCCATAGCGCAAGCATTACTGTAGCTACTATCACGTGAAGGAGACTGCTTCAATCTAGAGAACAAAACATCATCCACACTCCCATTCGTTTTCCCTAATCCACTGATAGAAGGAGCTTCAATCTTGAATTGGTCCATCATCATCTTCTCTCTTTTAGTTTCTCTAGCCTCAACGACCCCATAGACTTGCAACTTCAATATCATCTGTAAATATTTAAATCCAAAGGACGAGAAAAGAACAAAACATAGAGACAGGTCATCCACAATATTAATGTAGAAGTAGAACATACTGATTAAGCCATTTGAACTCCAAATCAACAATTATTCAGGCTCTGTTCTTCTTAAAACCAGAAGTGCGAGTAATCAAGAATCCATTCCATAGTGACCCAAAAAGAAAACTAAAATACACAGAGACCTGCACAATCACATATTGCTCTTTGTAGTAAGCTACATAGGAGACTAAAAGAAAAGGAAAACAAGGATGTGTGATGGTAGCAAAACATCTTAAATAGTACATAATAGAGATCATGCAAAATCAATGATTTTGAAAAGAAAAGTGTATGCAATCAAGACGTCGTCCACGCCATTGCTATTTTGACCATATGTATAAGCATGTGCACAGACACAATTTAACAAACGTATATACATTAGCCATTAATGGGAAACATTAGACTAAATGGAAAAAAAGGGTAAGGTGGAACACAGGTACCAATAACCAAGAGGAGATAACATTCCACAGGTACCATGTTTAAAACAACTGAAACACAAATACCAGTCCAAGTAAGGATGGTGACATATTCTGCTCCGACAATCATGTATTCTGTTCCATAAGTTAGACAAAACTTCTCTCTAGATAATTTCTGTCATCCAAAGAATTTTATTAAACCATGAATTCAGTACCAATTACCACCAAAAGTACACAAACAAATCATCAATGAAAAACATTCTGCAAGATTAATTTTACCATAAAAATCGATGAGGTTCGTAAGAAAGAGTCAACTTAACTGTATGTATTCATATCTCTTAGAATCCAAAGCTTCTATATTCACAACACATTTAGCAAATGAGCTTTACCCACAAATATGAAGTTATTTGAGGCTTATAGTTAAAGACCAAACCAAAAAATCAAGCATTTACTTACCTTCTGATCTGGCTGATCGCAGTCATCAAATAGCTTCCTGTCATCCATGAAAAACTGATTTATCTGTTGAGAAAAATCCCAAATTTCCAACTGCACAAGAAATAAAGGGGGTAAACGGTTTGCTCTCCATTTCTGCATCTTCTTTCTTTCTTTCTTTCTTTTCCAGAAAGAGGTGATGGGCAGCTTACCAAGCGAGATTCAACACAAAAAATAGCACAGGCTCGGTCGAAATCTCTAGGCTCGTTATCCTTAAAATGGTATGCAAAGTTCTGTCAGGTAACGGAAGCAAGAAACACTCGCACAAATCATTCATTCTATCGGCACATAGAAGAGCTTCAAAGCAGATCATGTGAATCAATTAATTATTCTCAAGTATGAGACTATCCCCTGTACAACTGTAGAATAAGCATGATTCACTCCTTTCAGATTCCTTTTGTAGCCATTCTAAGATTCATAAATGAAAATTTCCATAAACCTTAATTATGCAAAGGAGCTAAGTGAGAAAGGTTTTATATGTGGCATAAAGGTATGTACAATATTGTTAATAATAGCATCGTGTAAAACATGTAGCCATATTTTGAATCACTGGTTGGCTGGCCATAAATCCTAGCTGTCATAATACTGACGCAAAAATGCTCTCATCTGGGGTGCATTCTATTAGTAAGCTAACAGCTCATCATATGAGCCTACCATTGGTGCCTGCCATGCCAAAAGCAAGAGAGACCCAATCTTCTCTTCATTTTTAAGATATAAGCTAATTAAACATCTATATTTGGTAAGTGTTATTACTAGTTTAATTTTGTCACAATTAGCATTGACAGCTATAAATCAATGCTCCACCGCTACTCGTAGATTCTAGGCAATTTTTAAATCTCCTTGAAGCATGACACACGGATCAGGACTGTACTTCTCCCTGTCCCTCTCTCTATATCTGATATAAGTCACTTGGCTCTCAACTCCCTTCAAATTTCATTTACAGGTGACTAGAAATGAATTAGTAAACATTTGGCAATCAACCACTAACAAAAAAGCAACAAGCAACAACCGGAATGTTGTCCATTAGAGAGAGACCAAGGAATGGGAGGACAGAGGATTGTCTTGGAACCTTTTGCTTAATCCTTATTATGACTGAGTTTGTTTTGCACAAAAAGGATAGTTGTATTTGTAAAGATAAAAGGTCCTGCACGATATCTGCTGCGGCTAAAAAATCTCCCACGTCCTTCGTATCATTAAGCCTACAGAGGAAGAATAAATGAAATAAATGCCAATGCCCACAATACATGCATTTTCTCATGAAACTAGTCCAAGCAACTAAAACTCTTACCAAATAGACATCGTCCAATAACAGAAACATGCAACATCAATGGAAGTCCACCTAATGATACTCATTAACAACATACTACAGAAACGATTCAAGGACCCCTGAATTTTCAGGAGGTTACATTCATTTATATGTCAAATTCTGATGATTTTAAACAAGCCTTTGTCAGTTATGATTTATAATTAGCTATCAAAACTTAGCAAATTGGTCATTCATTAGTTGCAAGGGCAAATACACGGCAGCACCAGGCCTCTAAAAAAATGTCTGTAAACTAAAGAGACTGCAATCAGAGCATAATTAGCAATTCACCGTTCAAAAGCTCTCAAGAACATCCACTCAGAAATCAACGCAAGACTAAGGTCGTCCTTGCTGCTGCCACCGGAAACGACCTCTTCTTGCCCGGTTTCAGTCTCGCCTACTCTCGAAATGTCAACAACAATCTCCGACTCCACCTTCCAAAAGAAATCATCCTTCCCAAGGTTCTTATTACTCAAACTCGACGCCGCATTATACAACACGCCCTTGTTCTCCCCTCCGGCGCCACCATACAACGCCGCATTCACGTCGCTCCACCACCTGCAAAAAAGATTGATTAAAAAAAAAAACGACATCGTTTCAGCCAATCACCAATTTATAAAAAATAAGTAGACGGAGGGAGTAGAGTGCCTGAGGGGAACTAAAACGAGGGGTTGAGGGGAGAGGGCGAGATTAGAAATGTCGTCGTCGGTGAAAACGGGGGAGGGAAGGTAGAGGAAGTTGGCGGAGGAATCCATATTTGATGGAGGAGACGAAGCGGAGGGTTCTGGAGAAAGGCGTCTGATAAAAGGGAATGGAAAGAAGGAGATGGAAGGAAATGAACTTTTTGTAGAGAGCGAAAGTAAGAACTTGGAGCTGTGGAGCGATAAATACGCTGTCGTTTCAAGCTATTAAAGCCACGGCTCACAATACTTCTGCAACTTCATGCATGGCACTTTCTAGAAAGCAGAAAATTTCAGCACAGAAGAAAGAAAATGGGAATGAAGGGACGGTTTTTGATTGACGGTTTTTTTTTTTTTTTTTTCTCCGCGAACTTTTAATTTTCCTTTTTCCCCGCTTACTCGAGGAGAATGATAGGATGCTCTACCAGAGTAACCAAAATTTTCCTTCCAAGTGTAAAGCTTGCGTGTATTTTCATTTTGCTCTTCCAAATCCAATCAAGAACAAATGTCCCAATTTATTGGCCGTTTTGTCTTTTGTCCCATTTTTATTGGGAAATGATATATGCCTCCAAAAAAAGTTTAGGGAGTTCCTTTTAACTTTTTCTTCATGTAAAAAAACGATATTGCTCTTTATTAGATCTTTTAATTTTCTTCCTCCTCTTACTATCAAAGTTTAGTAAAAGATTCTTAAATAATTTAAATATTCCTTCAAATTTATATTTGTTTACTGAAAATTTACATTTGTTCACTAAAATTTTATATTTGTTTAGAATATATGCGAACGAAGATCCAGACGACCATGCAGACGTCTGGACCACAATCACCTCTTTAGCATTTTAACAATTGGAGTTCATGTAATTTTTTAGTATTTTGATGTAACTTTCTAGCATTCTGATGTAATTTCTCAGCATTATGATGTAACTAATTTTTCTTCTAAAATCACATCATTTTTTGCATTTTTTCAGTTTAAATTTGGTCCATGTGATAACATCTCAGTTATCCATTTTGCTACAATAAATCACGGTCATCAACTTGTGATAATAGAACTTGTGGTGCCCCAAATCCAAGCAATTCTATTCCTTTAACTAATTGAACAACAACTCAAGGTCATTTATCAGTAAGAAGGTTAGAAAATAACAACACTGCATTAAAACAAAATAATTGTACAAATTGATTTTAAGATAACAACACCGGGTGATTTAAACTAAGTAAAGAGATTCATAACTGCAATTTAACAGTTTGCAAAATGATTACATTAACATACAATCCATTACAAAAACAGTTTGATAGTTATGAATCTCTTTGCTTAGTTTATAATTACAGTTAGTGTTATTATCTTAAAATCAAATTGTACAACTATTTTATTTTAACGTAGTGTTGTTATTTTCTAACCTGCTTATTGATAAATTAACTTGAGTTGTTGTTCAATTGGTTAAAGAAATATAATTTGATCGTTGTACAATTAATTTGTGTATCAATAATAATGGTTATAATGGTCATATTTTTATTAGTCATGAAATAGTATATGCGCTATGAGAAAAGCTTAAGGAGCTCATTCGAACTTTCTCTTCGTGTAAAAAGACAATATTGCCTTCTATTAGATTTATCAAATTTCTCACTTTCGAAATTGCCGTTAGCCTTCTTCCTCTTACTACAAAAACTTAGTAAAAAATCCTTAAACAATTTAAACATTCTTTCAAAATTACATTTGTTTATTAAAAATTTACATTTATTTATTGAAAATTTACACTTATTCACTAAAAATTTACATTTGTTTATAATACATGCGTACAAGGTCCAGACAACTATGCGAAAGTTTAGACCACAATCACCTCTTTAGCATTTAATAGTTGGAGGTCATTTAATTCCTCAACATTTTGACGTAACTGTTTAGCATTCTGATGTAATTTCTCAACATTATGATGTAACTAATTTTTCTTCCAAATTTACCTCATTTTTTGTATTTTTTTCAGTTCAAATTTGGTCTACATAGTAGCATATCAGTTATCAATTTTGTCATAATAAATTATGGCCATCAACTTATGGTAAATAGAACTTGTGGTGACCAAAATCCAAGCAATTCTATTCATTTAACAAATTGCATAACAACTCGAGCTAATTTATCAATAAGCAGGTTAGAAGATAATAAAATATTAGAAGATAATAACACTACATTAAAACAAAATAGTTGTATGAATTTATTTTAAGATAACAGCACCAGCTGTAATTATAAACTAAGCAAAGAGATTCATAACTATCCAAATATCTTTGCAATGGATTGTACGCTGATGTAATCATTTTGCAAACTGTTAAATTGCAGTTATGAATCTTTTTGCTTAATTTAAATCACCAAGTGTTGTTATCTTAAAATCAAATTGTACAACTATTTTCTTTTAATATAGTGTTGCTATCTTCTAACCTGCTTACTAATAAATTAGCTCGAGTTATTGTTCAGTTGGTTAAAGGAATATAATTGCTTGGATTTAGGGCACCATGAGTTATATTGCCATAAGTTGATGGCCATGATTTATTGTGACAAAATGGATAACTAAGATGTTGCTACGTGGACAAAATTTGAACTAAAAAAATGCAAAACATGATGTGATTTTAGAAGAAAAGTTAGTTACATCAAAATGTTGAGAAATTACATCAAAATGCTAAATAATTACGTCAAAATGCTGAAGAATTACATGACGCACAACTGTTAAAATACTAAAGAGGTGATTGTGGAGTCGTCCGGACCATTGTCCGTATGTATTATGAACAATTGTAAATTTTCAGTGAACAAATGTAAATTTTCAGCAAACAAATGTAACTTTGAAGGAGTGTTTAAATTGTTTAAGAATTTTTTATTAAGCTTTGGTCGTAAGAGGAGAAAGAAATTTGAGAAATCTAATAGAGGGCAATATTGTCTTTTTACATGCAGAAAAAACTAGAAGGAGCTTCTTAAGCTTTTCTTGTAGCACATATATCATTTTCCTTTTTATTTACTATTTAGATTAGATTTTGAATTAATATACGTGCCTCGCATGAATTCATAGAGGTCATCACTTGAAATATGAATAATATGTTAGTGAAATTTGTGTTGTTTTAACGTGTTTTTTTATAGTCAGTATTTTGTATGGCTGAAAAAAGGGAAAAAAAATAAAATAAAAGGCACCAAATCAAATTAGATTCCTATGGCTGAAATATTACATCTTTTGCGAAGTTATAACTCTATTACTTTTTGAAATGTTTTACCATTTTTCAAAAGGGACTATTATTGAACAAATCTAGTAATGATTATACTCTCTTAAGTAATTATAATTTTCTTCTTTAATTTTGGAGGTATTAATTGTTTTCAAACTCAGTCTATTACAACTTTGTGATTGGATAGGATCAGGTGGATGCAAAGTAAATGATAAATGAATCAAAGTCAAAACAATGACAAAAACTTATATATGATTTTGAAACTTTAATTAATTTTAAGTGAATATACAGTATTTGAGATATCTCTTTAATTCTATTTAGTGCGTCTTTGTGTGTGTGTTAGTGTGTGACTAATTGGTTGCTTTTTTACATTTCAATAACGGACCAATAGTTTTTGTCATTTATTTTTATTTAAGCCACAATTGTTCACATTTAGCGTGAAATTATGAATTCTCCTATGCCAGACATGTGTATACTAATATTGCAAGAGTTTATCTTAATGCGGTAGACTTTCCTTATTTACCATAATTTTGGTTCATTATATGGAAATTCACATAATTTATATTGAAATATTAACTTCTATATATAAACAACATCTAGAAGGCGATTGATAACAGTACTTCGTTGAAATATCCCTCTGTAAGATGAATTATTGTCATTGTGAGTTATATAGTTATATTTTCTTAAAAAAAAAAAAAAACCTATTTGCTTCATTTGCAAGGACATTTTTAATTGATAGAATGATTAGCAATTTTTATCATTCATGAATTAACATTAATATACACGCGAGGTTTCTTGTTACCGTGTACTATGTTAATTAAAGCAATCAAACCAATAATCAAGTTTAAATTTAAAAATAAATAGTTAAAAACATGTTAAACATGTGATTTTGTGAGCTATAAACTCAATTAACAAATATAAAAATATTGTTACTATACTATTACCATATAAAGCTTTCCTATGGCCTTTAGCAATAAAATATCAAAAGGAGAAGATTTTAGAGCAATGATTATTTTTCAATCATAATCAGAACATACCAAAATATTAAAGAAAAGTAACAACCAATTAGATAGGAACTACTTGTACTAGATTTTTTTCGATGTTATCTAAATTTTTACATGTAAATTCTGAAGTTTTGTCAATGCATTAGCGGTCGAGCCTATGTATCTTGAAAAAACACCATTTGAGATAACAAACAAATAAAGAATATACATATTAATACAAATTTATGCAATAAAAAGGGAAAATACATATTTTAGTAGGTTGGTTGAAAGTGAATAATATGAATACGCACACATGTTTGTGTGGGTATTCCGATAAATAAAGATTCGTACAGTTGAAAGAAAACATAAAAAAGAAAGAGAGAAAAGAAAAGTGCACAATGAAATATAAGATATATAACACATACTCAATTTGTTTAATTAAGTAAAAATTAATAATATTTTTTTTATTCAAAAAATAGTAATAATTGAAAAAGAAAGAGGAAAGGGAACATCTATTATTGAATTTGAGGAGAAATAAGAAGACAATGTAAACTTTGGGAGAATAAAGAAAATGATTAGAAAGAGAAAAAAGTTAAACATAGAATTGATTAAAGTACAAATATGAAATTAGAGTATTTGATTAACCATACGTCATGTATGAAATAATGTTTGATTAAAGAGAGAAAATTCAAAATTAGGGTAAGTTACTAATCACAAATTACATATTTTTTGGGTATGATTTATGAAAGAGAACAAGTGAATTTCAATAGTTTAAGTTACTAATGAGCTGTAATAATTCGAGCGTAGCATACGGGATCATTCAATTAACATAACATTTGCAATTCAAGGGAATATTCTTCTCTTGATTTTTTCTATTTTAGTTTGATGGTATTCGTGATTGTTCAAGTATGTCGTCTTTTTAGCACACATAATTGAACGGACCAAATTACCATTTCATTTCTTAATCTTTTTCAAAATACGTATTGCCTAAGTAAATGGTCAAAACAAAAAATTGTTTTCTATTAACGTGACAAAAATGTTATGCATGTAACTATTATTGAATATTAACGATCACTAAATATAATTTGTCGTACTTTTTGTTCTTTATCTTTTTAGTTACATTTTTCTCTTACGGGGAGTAATTACCTTTTACACTTATCGGGGAATTGGTTGACAAAGATAAATATATAAAAGAAAGCATCCATAACGAACGCATATATTTAGTGAAAATAGAGTCTTTATATGCTACACAAAATCTAAAATGATAAAAGTGTGTCGTGTAGCAAGAAAATTTGGTTTGTCAATGTCGATAAAAGAATTTATTGACACGTGGATATACATTATCTTTTAGCCAAAAAAAAAAAAATTGACAATTTGATAAAAAGATAAAAAGTTATTGACGCGGTGATATATTTGTCTGCTTCTCATTTAAATTAATAATAAAAAGAAAAAAGAATAACAGAAGGGGAGAAAAATAAAGTGTTATTAACGTGTGGAAATTCAATGCATTGTTTTCTCCTTAAAGCCATACTTTCTAAAGAAAAAAAAAAAAAGAAAAAGGATATAAATCCAGCAAAGCTCTCCCCCGACCTTGTTCCAACTCAGCGCCTAACCCTCGCAACTTCCTTGACCTCCAGCTCACACACCCCCAAGTCAAGTCAACTACGTCCGTCCGACGCCGTTTCCCCTATTCCCCTTAGACCACAAAATCCCTCTCCCCCGCCATTACTCCTCGAGGGTCCCAGCAAAATCTCTTCATTTAAAAAAAAAAAACTCAACCATAACAGATTAGAAAACGCACGCCCGCACTACCCCACACGGACTTGGGATTTCTACTGTCGCCAACCGACCATTTCTACCATTTTACTCGGACTATTGTACACTTTCGCCTACACCATTACCATTTTATTAGTGTTCGAAGTATTTCTCCAAAAAAAAAAAAAAAAAAAAAGTGCCTTAAGTAGCCCTATTGTACAAAACTCTCGTTCATTCGCCAAAATTTCAATCAAAGTTGAGTCGTGTAAATGATATTGATTTTTCTAAAAGTTAATTTTAAATAAGGTAAAAATCATAATTTAAAAGATAATATTTAGTTGCTTGTGATTTTAACTTTAAAAAAAATCTAAAAGAAATAAAAAAAGTAATTGAAACATTACGTGATTGATTTTTTAAAATAAAAAACTAAAAGCAAATACAAAAATAGAGTTGAGAATAAACTTAAAATTCAAATAATCTTATCTTATATGAACAATCAATAATATACAGACTTAAAATTCAAATGATCTTATCTTATATGAACCATCAGTAATACATTATTGTTACCTTTTGCAATCATTGTGATTCACTTTGGATTTTCTGTTATATTTTTGTTGTATATTGGCTCATTTTTTCTTGATAACGAGATGTATATTATGTTTTTAAATAATATAATGTAAGCATAATACAAAATATGTAACAAAAATTGCTAGGAGAAGCCACACAAGACACAGCAACAAAAACATACTTGCCACATAGTTTTTACCTACTCCTGAACGAGACAACGTTAAATGGCATAGGTTATTGTTATTAGCAGTGCTTCCCCCAACCACACCTTATTTAGCACTTTTACTCCTGTATATAAAGTTGCTACAGCTACAATCCCATCCTTCTCTCTCTAGCCTCTGTTTCTTTGAAACAAATAACGGCATCTTCTTCATCAAATCTCTCTCTTCTTCTCACACACTCAGACACACACTCAAACACCCTTTTTTCCCGGATAAAAATCCGTCAGAAATAACCCATTCAATTGAATCTTCTCCCTCCTCCTAAAATCAACCCAACCCATGTAGTCTCCTCAGATCTTATACCTTTCTCTCTCGAGGATTAGTCCATTATTTTTCTTTTTTTTTTTTTTTTAATTTTCAAGAAAAGAATTTGAGAATGGTGGTTAAGATGATGACTTGGCGACCATGGCCGCCACTGCAAACAAGAAAATACGAGGTGAAATTAAAAGTACAGAGACTGGAGGGTTTGGTGGCTGTGATGGGCAGCAGTGATTGGGTGCATGCGGCCTCTGATAAAGAAGGTGGTGGGGCTTCGCCGGGATTAATCGTGGAGATCAGGTGGAAGGGACCCAAGATCGCCCTCAGTACTTTCAGGAGAAGCACTATTAAGAAAAACTGTACTAGAGAAGAGTGTGTTAAAATCAAGGAGGTTGGTGACCCTGATGGGAATGAAAACGCCGCCGTTCTGGTGGAGTGGGATGAGGAGTTTCAGACCGTTTGTAGTCTTTCTGGGTACAAGGATAATGTCTTTCATCCTTGGGAGGTTGCCTTTGCCGTATTGTTCAATGTGAGTATTTTTTTTTTTTGGGATTTACTTTTTTTCCCTTTTTATTTAAATTAATTGTTTGACTTTTTCGCTTTTCTTGGTTTCTGTTTTTTTCCCCTTAATGTGGGGAAATTTGTTGTATTTTGGGTTTGCAATGTTAAAGTTGGTTTTTTCTTTTTGGGAGAAATTCTGTTGCCATTTCAAGATTGTTTCTTTCTATTTCTATTTTTTGGGTTTTCCTTTTTCGGTTGAATTTCTGGGAAAATTTTCCTCTCTTTGCATGACTTGATGATATAGATTATCTATAGTTTATTGGATTCCAAATTTGTTCCTTTTTTAGTTTTGTTGAAGAGTGAGTTTTTGTTCATTCCTTGATTTGGAAAATTAAAGAAAGGAATCAATAGCGAAAAAGTAAAAGTGAACAAACAGCACGGTGCAGTCAGTCTAGTTTGTACATGACTCTACCATCTCATCTTTTCCCTATTCTTTGTTCTGATATGCCTCTGTTATAATTAGATACTGTGATCTCAATCTCTTTATGCCAGAAATGCCAGCCACTTGTTTCTGCTTATGTACAGAATCTTCATTAATCCAAGCCATGGAATAAGTTGGTTATACGAGTGGTTGTTATGTGTCTCAGCTCGTGTGTTGTAGCTGTTATCAGAGCATCAGAATGTTGGGAAATTTTGAAAGTGCTGTAGTGATTTATTTAGAGGACAATTGAAACTGTGTCTAGTCTATGATGTGAGAGTCGGAATGTTGGCACATTGTGGAATGTGGTGTTCTGTGGGGACATCGTAGATCTTTTATTTGTTCCTATATGAATGCTTTTGCTACTTGTGACGTAAAACTTGTGTGATTCTTGTTTGGAAGCTAATTTGTTGGTATCAAGCGCTAAATAGATTTGTCGCTTTGCTAGGTATTATTGTTCTTCATCTCTTAATTGAGTTTGGCGGCTACTGCCTGCACAAGTAAAATTACGGTCTTTGTACGCATTCTTTATAAGAGTGCTAGAGGCTTGGAATTTCTTGTGGTGGACAGGAGTTTTTATCTACACTGAGAAGAATCCTTTTCTGACAAGTAGAATCTCCTGTGATGCGTTATTTTGTCTATTCTTTTGGTTGGAGATTTCGTTTGAAACTTTATCTTTTTTCATATAGCTTAATAGCATATTTTGTCTCTTTCCAGGGTTTGAATCAAGGGGCAAAGAACAAGGGTTGTTCTCTTGTTGGTACAGCAGTATTGAACCTTGCTGAATTTGCTACCAAGATTCAAGAGGAATTCGAACTTGATATTCCTCTGGCACTTTCAGGCAGTACGTTTGAGCCTCATCTCTCACTTCATGTATGTCTCTAATTTATTGTGTTACCGTTACTTTTTTCCAGATTTTAAATTGTATTCTTATCTTTTAGTTGGTTTGATTGATATTCAATTATTGTTGTCTGATTTTTATCTCTTATTTGATGCAGATAGCACTTAGCTTATTGGAACTAAGAGCTGCACAAGAATCAGTGGAATCGGCACAAAGGACAATGTTTCCTGTTCAATCCCCACTGCAATCTGGAGAAACTCCAACACCAGAGAAAGATGAGCTTTCTGCTCTTAAAGCTGGTCTCAGAAAGGTCAAGATCTTCACAGAATATGTGTCAACCCGGAGAGCTAAAAAGGCTTGCCGCGAGGAAGAAGGTAGTGAAGGCGGCAGGTGCTCCGCCAAGAGTGACGAGGGTGAGTATACTTACCCATTTGACACAGATTCCCTTGATGATTTTGATGAGAGAGAATCAGATGATGGCAAAGAGGGTGCTATGGTTAGGAATTCATTTAGTTACGGCACATTAGCTTATGCTAACTTTGCAGGATGGTACTCCAATTCTAGGATCAGTGGCGTTGATGAGGATTGGATTTACTACAGCAATCGCAAATTGGATGTTGGCTGCCCGCACATTGACAATCCCCCTGCTTCTGTTTCTGAGCCATCTGTCTTGCAGAATGCGAAGCGTAGTATATTACCTTGGAGGAAGAGGAAGCTGAGCTTCAGATCTCCTAAAGCCAAAGGAGAGCCATTGCTAAAGAAGGGATATGGAGAAGAAGGTGGAGATGACATTGACTTCGATCGCCGGCAGCTCAGTTCGGATGAATCTCTCTCTTTTTGGGTAAGGAACTTAATGACTTTTTAATTTGTTATGGGAAGAGAGGGGCAAGGGGATCAGTAAGTCATGTAATATTTCTTGAAGTTTCTCTCTAGAGTTGCAAAAGCTTACGATGTCTTCTGTGCTCTGTGCATTCTGTTATTTTCTGTTAATGATTAGTATTAGAATGTTTGGTTGAACATCTCATGCTATTATAACTTTCCTTGTGAGCATGCCTGATGGAGCTTTTGCACGTATTAATTTTCTGGTGGACGCATGCCATGGGTCTTTCAATAGTTGTTTTCATATTCTGTCACGAGGACAAATGTGCAAGTACATGTAGTCTAGTATTTCTTGTATGGTGAGCGTTGGCCCTTCTGTGGTTTTATTAACCATGTAATCTTCAGTGGCTCCGAGTTTTGATAAGCATGTGCTCCATTAATTAAGAACTTTTGATATTACATCGTTACTTTTATCTTTTAATGTAAATCTTAAATGTCAAATTAAGTCATGTCTGTACTTAACTTGGCAGTGGCGCAAGACAGATGAAGACTCAAGTGCACATCGGTCATCAGTGTCTGAGTTTGGAGATGACAATTTTGCTATTGGTAGTTGGGAACAGAAAGAAATTATGAGCCGGGATGGACATCTAAAGCTCCACACCCAGGTCTTCTTTGCTTCCATTGACCAGCGAAGTGAGCGAGCAGCTGGCGAGAGTGCCTGTACTGCCCTTGTTGCTGTAATTGCTGATTGGTTGCAAAATAACCATGATCTCATGCCAATTAAATCGCAGTTTGATAGCTTAATCAGAGAAGGATCTCTAGAATGGAGGAACCTTTGTGAAAATGAGAGTTACAAAGAGCGATTTCCTGACAAGCACTTTGATCTCGAGACTGTCCTCCAGGCTAAGACTCATTCTCTTTCTGTAATTCCTGGAAAGTCATTTATTGGATTTTTTCATCCAGATGGGATGGATGAGGGAAGATTTGATTTTCTTCATGGTGCCATGTCATTTGACAATATCTGGGATGAAGTCAGCCATATTGCCTCAGACTGTCCAAGTGATAGTGAACCTCACGTCTACATTGTCAGTTGGAATGATCATTTCTTTGTGCTTAAGGTTGAAGCTGAAGCTTACTATATCATTGACACATTAGGAGAGAGGCTCTATGAAGGATGCAACCAGGCTTACATTCTGAAATTTGACAGCAATACCACCATATATGAATTGCCAGAAACTACTAAATCGTCCCATGAAAATTCTGTTGGCGACCAGCAGATTGTTGTAGCAGAAGAACCAAAGAATTCAACTTCTCAGCATATAAGCTTAAACGAAGGTTCTTTAGAAAATACTGAACCAATGAAGAGTGAAGAGGAAGAAGTGGTGGTTTGTCAAGGCAAAGAATCATGCAAGGAATATATAAAGAGCTTCTTGGCTGCTATTCCAATTAGAGAACTACAGGCAGACATCAAGAAAGGTTTGATAAAATCAACTCCCCTTCATCATCGACTGCAGATTGAATTTCACTTCACTCACTTACAACGACCAGCCCCTACAATTCCACCAGCAGAAGAAGCCACTTCAATCGTGCAACAAGTAGCTGAGGTTGCCTGACTGATATTGGTGCATAGTGAGTTAACTGTAAATCAATTGAAAAACATGTTAGTCCTAACTTTCCCCTTTTCTTCTCCATTAGTCATAAGGTGTCTGGGTTAAAGAGTGCCCATTTAATCTTTTTTAGCGGCTTGTAACAAAGCATGGTATGTTGCTATGCCATTTTGCTTCTGATGTGTCCGTGTCGTTTTGTTCTGTGTGTAACATGTCCTTAATCTTAATTCTTCTCAGAAGGATACTTTGTAAATGACTTGTTTAATTTCTTTCAGTTCTCTCTATAACATTGCTAACTTCGAATCTTTATACTGTGCTGTCCCTTTTCAATAATAGGATTAGATGCACAGCCGACCGCAATCAGTGGGTTGGAGAGTGGATAGGAGTACCTTTTAATCTTAGGTGAGGTATTAGGGGGTCATCCAATTTTTTATTTTCTGTTTCTTGGGGATTCTATTTTCTGGCTGGTAGGGGGGAGGGTGGCCTGGGGCAGGGGAACGGGAGGGCCAGAAGAAACAATATAAAAGGCGGATGCCCATGTCCTTGTTTTGGGGTCGATTATTTTAGTTCCATCAAGAATGATTCAGGATGGAAACATTCATGTGAAGGTGCACTGTTTAGCTGTAAAGGTGACTTTTTCGAATTTGGTCTTCTAGAACTCCAAAAGATTCTCTGCGTTAACCATTTAAGAATATTTTAGGCCAAATTTTTATGGCAGTTCACCAGTTTATCATTTATTTCCAGTGATTTATATATCCATTAACTTCCACGATCTCGTTTCTAATGAAATAAACTTGGCATGCAAAGGATGAGGGTTTTCTTAATACTATTTCACCCCCTGCGATCAACTCTGTTCACGTAGGGTATTCTTGTGTTGTGGTTCCAAATACAAGACAGTGATTAGCATGACCGGATAGCCACAAAATTGTATCATTAGCATGGACATACTTATTTTGTGAACCAAACCGTGCAAGATTTAGCAGAATATTCTAAACTTACAGCATAAAATATTGACTGTCTTGATTTCAGCATTCTAAACTTCAAAACAGAATATTGACTGATTTAATCAGAATATAGAACATGAAGTATTCTAGTTCCATGCATTAAATAAAAGATGTCATACTGTGGAATCACAAAGCCCAGTCACTGTCCTACTGTAATTGGTATTGGGTGGCATGGGGTGCGCAAAAACTTTAATTCACATCAATTTATAACTTGGAAACAAAAAAAGAAAAAAAGGAGAGATAACTGATAATATTCATGGGTGAGCGAATATTTTGATTCACATCACATGATAACTTGGAAAAAGAAAAAGGAAAAAAAAGATATTTCTGATAATAGTATTAAATTTTTTTTAGTAGAGAGATGTTTCAAAAGCATCATGCCCTTTCTAGCAGAAGTGACTTAAAGATCATGTACTTAAGATAGTTGATTTGATGCAGCAACCTTTTAAACTTTTCTTCCAAAGTTAGGACTTTGCTGAGCAACTCTTTTTGACCAAGTTCTGTAAATATGCTAACATAAAATATAAATTTGTTACAACGAATTTTATTCAGGGGGATATCCTTATCCTTGAGCAGACATCTTTCACCACATTTGTCTACAAAACATGGGCTTCACGGTCAAGTTGGACCATAAGCTAGAGAAGTAGGTATTGCATAGATCACATGATGTATTAGAATCAATTACAAATCATCAAATAATATAAGATGTGGCCCAATGACACACGCATATTACGTGATATATTAGAATAAATTATACATTATCAAATAATACAAAATGTGACTTATTATCATTACGTGAAAATAAATTATTAATTTTAGTGCATCATACATCGATTCACATGGTGCGTTAAGTAATTTTACTAGAGCCTGTTATGATGCTTGGTCACTTCAGAAAAGTTTTTGGCCAAAAAAGGAGACATGAATAAAGAAAAGTTAATGTCGGCGTTTAGGCCTACACCCAGGGACAAGTTGCACTCAGGATTCCGAATGTTTCAATCAAAGCTGGACCAGAGAAACCTCTATCTCATGCTTTTGGATCAGGCCAGCCTTGTTACTGGATCATCCTTGTCTCATTCCTTACATGCCCAAATTAAGTGGACTTCTAATTCAGGCTGTGTATCTTTCAGAGATTCAAGAACTTGTTATCCAGCTTAGTTTGTGCATAACTCAAGATAAAAATGTTAAACAATCAAGTTAATATAAAAACTGTCTCTAATTAGACAAGTGAGTAGCATATCTATGATTCTGTGCTACTTCTATTAGGGTGGTGACATCCCTTCGAGTTTGTACACCTAAGTTGACTTTTTTTTTTCTTTTTTTAAATTTCGTTAGCAAAGATCTCTCATTTATGCAGATTCTTCTTTCATTTATTTCGTATTTTTTTACCTGTGGATTCATGGAGGTGGGGAATGGTGGCTTTGATCAGATGATGATTCCTCGCATTCCAATTTTCTGATTGATATCCAGGAGCTTTGCTGGCCAGGTTTAACTGAAGTTTTAACCATGTCAGAGAACAATTACTCTTTCCACTCTTTGTTTTGCTCTTCTTAAAGTGACGAGTTTCATGTTCTCATGAAAAAGGAAGAGGCTATCATTCCCTTTCTAATTATCCCATGGCGTCTTACGGTAACTACTATTTTGGAGGTAGTATTTGCCTATGACACAAGCAAATAGCAAAAGCATTGATGAGTGATAAGTGATAAGCAGCAAAAGCTAAAGTATGGCTGAAGAAAGGGGGGGGGAAAAAGTCTCACTTGTTTAAGCTACAACTGGGACACTTAACTAATCCATTTTCATTGCACTCTGAGCATCTGATTATCGGTTCATCATTTCCTTGAGCGATTCTCTTGCGACTTCTGTTGCACTTCAAACACAGTACAAAACGCACTCCAGCACACCCATGACAAGGATTATAATTCGAGGGAATCAGAGGTATCCCTTGCAAGAGTTTCTTCAGGATTCCACTTTCATGCAATCCCACCACTTCATCTGCTCCTCCTATGAATCTACCTCGAATGAAAAGCTTTGGAGGGACTACCTTGCGGCCCATAATCCTCCAAAGCTCCTCTCTGTATTCCAAGTGCATGGAAACGTCCCTCTCGTAGTATTCAACTCGAAAGCTGTCCAATAGAAACCGAATTGTATTGCAGTCTTCAAATGTTTTCCTGATTCCTTTAATGCTTGTTGTGTAGAAAACAATTGTTTCACTTCATTCCGGAGGACATTTTTCTTCATATCCTCTCAATGATACAAATGCTTCAGAGTGACCATTTGCATCAATCATTTTGCATTCTTCCATATCTGTCAGCTTAAAACAAGCTACCAGTGTGAAGTCGGAGAGGCTCTGATCTTCTTTCACCGTCAGTGGCCGCAAAGCTAATCCACCAGTTCCCACTATTAAATCAGCCTGATATTTCTGATCGCGTGATTCTGCCAATAACTGTGCCTGATCAGATAGTTGAATTGTACCAACGCTGTCAGTTTGATACTGTAACGTACTTCCAGTGTCTTCTTTGTATTCCAGATAAGAGAATATGTCCTCCTGGGACTTCATGGGGCACCTAAAATCTGCTTTGTCATTCTCATATTGAGCAGGAGCCTGTTTTTCCTTTTGAACGTCCTATATGATTTCAGACGGAGTGATTCTCTCACCCAGGACTAAATCCGACTGAATATCATAATTCTCGCATTCTTTTGGAGGTGTTGAAGTCGGGAAGCATTGGTGTGAAAGATTAGTAGTAGAGGTGGTGGTTGAGATAGATTTCAGTTTCTTTCTCATTCTTCCTTCCATGCTTTTCATCCCTTTTCACAACGAGTTGAGATGAGAACACCATTGAAAGATCTGCTTAAGATAAATAGCAATTTCTTTTCGTTCTTGATATCCAGTATTTGGAAGGTAGCATCTCGACTGGAAACGTTCGTCACCCTTATATTAACTTTTCAATCATGAGTTTATTGATAGGTTAGGGTAGCCATCGGCCGTGCAAGGTCATGCATGGTTTGGTTGGTACCAGAGTAGTTCCCCGGGCCACCATTCATCATTCAGTCACAAGGGAGCAAAAGCCGTTGCTTTTTCTCGTTCTATCATTTGAGCTTTCTGGATATAAAGCAACTATGGTGATTGAGCTTTTTCTCTACCAGGCATGAGCAATGTCTCAGCCTGTCAACACCAACAAGCAAATCAACAGGTCCTGGTGCAAGAATCTTTTACCAACTAATTTGCTTGCTAATGTACAATTTGTAACATGCTTACCGAGCTCTGACAGACTAGAGTAGCTCTCAAAGCACCATGCTCAATACCCTCCCCACCCCACAAAAAAAATCAAAAAACACATAAACACCCGACACAAAAAGATAATTATAATAATAAACATTAAGGTGGTCAACAAAATATGGTGCCCTGACACTAATCCCTGTTTTTTTCTTTTGGGGTGAATGCCCATACACTAATCCGTTGTATCAAATTCTTTGCTCATAGCTTTTATCCTTCCAACAGAAACAAACAATTCCATCAATTCCATCAATTCCATCAAAAAGCAGTTCCCTCTTTTCAACTGCACCACCATTTTCAACAAAATATGCTTTTATTTGGTGATGACAACCACAGAAAGGGCAATGTAAGAACAAGAGGAAACTAGATATCATGATCAAGAGTCATGGTTTCGCTAAATGATTCTTTTAAGAGACTTTATTTCATTAAGCAAATTTAGTAAACGGTTCAGGAATTCTACATATTGGATAATGATAATGAAGTTTCGACCATAATATATAGTCCTGTCTTTGTCTTTTGATCCAGGAAGAAATAACCATCATATGGTTTCAAAAGACACAGCGGGAAAAAGGTAGATTAGGAACATAGGAGGTATACATTATTGGAAAAACCCATCGCGAAGTGTTGACTCAGTCTTCCAAGCACTCAACTATCAGCAACAGCCTCTGATTCAAGAAAACCAATGCTGAAGTCAAAGTCAACGCATGTCAACTGCTTCTTGTTACCATCCTCCATTGTCATTTTGAGTGAGTAAGAACCCTGAATATGTGAAGAATTATGAGGCTCACATTATCATTGATTGGAATTATAAATGTAATAAATGCTTTCGTGATTCTATGGAATGACAGTTATTACAGCCAGTTTAGTTGGTCGACTCGACGAAAGATGGAGAGGATCAACCTTCATGAAAATGCCAATATAACAACAGTTGAGCCATAACATGATACAGTTACCATCCAAAGGCCGTGTTAGAACTCGGAGTAAAAGCTGACAGCTTGATGCATCTAAAAATGTTTTTAGTTCACAAAGGAACCCTCCTGAGAAGCATTGGGCTAAAACACATCCAGCATGGCAAAAAAGAAAAAGATCTAAACAAAGGAGCAAATGGATTCCATACAGGCCATATTGCAAAATAAAAACAAGTAGTCTCCAGTTGCCCATGTACTATAATGCAGATCTTCCTCCCTATTGTATTTGTGAAAACTTGAAAATTGTTGTCTAGGCATTCTAGCTTAGGCATTATGAAAAGAATCAAATGTCAATGGAAGATGCAGAACCACATTAAACAGAATTAAAAAGATGACTCACAGGTGGGGTATATCCAGGTAAAACTTGAGAGTGAGCAATCTGAAAATCTCCAGCAGAGACAGGGCAAGATGTCTCAGTACAAAGATCATGAGTCTCAGTGCGGACATGAAACCCAAAGTAGGTAACGTCAATCACTAGTTTCCCTCCAGATAGGGAAGTATCTGCAAGCCAAAATCCAAGTGATGTAAGGTAATATTCAAGACTAATCCATGAACGCCATCATTAAACAAATCAGAGTTTGATTTTTCTTCTCATTCTAATTTGTCCAATCTTCTAATGGTTTGTTTCATGGTACTTAAACATGCACTTTGCTCAATAAGAGAAGAGGTACTGACAGAGAAAAAGGCCAATACAAAGAGTTTGATGGAAACTAGAATTCAGTAGCCTTGTGGAATAAAGAGAAGAAGCAAGGCACAGTCAATACACAACCAAGTTCAACAAAACGTAGTTGCTAATGGTAATGCATTTAGTAACAGATAAACAAGCTGGTGGATATTAAAAATGCCAAATCAAAAGCCATTATACTTTTAGCAGGAATACAGACAACTCCATTAACTAGAAAGTACTACAATATTATGGAAAATACCAAAATCAATCTAGATAATGAAGAAAACACGAGCAGCATTTAAGCAATTACCTGTAGATGCAGCGATTTTGAAGGTAGTTTCCTTGTTTCTGGTCACAGGATACGGTGTTATGTCCACACCACTGACCTTGACAGCATAATTAGCCTTCTTATCTGCATTCAATTTGGTTAATACATACAATAAAAACACAAAAGAGAAGCTTCCCAACAAAAATACCAATATCTAGCACTAAGACAGAACAAATATCTGTGAAAAACTGTTCATATAGTAACGTTGTCAATATCTTTTACTTAATATAAACAAAATACAATTACAAAAACTCAATATATTTAAGCAAGAAAAGCTTGACCCGTGATTACAACTTAGAAAACAAAGCTAAATAAAACGATTCTAAAAGGTTTTAGAGTAAAGCAGACATTAGATAATCAGAACTTAACTTTTAAATTTCCTCACAAATTGAAACAGATCCTTAATTCTCAATTTTAGAATCAACAAAGCAAAATCAAAGTTTACTTACAGTATGAATCTCATATAAGGAGCAAGAAAAATCCAAAACCGGCAAATAAACAAGAATAAATCACATAAAAAATAAGAAATAACATAGTACTTCTGAATCTTGATCAAATAAAATTGCCCAAAATTGGTTCTTTTCCTCAGGGGCCAATTTGGTAGGACATTTAAGATGGAGATAATAAAGAAAGAAAAATTAGATGGGTCAGAGTAAAATTTCCAGAAAACTCACCGCAGTAGCGAACGTCGGTGGATTTTGCCGTAATGGACGGAACAAGGAAACCCACCGAAAGGAAGAGTGCCACAGCAACAAGATTCAATTGAGACCTCGCCATTGATTGATTTTCTGCAAGAGTGAGAAAGACAAAGATAAAGAAATTTCGCAGGAAAAAGTACGTGACAATCTAAGGGGAAGACTGATGGTTAGAATTCAGGGAGACGGTGGATGCCAACGACAATTATTGAACCGTCAGAAGAACGTTTGGTGCTGTACTTTGGAAAAAATGAGTCTCGACAACTCCTGATAGTTTCTAGATTCCTTTCTTCGCACTCAATCCTTTTCCTAGTTAGATTCGCTACATCTTTTCCTTCTTTTACCGTCTTGAGCCCTTTTTATCTTTCGCCGTCTTAACTTTTGCCGTCTCAAATTTCTTTTCATAATCTTTTTTTGTTTTTTTTGAACGAAATTATAAGATATAAAATGTATTACACCTTTGAAAACATAGTGGTGAAACATAAGCGATTTCATGTCCCCTACTTTTAAGCGAGATGTATATTGAGCACTTTGTACGAGCTTAAGCTATCAATATTAACACGTGAGATTCAATATTTTAATCTTGTGCCCTCCAAAATATAGATATTTTCTGTCGGAGTACCTAAAGCATTATGCTGCCAGAAATTGGCGAAAATCCTGAAGGATTTAATAAGGAATAGAAGGTAGGTAAAGAAGAAAGGAAAAAATGAATTAACAAATGCTCTTAATTGGACACATGCACCTCACATAATTTAACAGAATGGTTTATTGACCAAAATACCATGTGTTAGAAAGTTTATTGTTCAAAATCAAAAGCAAAGATTATTAAGTGACCAAGATGAAACTACTGGGAACTAACAAGCGATTAAAGTTTTATGACTCCACGTCAAAAGTTGAGAGTTTGAATTTCACTAATACCAAATTCACCATTCTCCATGTAATAGAGTAGGTTTAATAAAAAAAAAAAAAAATGAAACTCCTAAAAAGTTCTGTGACCATCCTCCATGCAGCGCCAATGGCTTCTTAATATTCCAAGCACCCAACTATCAGGCATCAGCTACAGCCTCCCATGCACCAATTTTAATTTTGAAGTCAAAGCTAAGGCACGTCAACTGCTGCCCGCCATCGCCCAGCATCTTCATGGTCAGCGTGTAAGAACCCTGAACACGTCGAAAGACTAGTAAGCTGATGTTACCATCACAGATTCACAGGTATGGAGAAACAGATAATTTTACCAAAATGCATTCGAGATTCAACATGGGCATAAATGTAAGCTGCTTAATTGATAGCCAAGACTCGAGATGAAAGATTTCAGAGGACGAAACCTTCACTGAAATGCCACAACACAAAACAGAACTAGGAACAAAAGAAGATGACTTGAAACATCTAAAAATGTTTCGAGCTCACAAGAGTAAACTGTTGAAGGCACAGGCTGAAATACATCCCGTGCGGCAACAGATGCAAGAAATATCTAAGCAAGAGAGAACCACGGAAGTGTACCGTTTTTTTTTTTTTTCTCTTAATATATTATATTCACAAACCTTGAAAAATGTCATTCAGCCATTCTAGCATCAGCATTACTTGGATATTGAAAGTGAAGAATTGGTGTAAATGGAATGTATAGAACCAGATTCAGAAATACTCAAAAAGATGACTCACAGGTGGAGTATATGCAGGTAAATCTTGCTCGTGAGAAACCACAAAGTCTCCAGCAGAAACAGGGCAAGATGTTTCATCACAAAGCTCATGAGTCTCCTGATGGACGTGCACTCCAAAGTACTTAACATCAACCACTAGTTTCCCACCAGATACATGGTCCTCTGTAAAGGAAAATCCAAAGTAATATCCAGGTCAATAGCTTAGGTTAATTTGTTTCGGCCAACTTGAAACAGCAATTGCTTTAATCATCTCGTGTTTACCTTTTCGTGGGTAAGTTTGTGTCTAAGTCCTTAATAGCAATTCTTACTAAGAAGCTACAACCAATTTATCTGTACTTACTAATTAGTGAGGAACTCAAACATTGACATTGGGGGTACAATATTACAAGGTTAAGGCATTTTCTCACAACCCAAAATGCCAAATCAAATGCTGATATATATTGCTTATTTCAAGGACCTAGAGGATGTCAATTTTACCAAGATACTAATGCATGAAAAGAACAAACTAAGATGCTGCTTATTACAAATCAAGAACAAACTTACAAGATAAAGACTAAAGAGGAGAAAGCTATGGGACAAAATGCATGAAAAGTTAATCAGTTATTACTCGTAAATGCATCGATGCTGAATTGAGCTAGTTTCCCTCTCACCACAGGGTTCGGATATATTTGAACTCCTTTGATCTTAACAGCATAATCAGCCTGCTTATCTGCATTTTATTTGGCAATGGTCCAACGCAAAAATACCAATAAGTTAGAAATAGAGACCTTCAATTAATTGTTTACGTAGTTGTAGGCCCCCAAAAACTTCTGCAAAATAAATGCTAAAGAAAAAGGGATCAATATAGGAAAGTCCAAGAACTCACCGCAGTAATGGACAGGCGTGGATTCGGCTGATGTCGACAGATCAAGCAAACAAACGATTACGAACACCGCCACCCCAGCAAGATTCAATTGAAATCTCGCCATCTTTTCCCTACAAGAGAGAAGGGACCAAAAAAAAAAAAAACAGGGAAAGAGTGCTTATAGGATCCTTCTTAAATGCAGAAAATTTAATCCCATCTGTTAATTGTAGCCAATTTCATGTCTGAGCATTACAAATATCTAAAGATTTATCGCAGCGGATGGTGTGCAGAACTGCCTGTTCTTCCGTTGCGAATTCCAAAGCAGTCCAGCTAGCTGCCCATCCTCCTCATTCAATGAAGGGAAAGGAAATGTGTGAGAATTTGTTATTGTTTTGTTATTTCTTCATTGTTTGGTTTGCAAAAACAGAAGTATTGGTTTGTCATAATTACAGCGAGCTCCCCTCAAATTTAGCTAATTACACTTACACCTCATATCTTTATATTTATGATAACAAAAAAATTCATTTTGACAATGTAACTCAACCCCAACTAAATATTCTAAATTACCTTAATTGCTTTTTAAAAATAAAATCAAAGCTTAAAAAATTAATTAGTTAGGCCATGAAAATGTCAAAATATTTATACTTTTATACTAAATTTACAATTTTCACCCAATTCTATTATCCAAAATCTAATTGTTTAATTAATCTAAATAAATCTACCTTATCTACAAGATTTTTCACTGCTAGTGTCCTGGTTGGTTTCTACATCTTTGTATATGAAATTTTACAAACAAATATATCAATAAGAACGATATAACAAATTTAATAAATAAAAAGCATGCATAAATAACTTGTGAGGGCCAATTGGAAGAGTATAAGACTTTGGTTTAGGGTATTTTTACCTTCTTTTTACTTTTTTTTTTTTTTTGGATGAGGGAGTTTGGTTTAATTCCAAAACAAGGGTATTAAAGTCATTCGCACAATAGAGGAAGTTGGTTTGAAAATTTTGGTAGATAAAGTAGATTTATTTAAATCAGATAGATAACTCATTTTAAATGACAAAATTTGGTAGATATTGAAAATTTTGTATAAAATAATGAGTACTTTTAACATTTTGGACTAAATAATTAATTTTTTAAGATTTATTTTTCTTTTTTTAAATGTAATTAATGGTGTTTGTTATATTTGATTGGTATTTTTAGATTACATTATCAAAATGAGTTTTTTTATTATAAAAATATAAACATAGGAGATGTAAGTATAATTATAAAATCTGAAAGAAGCTAGCTATAATATGACAAAATTCCGGGGAGATATGTGAAACTATTGCAAAGTAAAAATATCAAATCATAGTATATGTTAATTGTTGTGACATATCACTATCTTTATTAGTTATCAAAATTATCCAAAAAAAAAAATTTAAAAGGAATGGACGAGAGTCTTATGGTTATCTAGTTGGTAGTTATTTGTCACAAACCACCATTTCCTCTTAATAATTGGAAAGGAAACGATGTACACGGCACAAAGAATTTAAGTAAATTCATTAGTTAGATCTGTATCATACCATCTTCATATGTCCAATGTTCAATTCTATCCTTCCCTTCTTCCTTCTAGTTACTGTCTTGCCTACTTTGCTTTTCCTTTCTAATATAGCCCGAGGTATTCTTTTACATTCCTTCCTAATCTTCATTATTAACGGGTGACCTCAATCCTTTCCTACATTTTCTCTCTATGTATGATTGGAGCAGGTTGAACTCATATTTTTGCCCCTCGATATTGTTGTTATTATTATTATTTTAACTCTTTTGAGGGGTAAATCAATGGAATCATCAATCAAATTATACAGGTAAAATATAAAATTTGAATATCATTGCAGGATTTTTACAAAAAATTTGGGAAGATGGAATAAAAAGGGAGACTTGCCCCTCTAATACATGTAACTCCTCCATGCCTAATCTTGTTTTTACTTCCTTGTTATTTTTATCTTTGCATGCTTTTTCTTCTTTTTCTTCGTTTTCTTTCTCCTACGTTTCCTTTGCAGTTTTTTCACCCGGGCTTCTGTTCCCTTTTATCTCAGGTTTTTCTCCTTCTCTTTGTAGCCTGCTTCTGGATTTGAAGTCTCAACAATCATAATCAAACTGCAGTAGTCAATTCGCATTATTGCTCTAAATTCAAATTCAATGGCGCAGATTAAAGTATACATATCGTCCAACAAATTGTATAGAAATTATTTTTTAAATTCCATTGACAAATTTGTACAGTGTGTACATTAAAGTGGTTCTATTTGCCAATCAACACGTCTACTCATCCATCTTGTAAACGGCGTTTGTCATTAAACATAAAATTATGTTGCTTCAAAACATTATTATTTTTAATATACGTTATATTAACATATTTAAGTACGACGTTGGCAAGGGTACATTCATATAAACTACTTAATTTATGATATTAATTGACACAAATTACACATATCATGGACTAACAAGTGACTATCCAGTAGTCGCCCTTTTTCCCGTGAAAATACCAACTCATATTATTTGGCGATAATATATTCTTTTTCATTAACTATGGGGCCTTTTATTCCTGTCCCTGTGTTTGTAATTTTTGTTGAACTGCTGTCTTGTGCTAAATTCTTGAAAAGAATAATATGCAGAACATCAAATAGCACTATATTGCTACGATTTATCGATTGCTCTTTTTCTTGGTTGTCCGTTTATTCCTTGCTATGTCTATCACAAATGTAAAACTAAACACTAGTGATATTTTTGAGTTTAAGAATAATTTTCCATTTATTTCCAACTTTTAACCACCAAAAAAAAAAAAAAAAAAAGGTTTGTAATAATCCTGAATACATAAACAACCGTGCTCTTTGATTACTAACATGCATCAACAAGGGAAATTGGAATTTCTGAAAACCATTTGTTCTTAAAGATGGTGTATATGGTACAAATAATTGAGATCTGTATCATTAATAACAATAACTATCACTACAACTAAAACAAGAGAAGAAATTGACCTCCAGGAATATTATGGAGAAGATGTAAAGAAGCGGGATCAGCTTTTATCCAATCGGTCGGGCTGCGAGGGGAACAGCCTCGACCAAAGGAGTTGAGACTGGCGTCGGCATCGGAGAAGTTCTGCAGACCGGACAGGTGGGATGCAGCCGCAACCAAGGATCAACACATTTGAGATGAAAAAGGTGACCGCAATCAGGCAGATGCCTCAGCAAATCAGTATTCTTGTAATCAGCCAAACAAATGGAACAGCAACTGGCAGTGGAGTCTTTATTCTTGACCTTAGCCTCCGAGTACAGCAGCTTTGGATAGCTCAGAAGAGTTGCCTCATCAAGCCCGACTTCTACTATATGGTGTTGAGGATCACGAGGGTCCTGCTGCTGGGGATTTCTCTGAAGGGGCGCAACTGTAGTTGCTTGATTATTTCTCGTCCAACAGTATGATGCAAGTGTAATGGTGGTAATTAGGAGGAGGATTCCCACGGAAACACCTATCCCGTAGCCGAATCCGCCGATATTTGAAGAGCTCAGAAAGCCATCGGAGCTGGCTGTGCTATTCATGATCTTGCTAGAGATGGAGGATTGAACTGGGAGAAGATTGGGGTGGTTTTTTTGGGCTAGTCATGGCCATAGGCAAAAAATGGCTAAAAAACTTGGAAAGTCAACGATTATGTACAATAGATTGATAAGGAGGATTGGTGGAGTTTTAATAAAGGTAAGATGTATCTGATCATCAATTTTAAGCAGTTAATTAAAAGGAGGTGATTAATGTAGTTTCATGTGAATATAGAATGGTTTTCTTTAGATTTAGTGCTCAGTGTCGCTGTCTGCAAGTTTTTTGTAGATGTCAGCGGCTCTTCATGCATCCTTTTCTTATACGTTTATTTCATGTGAGCAACGTCTTTCTCTTAACACGAAATTCATCATCCATTTTTATATGCATTAATTCAACTCTCCCTTACACCTCTCTCTTACATGTCCCGTGCACTAATTAATTAGGTGGCTAACATGTATATACGAAAACGAACATTGGTGGCATTTTGACTATTATGTAGAATAAAGTGATTGAAAGTCAATTATTTAGAGGTAGTTCGTTTCTGTATACAGCCAGCTACAGCCTAGCAGAAAGAATTCTGCCTCCCTCCTTCTCCTCTCCCATTACATAGACAACAAATCTGTAGTTTAAATGCAATCATTTGACAGCCTAAGAAGAAACTTCTAGCTGGAAAGTCAAATATAAATGGAATATCGCCCTGCATTTAGTTGAAATACACGTCTTGAGAAGTGAAAACTGTGCTCGAACATCAAACATATTTTGCTCAGTATATGCTATAAGAGTTCACAATACTTTTCAGTCAATGTTGATTGGACGGAGTCGTGATGTCTGTTTGGTTTATTTCTTAGTTGTCGTACATTCAGTTAATTTTTAAAAGTGAAAAGTAAAATTGTGTAAAATGATGCAAGGGATTAGAACCACATATAACCAATTGTCGTCAATTAGTTCCAGTCGTGGTTGGTTGATGGTGGTTAGACTGATGTCAAATGGCTGTCATATCATCAATCAGCATTTGAATTAAGGCGTCTGAAGATTTCTACTTGAAGTTCTCCCTCTTACTATCATCCGGCTCTTTTATCTTGACAAAAACATCCAATGGACTTTGTGGCTAGCTTGTAACTTGACATGTTGACTTAGTGGCAAGGCTGTAAGAAAATATATATGGCCTTTAGGTTTCGAAGTCCTCTGCTCCAAGTTTCGAGGAAATGAGGAAACAAATATACCACCATTGTTTTCCTTTTTCAAGCTACCTCCCATAAGCAAATGATTAAAAACAACACGAGCTTGAATTTTGAACTGTCACGCTTTACGGTATGGTTAGAGAAAAAATTTATTAAACTATAATTTGACTCCTTGATTGTTTGATTTAGTGAAATTTTTTTTTCCAATGGTAATACACAGCACTGTGAAATTCCAAATGCTCTAAACTACAGAATGTAGTGCTTAGCTCAAAAGGAAAACCAAAAAGGTAAATAAAAGATTAAAAAAACAACCAACAAGGAAGGGACCAAAGTGAAAAGGAGTTTCCTGAATTTGGGCCACAATTACAATATGTACTAGTTTCCAAATCATGCCTAACCCCTTTTTCTCCATTATACTAAATCCATTCCAACCCTTGTTTTGTTCCCACCCCCGAGCTCCACTGGAAAATTGTCAACCAACGCAGGAGGCCTCAAAAAGAATAATCAAGCCCCACCATCAACTACAATGGCGATTAGCAGATTTCGACTTGTCCCTTTACTTCTGCCACTACAATTGGTGATTCTTCTTTCGCTATCCGAGTGCAGTAGTGACACGAACCGGGTCTACTCACCTTGCTCCGACGCCAAGATTCAGAGGTCAGATGGGTTCAGTTTCGGCATTGCATTTGCTTCCAGAGACAACTTCATCTTCAACAACTCCCTCCAGCTTTCGCCTTGCGACCGACGCTTATCCCTCTCATCTTCCAACTCTCAAGTCGCTGTCTTTCGCCCCAAAGTTGATGAGATCTCCCTCCTCTCCATTAACACCTCCAACTTCTTCCCGGTACTCGCATTTTAGTCCCTCTTTCTCTCTCTTTCTGTGTTCTTTTGACTTATTTAAATTTTTTATTGTGTAAGGAATGAACTTGGGAGAATGAATCTAGATCTGAAAAGGGCTCTTATGATCTTTTGCTTTGAGGATTTTGGTCGGAGGATTAGTTTTGGACCATGATAGGCTAACTATTTAAAGCGTGTCAAGGATGATGGATCCTATGATGTAACAATACGGTTGGATCATAATGGAGGATTAGTATTGGACTATTCTTTTAGGCCTTCCGCGGCCTCGTGCAGTATGTCTACCCTTTTATCACATTCATCACTGATATAGCTTAAATTTTGTTTGCTCGTATTGATACAGAATCATCTCTGGCTTTAGTGGTGTTGGAGGTTGTAGTTTGTTTTGTCATGGGATTGTCAGAGCTTTGAGTGAGACTTGTGTTGATAATCTAAATACATGTGGAAAAATTGAATTCCTTTGTGTTGAATGGATGTGAATTTTGCTGGAGGGAAAGTGTAGCTGAATTTTGCTGAATTATGTATTTTTTGAGTTGTTGGCAATGCAGCTTGGTATAAGCAGACTTAGAGGTTGCTAGCACTTGCAATCAGTCCAAGGAAGTTAAAGAATGAGACAGAAAGGAAATATGTAGTTGCATAATTCTGGATTTAACTATAGATTTTCTTTCAAGGAAGATTGACTGCTTAAGAAGTGTTTTGGTAGAATCGGTTGCACGGGCGGCACTAATAATTTAAGATTTTGGAGTGTTTACTGCTTAGTTGATTAACTTGTAGAGATCGATATCAGAAACAATACTCTTATTGTATGTAGAGGACTATGGTGCGAGAGGCTTGAATTTACTGAAAATTACTATATAAGCTTGAGATATTAATAATTGAACCAAGCATGCATTATCTATATCTTTTCAACTCCTGGAGTTCACTTTTTTCTTTAACTCTTTGTTAGCAGTTTCAGAAGACATACAAGATACTTGTCTGTTGTCTAAAGATGTGGGAAGAGATATTTTGTACATTTTTTAGCTCTTATTGTTATTTTAGGAACCTCCATGTACAAAGATTGAGGTAGTTATTTGTGATTTTTAGAAAAGTTGTAAGATAAATGATTGATCATTTCTCTAGGTAAAAATCATAAAGAGCACTTAGTTGAGTGGAAATGGATCAATTGCAGTTTACTAGTTGGGTTTCAGTTAATGATTTCATCTAATGGATACATTTTGCAAGACTTTCATCCTAATTGTAGCCTAATGTATTTGATCATTTTAGGTTCCTTGAAATACTTATCTGTATGTTTACTCTTTTGCTTTACCCAAGAAGCATGGATAGCTCCATGATTGTGCCCACAACAGATACTTATTCAACAACAAGCCCGATTTATATAGTATTGCCACTTTCAATCTCTTCTGTCTGTTTCATCTGGTTAAAGGTTTTACACACATTAAAGAAGATGATGCATCATCCTCAGTGATGTTAACCTCAAGATTGTTTCTGTTCCAGAGCCACTGAATTATGAAGCATTGTGCTGAAGCTAATTGAGTTACTTACTCCAGAGGACTAACTACTGATTAGTTTGATTATTCTATTTGTTCTAATCCTATTGACCTCAGAAATTATATTCAAATTTGTCTATTTGTTGCTTGACATTATATGTTGCTAATTTTGCATTCTTTATTTGGACTGTAGGATTCTTATGGAGGGTATATGGTGGCATTTGCTGGTAGGAAATATGCCGCAAGATCTCTTCCTGCTTTTGCTTCAAACAGTTCCTACATTGTGACCAGCTTTACTCTTGTAAGTCATGAGCTTTGGAAGATTGGCTTGAAACAAATACTCCTATACCTTGCTAGAGCATTCTCTTTTGGTTATTGCAGGTTTTTGAATTTAACAAGGGTAGGCTGCAAAATCTATACTGGAAGAGAGATGGCTGTGCTTCATGCTCAGGCAAATCTAACTTTGTTTGCCTTAATAAACAAGATTGTGCAATCAGAACTAATAACTGTAAGAATCGAGGGGGCAATGTGGATTGCAGCCTTGGTATACAACTGGCATTTTCTGGCACTGACAAGCATGATTCAGTATTCAACTCATGGTATGAAGTGAAAAACCTTCGTCAGTACTCCCTATATAACCTTTATTCCAATCTGAGAAATTCTCTAACTGGTCAATACAGCAAGTTTTTCTAGTTGAATTTCTGGAAAAATCTGTAGGTGTTTTTGGGTTTAAATTTTTGCCTATTGCATTATGGTTTTTAATTAATACTTTTGTTGTTGCCATTCACATGTATCTGAGAGGTTGTTGGTGTTCATGTAAATTCAATACCATTTACTTTGTGTAAGGTGTGATTGTAATTCAGTAAAATTTTTCAGTTTGTATTTGTCTATTTAGAAGGATCCTTGTGTTCTCTCTCGTTTATAATCATAAAAGGGTATATTTGTAAAAGCTTACAACCAAAGCAGGTGTTTACATATTGATCTGCCTCTTAACAAAAGTTTGGCTGGAGCAGTTGCCAATTCTTGTATCAAGAACCTGCAATCATCCACTTGACATTTCATGCAATTTATAGATATCCCTAGCAAATATATGCATCAAGTTCAACATGCAGATTTTGAATAAGTAATTGAATTGCTCACTTGAGGCCAAGTCTACATAGTTCTGTAGCCATGTTGTTAGTGCAGGAAGTTCTTGCTGACACTATGTATGAGCAGATAAAGCTCGGTGGTTGTGGATAATTCATCCAGCCACCTAAATTGCCTTGATAGTGTCGTCTTTTTGAGCTTGAAGAAATGATCTATTGGATGAATCATCCAATCAGTTATTCTTGTGTTTATACTATTGGTTGTTTGAGATGGACCAAGGTTACAAATTCATGACTTGAGAGCACTTCGGCTGCAGAAATAAGTCTGGTTCTGAAGATTTCAGGCCAAATGCTTATTTTTTCTTGTAACGCCAACATCCAAATGGTCCAGTATGGGAGGGTAAGCCGGATTTGAGTAAAGAATGTGAGGGACAAAATGGACAGGACTGGAGTGGCAAGAGAAGTAGGATGTAGTTGGATTGAAATGAAAAATGGAGCGCATTCTTTTGTACCAAAAGACAGAACCCCCCACCCTGCTAATCTTATATATTGTGTTGTGGACTATTTGAGTCAGCATATGAGAGGAATGGCGTATGGTCCGGACAGTGCATCGCTTCCCATTGATTCAGTCAGTGTGGCTATCGACCTGCTGTCAGTTGTAGCATCAAAGAATCTTTGAATTATTGGCGGAGGTTCCAGACTCTTAAGAGGGCCAAGAAAGTTGAGAAATTTATCAAGTTGAACGATCTACGCCAAACCAATTGCACAATGACCAAAACACAATTTTTAGCTTAAGTACCTTACTTCTTTTGGCATATCTGATGACAATTGTTGCAAATATTTTGGTAGGTAAATCGCAAAATCCTCATATTGTGCTGCTGCTGAATTTGTATCCCTTCACGAATTCTCGAAAATTGAAAGGCAAAAAGTAGATGCACCTCGAACTAAAACAAAACAAAATTATAAAAAACTAAAACTAACTAGACCCATCTCCCAAACACCAAAAAAAAAAAAAAAAAAAACACCCCGGACTACACCCGTATGATGTATTTTCTCGACTCTACCCTGGTTTGCACTCCTTTCTAACTTATCACCAATTGTTATCAACCATGACAAGAAGCATCAAGATCAGAATTTTAACGAGATGAATCATAGTTGGACTGCGAGTTTGAGATGATTATTGCTATGGACTACTTAAACGAGATTGGACGAAGAAACCTTCTAAATACAAAAACCAATCGATTGATTGTTTATCCGGCCAGGTATAAATTACTAAATTCTCGGCTGTTCAATGGTGGATTGATGGATAATGGATGACAAATAACGTTCTTACATAGAGATTTTCAGGATTGGTTGTCGAATGGTTTTTTAAGTCTCAATCTCAAACCTCTGCTTTCTATTATTAACTGGTATGACTTGCAGAATTAGGCAACAAAATTTAGGAACGTGTAAATGCGTGGAATTTGGGTCGTGGTATAGGCTTCTTTTGGAGTCCCATTTTTCTTTAGAAGGGTATAAACAATATACTATAAAAATGATTCATCGATATTGTCATGTTTCATGCACATGCAGTTTGATGTTTTAGTCTTAATGGTGCTCATGTGAAACTTCTTGTGCCATTGTCCGTAGATGATGTAGGTGAAATGACAACGATCTTCATTTAAATGAAAAAAAAAAAAAAAAACTGAAAGAGTTTACATATATGATACTTATTAAGAGACAATAAAAAGAAGAACAAAACATGTAGAATGATGTGGTTGATTATGAGAGCTTTTAGTTTAAGGGAGGAAAATGTGTGACCATTCTACATCAGGGAATCCATCAGCAACCTCATTTGGTGGTCTAAGATCCATGTGGTTTTCTCCGTTGGTGATTGATGCTGTGTTATATTCTCCAATATTATTTCCTTCACCACTACCGTCATTGCTCTGGTGATGCCCCACGTCAGTTGTGCGACTCAGGTAAGAGCTGTTTTGTTTATCAAACATGGTCTCTATGGACCATTCCTCATTCTTCAATTCTTCAATGAATTTTGGATCTGGGACACTTGAATTCATATGATTGTCAATGAACAATTCACCATTGTTTTTGTCATCAATCAGGTTTTTATCCAGATTGATAGCATTGCAACCATAGCCATTTATTTTTTGGTCATTCTTGGAGTTTTCAATTAATTGTCGAGCTGGGTTGCTTGCATGCACACCACTGTCCCGCGCTTCACTGGCTTTATTCGGTGCCAACATCTGAATAATTGAATGAGGACTCGGATTGGCCGTTGGAACTGACTTATTCCCCTGTCTTTCAGTGTTGTCCAGTTCTTGGATCCTTTCCTCAAACTTGTTCATCTGATCAAGGATCAATACGGTCAATCTATGTGTTTGCTTCATGTCAAATTCTTTAATAGTAATCTTACCTTTGATGAGTTTATGCATGAGGTATTTGCTTTCTTTCTCATTATTTTTCTCATGAATTTTCCTTATATGTTCAATCTTCTTCTTCACAATTCCTGTAAGGAAGCTTTCATGTGTTGACATTTTCTGGTTTCTATTGTTCTCTGGGATGCTCAAGAATCTCATGAGTATTTCTTGGACTTCATGGTGAGATGGCCATACAAACTCATCATTTTCCTCTTTATCCTGAATAATAACGCCCACTTCCACATCACACAAGGTTGATAGCTCCTTAGCTTTTTTGAACAAACCATCTCTTATTCTCTGAAGAGTAGCATTTCTCAGGCTCTCATTTGAAATTGCAACATGTTTCCTCTTGTTTCTTATCATATTTTGGGAGTGTTTCGTTTTTCAAATCAAATAACTTGGTAGAATTTATATAAAGTTGGAATGGATTGAATTATAAATCTACGCCTCTTATATTTCAAGCTTGATACATGTAGCATGGTATATCTGATCCATTTTTCGTTTGGAAAGAAAATCCAGTCAAGAATATTTCTTACGGAATTGAAGATATGCCATAATTTGGTTTTTGATGCATGTTATGGTCCAAGGATGCATGTTATGGTCCAAGGAAATAGTAGAAGAGAATTAAACATCTAGGAACAGATTTGGTGTCATTAGTTCCAATTCACTTAAAAAATAGGTCAATTAACCTATCAATTAAGAGTGCATAAACAAAGAAGGTATTGAATAGGTTCGATGTTCTCAGTGTTTCTCATGTTTGATGTGTAACAGATTCAGTGTCGCGAAATTGAATGAACTTAAACAAAAAAAAAAAAAAAAGAAGAAAAATTATGACGTATTTATCCATCACACAAGTACATGGGTTGCTGACAAGTTAGGCCTAATGTGGTAGAATAATTGTCCCTGTTCTTGTGAAAGCCATACACACACATACACGCGCAAGTATTTTTTTGTTTTGAAGCCAAATTACATTCAATTGGATTTCATATGGGTGCTTCTGATATTTCATTTATTACATTCATGCCATTTTCATTTCCTATGGACCCTAAAATTTCATATCACATTCGAGACATTTTATAAAAGTGACATATATTTGAATGACAAATCCAAACCGCTACTCATGGTATTTTACAGCGAGATAAATTGGGCAGACCTATCTTTTTAATGGTTCGATACTCCAAAAAACTAATATATATTGAGCTAAAAACTAATATATATCTTATTTTATAGTTAGTTATATAGTTATTAGCCAACTTCAAGAAAGATCTTAACTTCGTTATGTGCATAAAATTTGGATGAAGACATTCAATCCATAGAACATGCAAAATTAGACAGTCTATTTCAACAAATAAAATTTATTTGCGTACTTGACATTATTACAATTTAGAAACAGAAATACAAGGGTATCCTAGATACCAATAATCAAGCCATTAATTTTTATCTACAGCAGAGTAATTGGCATTTTCATTTGGAGAGGGGAGGCATTCATCATCTTTTGCATTGTTACCAGCATAAATTTGATCTCCCTCATTAAAATGTGTGGTCTGGGAGGGTCCCACATTGCTATCCCCAGATAAATCTGTCATACGTTTTTTCTTATACGTCGCCTCAGATTGGCTCGCAGGTGATATTTTTTGATGCTGTTGCTGCTCCATCTCGTCAAGTTCTTGACGCCTTTTTGCAAGCATTTCCATCAGATCAGTTAACATATTTATCAGACCGTTTGATTGCCTGATGTCCAAGTCCTTAATAGCCATTCTCCCATTGATGAATTCTTTCATAAGAAATGCCATCTCCATCTCGTCGACTTTTTTTGCATATCTTTTATTCTTTTCATACTGATTTTTTACAGTTTCCATTAAGTAATTCTCTAAAGTAGTCATTTTCTTACCCTTTTCCATAGCCGGTAGAGTAGAGAATCGTGCAACTTTCTCTTCAACTTCTTCTCCAGATGCCCACAATGCTTCCTTGTTTTCTTTGGGATCTTGCACAATTACAGCAACATCTACATCACATAAGGTAGCAAGTTCATTGGTTTTCTTGAACAAGCTTTCTATCCTTTTGCTAAGAGTCGCTTTTCTTGTAGCCTCATCAGAAATTGCTATGTGTTTAGGTTTATTACTACCCATACTGGAGATCTTAGATGTTTTTTCACAGTAATGCATATGTGTGTGTATGTGTGTGTGTGTGTGTGTATATATATATATATATATATATATATATATATATATATATATATATATAGGCATTACAACCATTGAGTACATGTAATTTGTATCATCTTTAGATTTTGGTACATTCAAAATTTAAAATAGACTTTAAATGAAATTAATGGTTCCTATATCTAGAATAATATTTTAGTAAGTTAATTATGATAAATATTACACAGATATTTTTGCAACCTCAATATAAATTTTTACTTTATTCAAATTTGGCAAACTGAAAATATGTCTAAAAGTTGATATCTAAGTCATTTGTGGAATTTTGTTGACTAATTTCATATAATCCATTGGCAATATTTTTACGGTAACAAACCATTCAAAATCTGATATGGTTTAATAATAGGATTAAAACGTAGAAAATCCCAAATAGCTACGAGATAAAAAGAACAATGGAAAAAAAAATGGCATTATTTGGGTAAAGAATTAAATTAATGAAACTATAACACGATTAAAGAGTTTGACCAAAGACAACTTGATCATTTATCGAAACGATTATGTGATGCTATAAAATTGATTGAAAATAAAAGAATTAAAAAGTTGACAAGCCATATCAGGTATCTTTAACCAATACCTACCGTGCATATATAATTAGATCTAAATACAAATGTTATGTGTAATAATATGTAATCACCAAAAATTGAGAAAATTTTGATAAATACAACTATATCTGAAAAATATTTTTAAAAATCTAAACTATGTTCACAAAAGTTCATATTATTGTCAATATAATCATAGTAGATAAAATGAAAAAAATGGCAAAACCAATAAAAAGTCAGAATAAAATATATATTTGTAGCTAAGATTGACATATTGAATCGCATTGTGGCAAGCAACTTTTGTATTGTCTTAGGGAAACATAAAAAAGCAGATATACAATGGTTGCCACATTTCCTCCAAGTCCCAATTTGACAATTAGATGCTCTTCTTTCAAATTTTCAAAATTCGTTAGCAAAACTGAAGTTGAAAAATTAACATAATAGAGACGAGAACAAGGCAATTGTGTCTCAAGATATTGCTTGTCAATGTCTAAGCAAAGAAAATTTTCTCTGGATAGATGTTCTACTAAATCGAACTACAACTTACCACGCAAATAACATTGTCAAGACGGATTTTTAAAGAGTACATTTGTGAAATTTTTATGCGTTTATGGTAAGTAAATTACCCCCAAGTAATTTAAAGTAAGAATTTTGATAATATTAAAGTAGTCGATTTTGGACATAAGAAAATAAAAAATGATGCGAAATCAAAAAATAACTATTTATATTGTAACAAATATAAAAAACATCGAATAATGAAGTTTATAATATATCTTTTTTTGGTAGGAAATATAATATTGTCATAAATATTAATAAAAATAGTAAAGTAGGTTATCAAAATTCAGACAAACTCTCATATTGTACATACAAGTTAATAAATTCAAGATCTTATTGACCTAGTGCACGCTAAGATATATCTTTGTAATTAAAATGAAATCTTTGCACTTATTTTCATTAATAAAGCATTTTCTAAATAATTAACTTACCAACAATTTGTTGCAAAAGATTAGACCTATTAACATGATAGATAAACATTCCAATTACATTAATAGAAGAAAGGCCAGATACAATATGTATGCATGGTAAAATAGGTAAAAACCCAATATTTGGACAAATGCTAATTCATCAAAAAGTGGCAAAATTTTTTATTTTAGATTAAGTCAAATTAGGAACTAATTTATTTTTTGTTAAGAAAAATTACTTACCATATTAATTACTCTTGCTAATTAAGAATTAATTCCAATAATTAACTTAGTAAAATCTCATAAAGAAAATGTTTGGCAACTAAAATAAGAATTTGGTTTAAAACCAATTCACCCCTTTTATAGTAAGGATATTTCGAGTGGATGTCCGAAGGACACTCATCTACACATAATTAATCGTGTGAATGCACATAGATGAATAATTATCGTTTCTTCTTGCATTTAATCAATTTCCAATTTAATCTCACACTTCTAAAAAATTAATATATGATGCCCAATTAATCAGTACCACACTGGTTAGAACATTCTTATGATTATATCATAATGTTATATAACGACGGTAAGCAATTTATTATGTTGTTTGCAATCTTACCATACATATAATATAAACAGAGGTCTGGTGAAATTTTATTATAATGAAAAATTCTAAAGTATCCTTCACAGTTAATGTTAATTTACACACTAATGTTATTTTTCAATTGTAAATTTTTTTTATTGAACATTTACTCAACCTATTTTCCTACATTTATGCATATGAAAATATGCCTCTAACATTAGTATTGAGAACTAAACGTCTAGATATCATATATATATACACACACACACACACACACACACACATATACATATATATATGTGTGTGTAAAGATTTGACCACTTAATTGTGTTGATTTTAAAATATTCAACTGACTTTTCTAATTTTGTATACTAAATATAAGACATTTCATATATTATAATACTTAAATCTTGCTCATTCCATTAATTTCAGGGGCATTTATGTCCACACCTAATTTTTAGAAAAGAAAAAGAGTAAAATCTCTTCTTCTCTTGACCCATCAAAATGGCGGGAACCTTGATTTGGCCTTGATTTCTATTGTATTATCTTTACAATTCTAGACGCCTCTTTGTCATTGTATTATTTTAAAATTTCGTTGTGAAGCTCATGTTTGTTAAAAATGTAAGATAGCAAGTTGATTTGTATAGGTATTTGGAAAAATTCTCTGCAAAATTGTCAAAAGCATGGCAGACCAATAGATAGTACCTGCTCATTATACTCCAAAGTCTCTACTTTTCAGTGTCTGAATTGCCAAATTAACTTTGCTTTGCTGTGAATTCAGGCCTGTGACTGAATATAATGAGATTGCAAGCCACTTTACTGATTGTATATGCGTTCTTTGCTACAACACCAGGTTATAGGTATCAATCCAAATTTTTGTGATTTTGGGTTCAAATGTTTGCATGCCTAGCATGCAAATAGGCATGGTCATGTTACAGCTTCTTTTGTATTTATGATGGCTCCTTCCACTGATTGTTTTTCATTTTGTTTGCATAGAAGTTGCAAGAGCATTCCAGTTCTTCTTCTCAGACGCCAAACTCATCTTTCAACATTGATGTAAAGGGCTACCAGGCTTCCCCATCAAATCAGGTAAGCTAGTTTATGTTGGAGTTAGTGTTATTTACTTCTTTGATTAATGTGATTACTGTCTATTTAAATCTTTGCAGTTCTTTGGGCAATACAGTGTTGATGAACTGAGGGGCATTGATGAATTGGTTTTGGACTATTTGCAATAACCACAGCGCCTGTAAGTGACATGAAATGTTGATTCTTATAGTTCTTTCTTTCATCTTCCCATAGAATCACATTATTGTAAATTGGAGTAAGCATGGATAGTCAGCGGGAAATGCCTGGATATCAACTTTCGGTTTGTGGCATCGCAGTAATTGTTTTCTTAGACTGGACTTAGTGTATCACCTCTTACCCTGTGTAACAAGCAAATAGTTCCTGTCACAATGAAAAACAGGTGATGTAGAAGGTCTAAACTTTTAGTTTGATGGCTAATTATGACCAAAAGTAGCTCAAAATTTTTTATACAGCTGAGATTAGTGCCTGCTGGAACTTGAAAAATGGTTTAAAATTGTAAATTAGTCTCCTTGTGGCATGGACATTGTAAAGTGTACATGCATGATGATGCAATCTTGATTTGAAACTATACCTAAAGCATTGAAATATGCTTCGATAGTGGAGGATATACTTGTACGAATACGGTACTTGTCTGTTTGATCTGTTTTGATTCCTTCATTTAGATGTTTACATCCAAGATTAATTTTTTTAACATTGCGTCCGTGTTTGTTTTGCTTTGGAGTTAGACTTGCTTTCATCATGAGAACTATAATGTTTCAGTGCACGTGAGAAAGGGGTATACTGCAATGCCCTTGCCCAGGAACTGAATGTGCCATTGGAAAAAATCCTGTATCTCTCTCTGTGAAACACATCAAGTGAATTACACTTTTAGAGAACATATTAATTCTTTCCTGCTTCTGATTGTTGTATCTCTTGACAGAGAAGCTATTGAATCACTTGAATCAGAAGGGCTAGTTTACACAACAATTGATGAGAGCCACTACAAATCCATTGCCAATGGCTGAAACGACCCGACTTGATTGCACGATAGAAGTAATTCAGCACAATATATCTACTTTCACTCTTGCATTTTTTGCGACGTATAGGTTTGTTAAAGACCTTTTGACTTTCATGTGTACTATTGCTTATTTGAAGCCAATTTTTTTGCAAGCTTAGGATGATGGAATGGGGAGTGATATAGTCAGCTTTCCTAGAGTTTGGGGGACCTTTGATATTATTTGTTCTTTTGTTCAAGCATGTTATAATATTTTGAAAAAACTTGGTTTACATTTTGGAATTTACTTTGCTCACCTCTGTAACTTTACCTTACTTGGAAACGAGTTGCATCACATGTTTTCATTTAATTTTTTTGGAGAAAAGCAGTTGCAGGTATGATTCAGAATCGATTTTGCATTCCTCTTTAGGTTGCTGCTGTGAAATGGATAAATCAGTATTTTGTTCAAACAGACTTATTGGGTTGGTAAGTGGGCAGTCAGTGTATTGATTCAGCATGCTGTTTGGGTTCGTTATTGGGCATAGCAAGCTAAGCCTTGCTAAACAGAGAACAACGTTGTTGAAAGGACAGCTTGCGAATTTGGGCTCAAACCAACCCAAAAGGCTGCAAAAGCTGATTCTCATGTTGTTGTGTGACTTTACCGCCCTTAATTTAATTATTTCAAGTAAAATATTTTTCAACGAAATCAAAATGAGTGGTATCCAATCAAAAACATAGGAGAAACGCCAGTGGAAGGTATCATGAATACTCATCTTCAGATTTGTCTGTGAATCTGTCCCAAGAAATGGATGTGTTCTCTTTCAGTTTTATTCAGTCAATGAATAAAAAGAGTCCATGAGGAAATTAAGGAATACAAAACATGAGGGACGGCAACCTGAAAGCTGTCAGAATTTCATATATTTTGTAAAGCCGTCTTCTGAGAGTGAGTTGTGACCGGCTGAGCCTAAATTGCAGATAAACAAAATATGAATGCTGGGCTTATAATTGTCTCCTGATCCAATAATGTTTCTTGGTTGTCTTGACTGTTAATGGGATTGTGTGCTTAATTAAGATGAGATTAAATTTGTAATAGTTCAACAATTTGGTTTGGTGGACTTTCTCTCATTGTACTACTGTTTTGTTTTGTAGGAAAGATTCTATTGATCGTACAATAGTATCTTAATCATTTTTAACTATCATTTTAATAGTAAACACCTATAAGATATTATAACCAGCACGAAAGAAAAACAGGGGGAAAAAAAATCCACTTTTGTAGTTTTTTTTACATATCCACTTTTGTATTTAGTGGTAATCCTGATTCGCCCACCTAACATAATTTTAGGCATAATGCCTTTTTTAAAAAGCTAAAGCTTTTGTTTTTCCACATCATTGACATCTCTTGGAGACTTGATATGCACTACTTATCGACTGTGCAGTCTGAAGCTTCCTATCGACACGTTGTATGACTACACTTCCGATGAATTTATAATCACAAAAAAGACTTCCTATGAATTTGTCAGCTAGTCAATGAAAAAGGAGTAACTTGAGTGCCAGAAGAACGCAGAGTTCCATTTGGGCGATTAATTTGTAGTACAAAAGTGTTCATAATTTTTATATGATCATGAACCTTTTAGGGGCAGCATTTTGTTTGATTTTCTTTTTCTTTCTCAAACAAAATATGATGGAAACTCAATATTCTCAGTCACTGTCGATAACAGCTCTCATTCAGTGGAAGCCCAACTATGGAATAAAACGAGAACAATTAGTATACTAATCTACCATGGATAATAATATATCACATATCTGTATCTTTTTAGATTATATATGCAATGTACAAAAGTAAATTTCAATTTGATTAAGTACTTAACCCTCAGTTATAACATTTACAATTACATTATAATCGAACAAGGTTTGGGCTGTAAATTGTAAGATTAGTGCTGATGTTTGCTTAATGGCTTTAAAGATCTGCATTTCCACTCAAGTCCAGTTAATGGTGGGGTGCTGCCTATGTAATAAAGATGCACAAAAAGTTTGTTCTATCTGAAGTGGATTGCAAAATCAAGCGGAAACCATAAAGATAAAAATAGATGCATCTTTTCCTTTTCTTTTCTGCGTGCAGTCTGTACTACATGCACTTACCACTTGCGAGAGCATTCCACTTGTAGCAGTCTCCGAGAGCGACACGTGGCACACGTCACTCCCCATAATATGTGCTGTGGGATTACTTTACTATTTTCTGTGCTGACGATAACGAATTAAGAATTCAGCGATCGGAACTCTACGACTCCATTTAAAGGTCGGAAGTATAAATCTAGCTAAAGTCAAATTTTCATCCCATTATAATAGTGTAGGTTAATTAAAAAAAAGTTGATAAAAAAAAAGTAATTCGTGAGGGTTTAAAAATCTCAGCCATACATAATTTCTTGATTTTAATTTAGAAGTTTTGAATGTGAATTTTAATTTCATTTAATGATTAATAACGTTCTTTTATTACTAATGTCTTGTTTTAACCCTACTTGCTACATTTTTTTATCATCAATTATTCGCGTTACAATTATGTTGCCTCACACAAGTGAGGTGAAACTCCCAATAGTGTGTTGGGTGTAACTCCATACTGTTTTGTCATACACAGTTGAGGGTGTGGCTCCTCGATCCTAAATTTACCCTATTTTAATCTTCCATAAGCCAGACAGTTGAAGATATTAATTAACTCTTGAATGCTTAATACATTTGCAAGTCAATGTTAGTTCTTAGGCTAAAATAAGCATGATCAGTGATCATCTGTGTAAATAAATAAATAAATAAATTTCACAATTAATTTGAACCTTACACTCTTGTGAATATTTTCTTAAGAATTCAACCTTTATTTACATCGTTGACTTGAATTGACAGTACATTACATTTATGCAATTTGCTATTTCTCTATATAGTAATAATATACTTGACTTTCAGGTTGGAGTGAGTATTGCATGCACCACGCGCGCTACGTGGCGTGCCACGTGGTGCATTAGAACCAATCACACATCGCCAAATAATACAAGGTATGACCCACCATTACCACATGATGATAAATTATTGGTTCTAGTACACCACGTGGCAATACACGTGGTGTATTGTATACTTTTCCTCCAGGTTGGAGCACTCAATATAAGAAAATGCCCTCGGTCCTATCCTCTTATTCATGGGGTTCAATCCGAAGGAAACCAAGGCAGGTCCGACAAAAAAACTGTAACTATAAATAATCAATCACGCATTTATATAAATTACTATTTAGTAATAGTATTAGGTAAACAGATGATGTAGACTTCTATACATGATTTGCATTAGAGGGGTTTAAGAGATAATAACTGACGAGGTCATATCGACCTTTTCTTTCTAGATCATTTTCCCTTGTCATTCAATTTTACAGTAATGAATTTCATTCCCATTAATTACAAATTTTATTTTGGCTGTAGAAACAAACAGGATGAACAAACAAGCAATTAGCTGAAAATGTCGTGCCAAAATTGCAGATAAAAATGATTTCATGGTAACTTGGATATAAGCGGAGGCTCAAATTGAGTCAGAATTAAACTCCAATTTCACCAAAGCTTTAGTAGCATTGGGGAAGGATTCCATGAATTCAACGTTGCATTGCATGCATGCCACAACTGCTTTGCATTTCAATTTGGCTTCCAATTCTACCATAATAAGTAAAATTTTGTGGTGTTGAAAATTTATTGAAAGACTTATTAAATCTTTTTATTGTAATTTATTAATTTTTCACAAAAGCTTATTGTATTATCAAAATGGCTCAGTCATCTAGATGTGCAATGAATATATCATAGATTCATTGGCTAATGTGTTGGTAACCCATTTGAATTAGTAAATTGCAGAAGCAGATGAAGGAAACAGTTATTTTTTCATCTTTTTTCAATAATCAATAAGGGAAGGAGAAGAGTAGTAAGAGTCAATAATCAATAAGGGAAGGAGAAAAGTAGTAAGAGAAGAGACGAGGTATACAAAAGGAATTTAATTTTTTATTTCTCTATTTGTATGAATAGTAGTGCTATTGACAGGACCACTGCAGAACTTCCACTCAATGAAAATGCGAGTCCCAAGTTGTTCAAACGACCCTACTATTCTTTCTTTTTTTTTTTTTTTTGAAAGAATACTATTCTTTCTTTGTGTTAGTACTTATTAAAGTAATCTATTTTCTTCAAAAAAAAAAAAAAAGTAATCTATTTTTATATTCTCTCTCTCTCTTTTTTTATTAATTTTAGTTTTAACATTAAAAAAATCTATTAGAGGAAAAATGTGTACGGATATATTTTCATAATTAGCAATAATATTTTGAAAACTTTAAGATAAAAATTTTTCTTTGAATATCTTAATTAAGTTTGAATGACATTAAATTATCCATTCCATCTTATGGTTTAATTTGTTACTCATTAATATACGTGTGACTTGATATATTATGTTTAAGCCAACCTCAAAAAGGGTGTACCTAAATACTTTATCTTCTCTTCTTGCTCTTTAATTTATAAAGGAAGGGGGGGAATACCACTTTTTTTTTTTTTTTGGGCCCCTTGCTTTTTAATGGTTGTGATGAATATGAGTAGTAGTTAGCGAAGTGCTCCAAACTTGCAAATAAACTAGTCGAATTATATGAAGTTAGAGGTAGAGAAACGAAAAAAAATTACTCCTACCCTATTATGTAATACACTATAAATTTTTTGAGCATAAAACAAAGATTGCATGAAAGCTATATTTCATTGGTTGTGCTGCCTTGTAATTGCATTTTGCTCTCTGCATTTATACTCGTACCTCGGCTAGCTCTCTCTCTCTCTCTCTCCCCCCCCCCCCCCCCCCCCCCATCTCTCTCTCTGTTGCTGGAATTGTACCGACATGGCTCCTAACAAAGGGGGTTTAACTTTGTCCAACTGAACTCGGGATTGGCTACTGCTGCTTCTACTACTTGGTCAGTTCCCTACTCTTCTTCTCTTCTCGTTTACCTGCATATTTCTAGTCTGGTTTCTTGAGAAGAATATTCAGTTCTTGTCTTCAGAGCATCTTTTTTGATATTGTTATGTTGATCTAGAGTCTACTCAAATTTTCTCACTCTCTCCTTACCTTTTTCTTATTTGATCTTTCGAGATTGTTACGTTAACTACACAGGATTATGGGTTCTCTTCTGATCTCTCAAATTTTACGACTTTTTCCTATAATTTTAATTTTAGCAAACAGTATTTCCTTTAAAAGTAGTAGTTGTTTTTGTAGTTTTCATACCTTTTTCTGAGACCTGGATTAGACTGATTAGTTTTTTAATGAGTAGCACTATAGGTTTTTTTTTTCTCCCTCCCATTTTTCACGTTGTTTTCATTCATAAAAGAAAAAGATTTTGATTCTCTCGTCTCATTTATACTTTTTTGGTTTAGAATTGCTTGTTTATTTGCATTTCTCTAAGTTTTGATTTATATCAACCCTTTTCGTTATTATTGTTGAACCAATGGTTATACAAGTTTTTGTTTAATCAAGTTACTCTATAGAATTATCCCTTTTTTTTTAAGCCGAATTAATCTAGGTAAGACTTATGAATCATGAAATACTGAACTCCAGGACTAGCTAGCTAGCTTGCTTGTGCAATTTAAGGAAAGAAGTGATCAACACACTTGTGAGTACGTATGGCCATGCACAGTGTATTTGCCAAAGAAAACAACGCATCCGCTTTCTCATCAGTGACCTGGTGGAGTGGTCTTGGATCTCAACCGGTGGATTTTGATGACCATTTTGGCCAGTTGAAACCTGCGTTTGCTGCAGAAAATTCACCGGAACGTAACGTACAACAAGGAATTGGGAAGGGGAATACTGTTCAATTTAACATTTTTCCAGGTAATTTTTCTTTATAACTCTCGATTTTGCAATCTTTCTGGTTTGCAATTCTCTAGTTTGTTATATTAGTCTGTCATACGGTCGATAAATTCAAGACCTTAGATATAACATCTAAACAATAGGAAAAGAATTCTTTTTTTTTTTTGGCTTTTTGTGCATATATGAGAGAATAAAAGAATGATAGGAATATATATGAGTTTTTTTTTTTTGTTTTTTGTCTTTTTTTTTTGGGTTGATGATAGAAAACACACATAAGATTTGATGATATCCTTTGTGTTCTCCGTTGTCATTATCACATGTCATCCGTCATAAATTACCAGTCTAGAAAGCTTTGATGGTTACTTTATTGTCTTGACTACTTCGTGAATTAGTAAAACGAAAGATGCTTCATAAATAGCTTTTACCTTTTGCTTTCCTTTTCTAAGAGGCCCAGAAGAGAAGTGGAAGAAAAACGACAAGGTGAAAGGACAATGAGTGCTTGAGTTATTTGTGCTTAAGTGCAACCGGCTAATTTACTGGAGTTCAATTCATGTACAGTGCAGCTGTAAACTGAAATCAGGAAAAAGTTTGTCAGTTCTCTTAGTTACCAATATCTCCTTGCTCTTAACCAAAGGAAGTTGGAACATACCTGCTTAGAGTCATATGTGGAACATATGATTGAGATCGCAAATCAATGTTGTTGATTATATTGAGCTACCAATATCCTCAACCTATCTGATTTTCAGTTCTTTGTCCTTGAAAATAATCCAGCAAATAGGATCCAACTGAATAACCGTGGAATGCCATTAATATACTAGTGTCTAAATATGTTAAATTTGCCTTCACTTACCGGGGTAGCACGGGGGAGTTTGAATTCTTTGCTCGTAATTGTGAAACTTTCATCTGGTCAATTAAACTCATTAAGCAAAGCCTCTGTATTATCAAGTTCTTTCAAAGTGGTTGGCAAGATGCATCCTATCTTAGGTTGTGATGGATCAATAGCTTTTGTCAAATATGCCAATCCTGTGTAGTAGCTCCCCGTTACAAACTTCCAGTGGTTGCATGAATATTACAAACATATGTTGAGGGAATGCTCAACTCAATTATCTAGAAGCATAAGGAGAAAAGTCCTAAAATAATTTCAGAACTGAATCTTAAACGGTAAACAATTACCATATGGAGCAAGCAATGTGAGTAGTGCAATTATGTCAGTTTTAGAGTAGACGTTGCTTATGAACTTGTTACATGCCGAATATTTTAGTAACTCATACCACACTTTCCAGGGTGAAGTAATAGAATGTAAAATAATATACAAGCATTTTAGTAGAATAGGCAAGCCACTCACGACTTATGACTATTACCATCATTTTATTGAGTGTGGAGTTTTTATGAATTTATGCCAACAATATGCTAGAAGTAAATTGCCAGGAAATGTTGAGGCCATTGATATTCTATAGCAATTAGAAGGTACTATGGTAGCTATTGGCAACTAATTTCATGGTAGAACTAGAAATATGCTGAAGGCAGTGGAACTGCTTACAGCCATTATAATTAAGTTAGACTCATAACACTTTTAACATACTTAATTTCACTATTCGGAAAAGTAGATGTATATTACATAAATCATAATAAAGGGACTAAAAGGAAGGAGAAGAAAGCCTCATTTGGACATCTAGATCTATGCTTACTACAGTTCAATGTATTACATGTGTGTCTTGACAAAGCAAGAATGCATGATTGCATCATCTGTACAAAATTCCTCTTACTTGCATATGGACATTTTGTTGTATGATCATTTCCCAACTTTTCTATGGCATGGTACTTTGCCTAAGTTTGTTTAGCCCAAGTTTGTTGTCATTGTTTTGCCGCAAGCAATGCTGTCATTTTGTTATTTCAGTACTATGACATGTATGGTATATGAGTAACATTTGGAGAACATTTTGTTTCCCATTTGGAGGTAGGCAAATCTCATGTTGTGTTTTAGGTCACTCATTTCTTCGACTAAAAATAATACAGCCAGTTTAATTTGTCTTCCTAAATGACATTTTGATTAATCATCAACTTCCCTTTTTCAGGTGAGTGCAAAACTCCTCCAGATGGGCAAGAATTTCAGCTCCAAAATAGCAGCAACATGCAAGAAGCTGCTGTGGAATATCGAGGGCATTTTGAGCTGTTCAGCCGACCTGTGGTAAATCTGATTTCAGTTGGCGTTATCTCATTGGTAAATGTCTATTTCTCTGCCTCTTTTGATACTATCCATTTGTTTTTCTTCGTGATGGCTCAGATTTGTGCTAAATATCCGTATGGAGAGCAGTGTTATGGAGTATTCTCAACTTATGGGCCTCAACTGACTGTGCGTGTTCCTTCTACTTTCTGATATAGTCAATAGAAATTTAAGTTTCCAGTTATTATTGAAATGCATCTGTCTTCCTGCATTATGCTTTTTCTACCCCTTCAGAAAGTTTCAATCCTTTTTGCAGAATAAGTAAATAGCAACTATTGAATGCATTTATGTATGCCTGTCAAATCTCATCCATTGTCAGGTGAGTTCATGTGTATCAAATCCAAGTAGTAGTAGTGAAAAGTCAGAGTCAGCAAGCAAAAGTATTAAAAAATAACCTTGTAGGATATTAGTTAATACAAATATTACGAAGGCTGCAAGGATAGAGTTGTCTGGTGAGTGGAAGATGTGATCTTTGCGAGCGGGTAAAGTGAACTTTCAGGATATAGGACTTCACATTGATGTAGAGATTTCAGTGTCCCAAGGGTACTGTTTAACTGTGCATAGAATATATTTACATACATATGGGAAACTTAATTCTCTATTTTTTTCTTACTGGCTTTCGTAAAGGTTGATTATCCAAACATTTCAGTGAGTGTAACGGTGTCAGTATCTAAGAAGATATCTGGAACATGACTTTTCAATGTGCCTGTTATGCATTTTTATATTTTTACAGTTCCTTTTTACTTTGATTTATGATTTGAAGATTGAATCTACTATAATTTGACTCGATAGTACAATGTGCAGGTCTGCTTTCTTAATGACCTAGTGTACATATATCTTAAGATGTCTACTTGTACATAACCACTCTTTGACTGGAGTATATTGAACTTCTGGAGCAAATTGCTAACAAAATTATAGTGTTATCCAACGAGTTTGAATTTTATACAAAACTATAAGGCTGGATCCAGTATATGTTGTGTTAATTTGTGGCCTCCAGCACAATCTGAAGTTGACAAATCAATAGATACTCTTAGAGAAGTTCAATCTTGTGGGAGCACCACTAGGCTTTATGATATAATTTATAGATCTCAAACTTTATCTGATTTGAAACTTCAGTCAATATCTAGATGATCTACCTTGCCCATACTTATCTGGAATTTTAGATGTATAACTAGTTACTGATTCTGGAAACAATTGCTAGTATAATCAGAATAGATTTGAAAACAAAATGTTGAGGACTACGAAGTGTTTCCAGGCCATTGAAGTGGAAAGGAAATGAATCATGGTATAATAAAGCATCACAGTTACAACATAACCTGTTGTGAGAGAAAAATATCCATAGAATTTGAGTCTCTTAAAAACAATCGAAGAGTGCCAGACATGAATAACTTGCAGAAGTAATTTATCATGCTGAAAGGCAGCTGAATATAGGATGTTATTTAGGAAAATAACTGGGTTAAACAGTTGACGAAGCCAAGAGAAGGGAAAAATTTTGCCAAATAAGAAGCACAAAGTTGAAAATACTGATGGGGAACTTTAAGGAGATTATTCTGCTGCTTTGTTTAATTGTCTATAGAACTTTTTAGAGCCTCTTCTGTTTTTCGCATGTTATTTCTCTGCATCACTTAGACTTCTGTCTTTGTATACTTAAGTGATAGATGCAAGTGGATGATATTGGAGGTTCATATATTTGCCTCTCTCAATTATTTCAGGGCCGGATCATGCTGCCGCTGAATTCAACCACTGATGAAGCCCCAATTTTTGTTAACGTTAAGCAGTATAATGGGATATTGAGGCGCAGACAACACCGTGCAAAGGCAGAACTAGAGAATAAAGTGCTGAAGAACCGTAAGGTACACATGGATTTTCTGTGGGCAAATTTTCAATCAATATGTCCAGATGTTCTTTCACATATACTGACATACCTACAAGTAAAGTTTACTTGTAAATGCTTGCCTTGATTTTGTTGTCAAGGTGATATTAGTGATGCTTAAAATTATTCTAACATGCGTATATCTCCAAGTTGTATTCTTTGGAAATGTTCTTCAGTTGCTAATCATGAGTCATTTTTTCTTCAAATCCTAGGTTACTATGGGCTTGCATTTTCTTTTACAGTCTTTCATTGAAACCAGCATTTGGTTTCCCAAAATCATTTTACTTCCACCTTAATCATATACCTTTCTATTAAGAATCCATCAGGTTCCCCCCTTCCCACATGCATTGACACCCCTGCACAACCTCAAAATGGAAAAGAGAGATATTCTTGTGTGGTTGCATAATGTGGCTCTGCATCATGCTTTGCAGCCATATTTGCACCTGTCACGCCATCTCCATGCAATGCGTCGTCCAAGGGGTTGTGGTGGCCGCTTTCTCAATACAAAGAAGTTAAATATCATTAAGGTTACAACTGATGACAAAAGGAATGCAGAAGGTCAATTGTCTCAACCGACTGGATCCCAGAGTTCTGAAGTCCTTCAGTCTGATAGAGGAAATTCAAGTTCACCAAGAGAATCTAATGGCTGCAGGTCAAATAACCTGGGTTCAAATGTGACTAGTGTATATTCCAGGGGTGATCTTGATCCATTTCCATTTAATAATCTTTGCCCACCAGTTCAGTCTCTACCCAACATGATGAATGCTGGTCATGGCATTATCCTGCCCAGTAAATGGATTGCAGCTGCAGATACCTGCTGCAACCTCGAAGTCTGATGGCAGATGGGGTTTGGGTCCAGTTTCTGGCCTCAAATCCCATCCTTGCTCAACCAAATGGAAATCCCGGTGCTACCACCATTTGGTTGCTTCAATAGGCAAATCATTCTTGGCTTATCGGCATTAAGGCCATCTCTTTTCTCTATGCTCTCCAGCAATTGGAATGGTCAGAGAATCAGTGCCTTGATGCCCTATAAAATATTTCATGTAATATGAATAATATGAAAAGACGTAGTTTCCTTGTTCACGAGTGCTGCTGGTGTGGAAATTTGCTGGTTGATCTGGAAGTTTTGATTCTTTGAGAATCTTAAACTCGTTTGTGTATGGGGTTATTCCAACTGCTTAAATAAGACCATAAGACTTGGATTTTGTGTTTGTTAAATGCTGCTTTTGTCAGAAGTTTACATACTTCAGGAGTTTTGAACTCCCAAAATTTAATAATCTATGGAATTCGGACTTCGATATCTGATATAGATTGGATATTTGCTATTTCTATCAAATCTTATTTTGCACCAATTACAGATTGTACATTAAGGAACATTTCCGGTTCAAGGTTTTGAGAATTTTATCAGCACAGAATGAAAGAATGATTGAAATTATTGACCAAGAAAGTTGGTAGACTGGTAGCTAGTAGTAGGATTTGACTTTGGTCTTTGGCAGTTCAAGTAAGTTATGTTTAGGATACTTTTCAGATCCTCCCATTTCGAAGGATGAAAAGAGAGGTAGATTATCAAAAACTTGGTTTGGAGAAGGTATGAACTCTGTCAACACAGGAACACTGCTGAAAGAAAATATTTTCCAGCAGTAAAATTAAGCAGCAATGCTCGGAACAAAATCACAGAAATCAGAAGGGCACGAGTTCACTATCTTGTGAACCTTCATGGAACTGGAGTAGAAGTGAAGTAGCTTACATTAAGCTCTCTTTGCATGATGCTGGCATTAAGCCTTTAATTGCTCATCTTACAATACAAGTACAAAAATGATGACATCTTCTCATTTTCATATGTAAAACAAGAAGCAGCAGCAGCAACAAGTAAGGAATAACAAATAATGAAAAGTGCCAGAGCAAAATTGTCCATCATTGTTGTTTTTCTCATATTGATTCCATCCGAATGCTTCCTAGAAAGAGTTCATGTTACCGTAATAAATGGACTGGGACATGGGAGGACACTAAGCATTCACTGTCAGTCAAGAGATGATGATCTTGGTTATGTCTCTGTCCCGGATGGCCATGTAACTGAATGGAGCTTCCGAGTAAACATTTGGGAGACTACACTGTTCTACTGCGACGTGATTTGGATCGGCTCTTCCGTGCAACATTTTAATGCTTATTCTCACAGACGTGATAGTCACCGATGTCAGGAGGATTGCATTTGGATGATTAAGGAGGATGGACATTTATATGCCCATAATCCAGATTCTGGACATTGGGAGTTCATGCCTTACGAAAATGCTTGAATATTCAGGATTCTACCAAGTCCGAGTCACACAATTTACATTAAAATGTATAAGGGCACAGAAAAGCTGCCAACTTCTTTCTACATTGAGTCTCCTTCACGCTGCTCTAAAGAATATAAGAATGCTTTTTTTTTTTTACTGCAGCTTACAGAATATGTATGCAGTGATTGCCCTGCGTAATTTGCTGCCGACTTTTGTATCATCTCCTTCTTGTATAGCTAAAATAGATCGTGATTAATAACTAAGAAAAAAAAATAAAAGACACTTTTTTTTTGTAGAATTCATTCAAAAAAAAAAAAAAAACTTATTCCCACTCTCACCAAATTGAATACAATTTTTTTTTCTTAATTTTTTTCTAAGGAGGAGTGCAGTGCTCATATAGTCCTTTCAAAATCACATGTTATAAAAAACATTAGAAAATAAAATGTGTTGAGAATTAGAAATGGGCATCCTCACTCCCCAAATCGTTTCCTAAACCAGCTTTTGCCTGTTACCACCTGAAAATTAGACAATCACCCCGCCAGCAATTCCTTTCCTTGGCACCATGAAACCCGACTTGCCTTCAGTAAAGAATCCAAAATTGCGGTTTCTGGGATGGATGGAATGGCATGGCCCCTGAGCTTATCTCCAGTCTTCCCTTTTCTTTTCCCTTTCAAGAATTCTAAAACCCCAACCTTTCTTTACCCATTCAAATCAAGAAATACAATTATATCTCATTTTTTATATAAAAGAAAAAAAAAAGTCAGCTTCTCGTTTATTAGCGGCTGTTGCAATTACCAATTCTTCTTCTTCGTCGTGTTCATCAACACCATCACCTTCTTCACTTGAACACCTTTCTCTCTGCACCATTCACTTTCCATTTAAGCCAACAAAGCCCAAAATAAATATTTCAAAGATTAAACACCATTTTCACCTACAAAATTCTCCTCCTTTTTTTCTCGTCTCTCGCTCCCAACTCGTTTGTGCTTCTGCTGCTTTTGATGGCTTTGAAACCATCCAAAGCACACAACTTTTAGAAGAAGAAACAGCACCTCAACAAGAAGAAGAAGTAGAAGAAAATGATGGGGCAGTTGTGTCTCAATTAACCACTGAAGATCGTAGATTATATGTGGGAAACTTGCCTTACTCTATGACTTCTTCCCAGCTGGCTGATGTCTTTGCTGAAGCTGGCCGTGTTGCTTCCGTTGAGGTCTGCTCTTATCTTCTCTTGATTCTTTAATTTTGAAAAATTTTAATTTTTGTGAATAAATGGTATTCAGATTGTTGTGTTCTGGCATTTGAGTATGTTTTATGGGGTTGGCATTTTAATTTTTTTTTTTTTATGAAATGGAGAATTCAGGTGATGCTGATCTTTTGGTTCTTTTTTGGTTTTGTGCGGATTTTTCTGCATTTAAGATTGTTTATGATCGAGTGACGGATAGGAGTCGTAGATTTGCATTTGTCACAATGGGGAGCTTTGAAGAAGCAAAGGAGGCAATTCGGCTCTTTGATGGATCTGTAAGTGTCCTAATTGTCTTTATATAACGATTTTCTCTTAGCACTGCTTGTTCTGTTCCTTCCAACTGTGTTCAATGTTGTTTTTCATAGAATTCTTGTTCATAACTTCTTGCTATATTGATTTGATAGATAGTGTTGAATCTAGACTAGTTGACCAAAAATTGTTTGACATTTAGGTCAGTTCCTTGGAAGGCAGACAGAAAACATCTTGTTCATTTGTGCAATGACTTCGTGTTTGAACATTATGATTATTATGAAATTTGCTTCACAAACATCTATCAAAAGTATGATTGCTGCAGTATTAAAACGACACCTGGAATTTCTACTTGTTCGTCTCCCTCCCATCCAACCTACCATTCCTTCCTCCCCAAACCTCTACTTCTGGTCACTGGAGCCATTCTAAAATGAGAGAAATTAGCACTACTTGGTGTTGGTGAAATGCGGTGATAGTAAGGAATGCTTACCAATTAGTAGATTGTTGTGATAAAAGGGAAGGAGAACTGTCCAAGCTTATAAACAAGCTCAATATAGCCACACATCCACCACCTAGCTACCGTTTAGGTGACCAGCACTTCTACTCCTCCCACCGAAGAGCCGTACGGGTAAAAAGAAGAAAAACACGCCTGACTAAGACCACAGGAAGACCAATTTGCGCACTCATCTAGTCCCTCGAAAGCAACCAACCTCACATCTTCCCGTTGAATAAATCAGCTTGTTAGGCTTGATTGGATGGTGAGAAAGATATGCTATGGTTTGTCAGCAATTCTGAATTATTTTCACATGAAGTTGTCTGTGCATGATCCTTCTGTTGCAGAATTTCTTCTTAGTGTAGAGCACCTTATCCAAATCAGCAACGTGATCATAACATAATTGGAGTTTTCCTAATAATGTCTTCATGTCTCTTGTTTTCCATTTTTTCTGTAAGTCCTCCCATGAAGAACTGTTTTGTAACTTGTGAAGTATGATACTTCAGCATCCGCTTGCAAGGAGATGGGGGTGGCTGGGGGACACCACCATGAGAGGGACATACTGTTTTGATTGTTAATGTACTTCTGCCACTCATGATCTTAATCAATTGCTAAAAGAATGTAGGCTAAATTTAGTGGCTTTGAAATGCCTGATATTAAGTCTACTCTTCATCTTGGCTGAATCATTGTGAACAGCAAGTTGGAGGCTGAACCGTGAAGGTGAACTTTCCTGAGGTGCCAAGAGGAGGTGAACGAGAAGTAATGGAGCCAAAGATCAGAAGCAGCTACCAAGGTTTTGTAGATAGTCCTCATAAGATCCATGCGGGAAACCTAACCTGGGGCCTAACCTCTCAAGGTCTCAGAGAAGCTTTCCAAGACCAGCCAGGATTCTTGAGTGCCAAGGTTGTCTATGACAGGGATACTGGAAGATCCCAAGGTTTTGGGTTTATTAGTTTTGCTTCTGCTGAAGAAGTGAATTCTGCCCTTGATGCCATGAATGGAGTGGTAGGTTGACTTTAGATTGAGATTATTGTTATCATGTTGTCACATCCTTGCTCACAGATCCATTTCTGCGTACTACTTTCTTCAGGAGGTGGAAGGCCGTCCTTTACGGTTGAATTCAGCGCAGCAAAGACCTCCTCCATCAGCACTTGAAACAAATTCTGGGTCAGATAGCTGAAGCAGACGATTATTCTCATGTTTTAGCACCTTGGAAAGGAGAATTAGTATTGCCATATTCTTCTAGAGGGATATTGGTGAGTTGAGGAGGAAGAGTGAGAAGAAGAGTAAAATGCATGCCTTCTCACTCTTTTTCTTTTTGAGATTTAGAGATTGCTCGACTTCGATATCTCTTTATTCCCCTTAGTTCTATTGTTATGCATCTTTTTATCTCCTGTCCAGGCAGAGTAGTTACACCCTTTTTACAGAGAAAGCTGCCTCTGATTTTTGGAAGTTTAATATTGTAAACTTCAGACCTTATTATTCCTGTATATTCTGAAAGTTTTTGTCTAATGTAAGTTATTTTTTGAAAAGCAATGGGGAGAAAATAATGGGGAATGTCGATTCTATCAGAATAAAAAATCCATGTACGAGAGCAGCTGGATACAAAAAAACTGGAGTCTCAGTCCATTATATTCTGCGACATGAATAAATCACAAAGCAAGAAAGAAACAAAACTGTGAAGCGATTCGAGAACAAAATGCTATAGTCATAACAGTGTTGGTTCGTACCCCCAAAAAAAAAAAAAAATGAAGCAGAGTTGGCAGACACCGATGGGAAATTTATGCGCAGAGTTATGAACGCGTTTCCAATCTACTTGTATTTCTAGGTACTTTAATAAATTTCTTTCACGAAGCCACTTGAGTCGAGTCTGCCTCAGATAAATTTCTTTCACGAAGCCACTTAAGTCTGCCTCAGCCACTGCCCAGATGGGAACTAAGAACCACTTTTGTTTTTAACCATAACGACTTTCGTGGAATTGCGAGTTGTGAACGTTTCCTAAAAGACTCGTGTGGAATTTGTGAGTTGTGACCATGTCCTGGTTTCTCTCTCCCGCCGTCTGTCCCTTTCTCGCTCTTCCCAGCTTCCGGTATATTTCCTCTGTAGAATCTTCCCTCCCCCTTTTGAACTCTAAAGAAAACAAAACATGAACATCAGTTGACTTTTCCCTCCTATGTTTCTCTGTAGGCTATAAAGAAAGGAAAAAAAAAAAAAGAAAGAAAGAAAAGAAAGGTTTGTTGAACGCGAACAAAGAAGAGACCACCCAATTTGACTAGTCTTTTATACCGGTTCTCCAATACAGGCAGCCATTCAAGAGCAATACTCTTCCTCGTCTCTTTATCTCCAATCTCTCAGTTCCAACGTTTTTCTTCAGTCGTAATCTTTGCAAGTTCATACCGTCTCATCAAACTTGTCTCTCTTCCTTTAATCCCTGTGGTTTTGCCCATCAGTACATAGAAAAGATCAGGCCCCAGGCCCCATAAACTTTCTCAACTACCGAATTCATCCCGAATCGGACCACTATATTATTTTTTTTATCAGTAGAACAGAGTTTAATTAAAAATTTTGATAAAAATGAACGATCTTTTATCAGGATCCTCCTCTCGGTTCCGCAGCCAAGATCAATCCCCTGAATCCCACAGCATCGAAATGTCCAACACAGAAGGGGTAAACCTGGACAAGTTCTTCCAAGATGTGGAGGCAATCAAGGATGAACTCAGGGACCTCAAGACCCTGTACAGCCAGCTTCACAGCGCAAATGAACAGAGCAAGACTCTCCACAACGCCAAGGCCGTGAAAGAAATCCGAACCAAGATGGACAACGATGTTTCTTTATCATTAAAGAAGGCAAAATTCATTAAGGTCCGCCTGGAGGCCCTGGACAAGTCCAACGCGGCCAATCGAAACATCCCTGGCTGTGGCCCTGGAAGCTCCTCTGATCGCACCAGGACTTCAGTTGTTAACGGCTTGAGGAAAAACCTTCAGGATCAGATGAACCAATTCAATGATTTGCGCCAGAAGATGGCAGGGGAGTACAGGGAAACTGTGCAGAGAAGGTACTATACGGTGACTGGAGAGAATCCGGATGAGGCTGTTTTGGATTCATTAATCTCGACAGGGCAAAGTGAGACTTTCATGCAGAAGGCAATACAGCAGCAGGGGAGGGGTCAGGTGATGGACACCATTATGGAAATTCAAGAGAGGCATGATGCTGTTAAGGAGATTGAGAAGAATTTGAAGGAGTTGCATCAGGTGTTTCTGGATATGGCTGTTCTGGTGCAGACTCAGGGTGAGCAACTTGATGATATTGAAAGTCAGGTCCAACGGGCCAGTTCCTTTGTTAGAGGAGGAACACAGCAGCTGCAGGTGGCCAGGAAGCATCAAAAGAATACCAGGAAGTGGACTTGCTATGGGATCATCCTTCTGCTCATCATCGCCTTGATCATTGTTCTTTCCATTCGGCCATGGAAGTAATAACAAGAAACAGTCAGTTTTTGGCTTTTTTTATTAGTATTTTTTTTTTAATTTTCGTTGCTATTATTACTTTTATGGTCAGAGCTACATACGTGGTTCTTATTACTCTTTGCTAGTTTATGAATTTCAGATTCAAAGTTCGTTATGTTACTATTTACTAATATTTTTCCCCCCTTAATGGGGCCTCTTGGTCACGCGTGGATTTGTTTAATTTTTTTTTTTTCTTGAAATGGTCTAAATTAGGTGATATCACCATGTCTGCAGACGCGGGTTGTAATTAGAGGTAGGCGGATTTGGTTGGTCCCTGGTGCTGTTTCCGTATGAATATTGTTGATAGTTTTAATAAACTTTTCAACATTCAGATTTTTCAATCACTTTTCCCGCAAAGATCAATCACTTGCAAACCAAGACTAGTCCAGACCGTCTATTTAATTTTTTATGACGTTTAATTGTATTTAATATGAAATTACGTCATGTCAATGTAATTTAACTTTTTATGATGTTTTACTTATCCAATATAAAATTACGTCATATCCATATAAAACTACACAAAATATCGTATCATTGAAAAACTGTTAACTGTCCTAGTATCTTGCGGAAATTAATACGAGATATGGCCGAGGATCAGTTGACAATAAACTGCAGAAATGTCGTTATCCATAAAGGTCCCCAACTTAGTGGGTCATGATCTCAGTATTATAACTAGCGAATTACACAACAAATATAAGCGTAATTATCTGTGTCTACCATCAGCTCTAACCAGCACATCAATTGCAGTCTCAATTTCTGTTCAACAACTCATCACTCTTTTAAGATGCTGCTATTGATACTTGGAGTTTAAGTTTATACATTGCAACAGCTGCCATAACAACAATAAGACGTCTCTCAACTGAAAATCAAATTTTTGATATGTTTCCTTCAGGTAGAAACAGCAAAATAGAATATTAGTTGTCAAAAAAAAATTGAATAACATCAAATATTAGGAAAAATAATGTCCTGCTAAATACAGGGATTTATTGTTGTAGTTATCACCACTAATAAAATGCACTCCGACTATGAACCATGAACATTCACAAGTGAAGCTCAAGGCAACTCTGCAGAGAGACTCACAATTCCAGTTTCTCTTGCAAGCAAACTTACATGCCCAGCCATTTTCTAGCTTCCACATTCCACCCAAGTTGTAGTGAAGGCAGTTACAAGCTTGCAGATCCTGAATCCTAAGCCTAGCAGCCTTCCTGCGACTGCAAATAGAACGCATACTTGCAACAAAAACAAAAAGTAAAGTTATCTCCCAGTATTATAAACATCATCCAACTAAGCTAACACCTATGGTTGCCCTAGTACAATGAAAATCTACACTTTACAAGATATAGAACTCTGTAGAAATTGCCATGTATTTATGTTCAAGTGGGAATTAGCTGCAAAAGGCTCAATCTTGTTGCAGCACTGTCACGTAGTATGAATGCCCGTGGCATGTCCCCGAGGACAGTCTCGAATCAGCTACTGTGTCTTCTTGATCACCAGAAGTTAAAAGATTCCAGTGCAAAGAGTAATTTGATACATCATATGTCCCAGGAGAGAAAACACAAATTTGAAGAGCAATTTCGGTGAAGGACAGTGGCCCAAGTTTGACTCGATTAGAATTTGAACCAGACCAAATGAAAGGAGACACGGATAATGGGGAAAGCAACTTCCCAATACGATTACCAATGGAATCAGGTGTGACCTTAATGTCATTAAGCACAGATAAATCACGCCATCCTGCTTCATTTGCATAAGGAACTGGAGCCCCACTGGTTAACAAATTGATATTTGGAGCAGAGTCAAATGTGCTAACGTGAATGGATGCAGTCACATCAGAAGAGTTATGGACAGTCATTTTTAATTTGATCTCACAAAAATCATTGGCAAAATTATGTCTTACAATTCCTGGGCCTTCTATCAGCCACCATATCGGACTTGAGCTTGCAATACTGTAACAAGAAACATAGACGAGGAAAAAACCACTGATCAATTAATTGAGCAAAACATATGCTTGTATAGACCAATCCATAACAAAAGGAGTGATTTGAATACATAACAAACTAAGGTTAATAATGACATAATCTTTATCACAGGAGTCTTGCCTGCAATGACATGCATGATGAGAGAAAAGATCTAATCCAGGATTGTCATCACACTGAGACCGGGATATCAATATGAAGTCAACTTTAGTTAGGTGATCCTGATTCATACATAAAGAAACATGTCAGCACAATTATATAATGGCAACAAGTTGTGTTACTTGGACTCAGATATGGAAATATGTGGGTAAGGGTAACAATGAAGAGTCTACACGGGTATGAAAAGGCAAACTGAAGAACATAGTTAACATATGCCACACCCACACACCCACGCCCACCCCCATCCCCACCTGTGTAGACACGAAACAACACAGTTATGGTGGTGTGAGAGAAGAGTCCGAGCCATATGCAAAAACAAGTACATCTGAAGTTTCCTATTATTGAATAAAACTCCCAAAAAAAGTGCTAAGAATACAAGATAGACAACAACTTTTCTCCTAACAAGGTCATAATCATTGCTCACAAATTACTAGACATCAATATTTACTGCCTCTGCAAAAATTAACAGCTCACTTAGCCTTTAGTCACTTAGTTTACACTTGCAAGCAAACAAAATTCAACAGCATTCAACAACAGAAGCTACCAGCTTGTATTTTGTTGGAATAGACAATGCCACTGTACAATAAACCAGGATAAAATACAGGATAAGATTAAGTCAGGCTCAAACGGCATTGGTTTGCTTGGGAATGACAAGGGCGAGAATTGTCTATAAATCAAGAACAAATCAGTGAGAGAATAATACAGCAAAGGAAGCTAAAATTCCATGCCAGAACCAGAAAGGGACAAACAAGAAACAGATTCATTCATAGAAGTGCTTAAGCACAATAGCATTTACATGAAAATATAGCAATAATCCAGATATATTACTTCAAAATGCACACCCAATTACTGAAAGAAAACCCTCCAAAACACTTAAAATATGTGTTATGCATTACACTAGCAGGACCGGTAATGATGTCAAAAGATGTTGCCAAGAGGTATCAAGCAAAATAGGAGACAAGTCAACCTGATCTGATATTCCTTGGTGCACTCTTTCATAATGGTGAAAATCAACTAAAGGTGACCTCGATATATCAAACAGTGCTTTGCTGTCATCACTGACCAATCTAATATCTGCCTTTTCCAAAGGGACAACAGAAGAGGCATTGTCTTCAGCATTCACCCACTTCCTGCAATTCTGAAGTCAAGTACCTCAATATTAAAAGAACAAGAAGCAACACATAATAAACAAAAATAAGATGCTGAAGGAAAATGAATAATACAAGTACAGCAACTTGACAGCAACTTGAAGAACTAAAAAACAACCTCAGCTGTTAATAAGATCAATATGATAACAATGACAAGTCAATAAAAACATTGGCTAAAATGTGAGGATGCTGTCCAAAATGCAGCCCATTTGTCACTATTGGTATTACTTGCATTTGATCAGGGGAGTGAGACCACAAGACATGCTTGCAAAAGCATTTAAACAGAATAAATTAAACAACTATTAGTGGGAATAACAAGAAATCAATAATGCTTGGGAAACAATTAAAAAAAGAAAATAATTTCCTCCTAATCTATTTTAAATAAAGCTTCCCAGTAACTTCCTTGATTCATACATGCAACTGGCTACCAACCTTGAGCTTGAAAAAACATGATAGTGCTTGACCAGCCATTAGAAAATCAGATGGAAAAATCGTATCCATTGGTTGAAGCAATGAGATTTCCCATTCATTTCCAACAGAAGATAACTGGTGCACCTGGAAACTTTTAGAACTTGTCCTGTTGACTACATCCATCCGCACGAGAAATTCTTGCAATCTTGATGGACAAGGGCTGATTTGGAAGGACACATCCAACGAAGGAAGTACCTATATAGTATATTTCTTATCATAACATACATTAAAATTAATTACGTAATAAACTAATACTACACTGAAACACGAGAACTAAAGTTCAATTGAGCGTCTAAGCGGATTACTACAAATTGAAAAGAATGATATCATTCATACCTCCAAATTATAATGCATGCGTAGAACACGATATCTCATAATACCAGATGTATCTCCAACCTCATAGTAGATTGCTATGTACAATGAAAGGTTTCCTGGGGAAGCTGCCCGAAGATAGAGAGGCCACAGCAATGGAGAATCCCCACAAAGTACCATGTCCTAAAACACAGAATTCGAGGCCACAAAGATAATAAACAAAATACACTATATTGACTTAAAGGCCAACAAAATTGATAATTCATATTACCTCCGGAAACAAAAAAATACCATCTGATGCTTTATTAGTCTGCATAGGTACAAGACCTTCTACAGAACTTCCCTTTTTCTCCAGGTAAGAAGGAAATTCCATATGCATGACATCTTGATCTCCAATTTTAAGAAATCTTGGATGACTAATCTTCATCTTCAAATTCTACCAGAAGTTTTGCATGCCAAAGGACAGAAAAATGAGTTAATATCTCAGTCATACTGGACATGACTGAACAGACATCATTGCTCATTGTGAATTACATCTCCACTAATAAGTTTAACATCTTTCGCAGAAAAAAATAAAAATACCAATATATACATTCACAAAAAATCCAATATGCATTATGTGTAAAGATCACATGTTCATACACAAAACTAAAATCACCAAAAAGCACAATTTGTTCCATGGTATTTTTCTTGTCTTTTTAAACCAAGCCCACAGGCTTAGAAATGTACTATCATATCCACATATTTTATTTATGTCAAAAGCATTTCTTTGCATGGATTGAAAAAATGGATTTAATGTAGGCCTTAGTGAAAGTTACTTCTGAACTTGGTAATAATACCTTTTTACTTTTGATTGTGGAAAATTTTTGAAAGAATCCACAAAGGAAATACAATTCAGTAATTAGAACAATGAGCTTCCAAAGTGTCTTCAAAGTATTATAAAGTTCTATTACAAGGATATAAAATGGATCGCTCCACTTCTATGAATATCGCTGATAATGGTTTGTTAAGTTATATGCATGTATACTCATTGCCACAAAAACAAGGTCTTTTATAATCCATATGTTGGTTTAAAAATAACAGACACACACCAGTCTAAGTCTGAAAACATTTGTCCTCAGATCATCTGGATGTGCAATCAAAATATTGCTCCAAGACAGATGATTGTGTATGATCCCTCTGCCTCTCTCTTTAGCCTCAACCAAATACATTATTAACTATTGTTCAAGTGGGTTTTAACTTAGCCTTGTGATGAACTAGTCAATCTTCCAGCTTATATAAGGAAAACCAAGTATTAGAGCATCTTTTCAACTAAATCTCTGCCTTCTACAAAGTGGAATAACACCTGTTAGGGGGGACTAATTACTTTACCATTCATAGCACAACAAAGCAAGTAATCATATGCATGTGTTAACAACGTACCTTCAAAGGAGTGTTTGATGGATTCCTTAACTTCAAAGACAGACGCCGTATATCTCCAGCGTAGACTGTTTCAGGTAGGTGATGCATGACACTCTCAAGCTTGGGAAGACTCTGGATAGTGAGAAACCAACAAGCGAAACACAAATGAGATTTGTATAAAGTACACAGTGGTCACAAACAAATGGCAAATAGGGTTGCTGTGCATTAGAAGAGAAAGAAATTACCTTGATCACTAAGAATTTAAGATAATTATCACAAAACTTCTTATTTTTCCTTCTTCCTCGGGCAGCTTTCTTTTTGAATATGTCGGAACCAAATTTACAAAAGCCAGACATTGATCCTGAGAGTTTCCACCTCACACCAACAATTTCAAGAGTGCCCTCAACGTTAGGAATAACGTTTAACTGTGCCTGGAAAATAAACAGAAAGCATATTCTTTATAATAATAAAAAGAATGATAATATCAACTTTCGAAAAACTTGTGCTTATAATTTGGAGTAAAACATATATTGGTGGAAAAATGCTTCCAGATGTTGCATTGTGAATGTTAAAACCGTTGGACCAATAAACCAAAGAAAATGAGTTTGAAAACAAAGTAGAATGGCATATGCAAAATTAGTTTCCGTACATGGTAATTTTGAAGGGCAATAGTATTGACGAAATGGAGTCCATCAGTCCTTTGGAATTTGGAACTATTATCACGTATGTCATAACATAATTAAAAACAATTTTGTTTTCCACTAACAAAAGGTAGGCTTCATATAACTAGTGACAACATAGAGGGGTCCAAACATTTTCTATCTTTCCCCTTTCACTTGAGCTGCTCCCTAAAAATGTTTCCGACTTAAGCTACACAAGGCCCGAGCTCGCATCCCATTGAAGCTTTCATTTCCTCCTTTTCACCTTCATTTTATCACCCATGTTCTTTGTCTAACCTCTTTAAAGCAAAACAAATTAATGAAGAAAAGTCCGGGTTACAATTTAATGTGGATCAGTCAGAAATCATATGCAACTTAAGACCATTGACACATTAATTCAACATATACTATCTTTTGCCTACATGACATTGGAAGTTCTGCTTTTTAGTGTCACTTATGCTATTGCTACATGAGATTCGAGATACATATATAATAGAGAGGTTGAGAAACCCAAGTGATATGCAAGTGAATATGCATTGCACTGACCACTGACTAGCACTTGCCTTGTAGCAGTATAAAAATACATTAGGAAAACCACTATCACCTAGAACAAACATGTGATTAACCTATGAATCTACACTGAGCTATATATTTCAAGAACAGGGCGAAGAACAGCCAGCATATTCTAAGTTTATAATAACTTAAAAAGTATTACTAGGAGCGCAAAACATCTAGCTCTATTGAAATGCTTATTATGATAAAAATCAAATGTTCTCCTGATAACATAATATTAACGCACAACACATATATAGTCATGCAAATGGACAAATAACTTCCACCAGATTATGGAAGGTTCAGAGATAATTAGCTATTGGAAACAAATAGCACTGATCACTGGTCTGCAATTCCAATGAACTCATTTCACAATAATTTAATGTCCAAAGGAAAAGAAATGCAGCGAGCAGCAAGTAGAATAAGTCCAACTCACCACAGTCATTTCTCCAGCGCCTAACCATAAATCAGACTCAGAGGACACAAATGAAGATGTCTCAGCACTGAACTTCCTGCTTGAAGCGAATTTCTCAGTAAGCAAAGCACTGACGAAGTAGAGAAGAAGACAAGATGCAGATACGTTCTCACTGAATGAAACATAGATTACAAGAAAAACAACTCAAAGTTCACATACATACCCATTGATGGCTAGCTTTCTCAATTCGTCATTATCAATTGCACGATTAAAATCTGCAAAGTCAAAAAGTAGTTAACTTGTTAGGTTCTACTTCCAGAAAAGAGAGAAACAAGGTTAAGAAATCAAAGAAATGGCAGTTTTAAATTTTTTTCATGTCAAATTAAAAGAAAGGAAACTAGAGCATAATGACAGATAAAGGCCTATTAAGGATCAGCTTAGGAAAGAATTATTAGCTCACAAGTTCAGAAGCAAAAGGGAGCTCAATAGCAAGCACATACAGAATTAAAACTCAGTAAAAACTAGAGTATATTACCAGTATTCGTTTCATTGGATCTTGAAGAATGCTCACATATCAGGGAAATACTGGTGACTGGAATAGGAATTTGAAGTGGGTTTTGCATTTCAACATCTACTTTAATTACCTCTGCGAAAAAAGAAAACAAGAAAATGAAGATAAGCATTTGACTGAGAATAGGTTTGACAATAGTTCTTTCAAATACAGTAAACATTTTGTCAATTCTGTCAAATACAGTAAACATGAAAAGTCACAAATGTTCAAGATGAAGAATTCAAGGACAGCTTCAAAATGTCTTCTAATTCATTGTACTCCATGTATCTCAATATTCTGTTCATTATTATCCCGTTGGTGTCTCTCTCCTGAGAAGTTTCTAGACTTAATGGTCAAACTGTTGATCATTACCAATTTTACTCATGATGCTCTACATTGAAAGACAAGTACGCAAATTTGGATTTGCCTCCTTATCTTACCAAGTACATAGAGATGTAGGTGCTCCATCTCGACAATCTTATGATTACATTGGACCATCAGTTATGCACAAAAATCTATTGTGCAATGAGGAAGTGCCCCAATTTAGCGAGAGCAATAAAAGAAAATGCCACCCAATATTTGAACAGTAAGATCACGTTACGTTCATACCTCCAGCAACACAGACATTGGATTCTTTATATTTCTGAGGGAAGTTCTTGCCATGAGAATCCAGCCAGTTACTCCTCATCGATGACAATGATGGAATCATATCCTCTTCCAAAGAGTGCCAGACACTTTCTTTAACACTAGTCTGGAATTTGAAAACAACACAAGAAATATTAATCTGAAGGCAAAACCTCATGTGCAAACCCAGAGAACAACACATTGTCACAAATTCTAATCACATATACAGGTTTCAATGTATGAACGGAACAAGCACACTTTCTTCCTCTTCACCTACCCTCCCCTAAACTCTGAAGAAAATATATTATATAAAATAACTTGCTTGGTTGGCTCACACTACAAAAATATTCTGATTATCCCAACATGAATTTCTTAGTTTCCCCAGTACAGTAGTAAGATAGAATTGAAAATACATGACAGCTTAAACTGGGTGAGACAGCCATAAGACAGCCAAAAGGAAATAAGCTAACTCACAGCTGTGTCCGATGCATAAGTTCGATGGTCTTCAAAAACAACTTTAAGAGAATTAATGTTGATCACAGGCAGTTGAAGCTTCAATACATCAAATGTTTTCCCTGTTTTCTGCATTGGCCAAAAAAAAAGATAAGCACGAGATAAATAGAAGCCAATCAGAGTCAAACGATTGCAGATGGAAACAAACAAAGAGATGTATAGGCAAGACAATCAATGTCAGTTAGATATAGTACAGCATACAACATACTTCTAGCAGGAATAATTTCACATGTAAATACATATTCATGAAAAATCCAATTATATGCTTCTTAAAATAAGTCTGTTTAACCAATGCTTCTCCAATGCTTTGAGGGAAAAAGGACATATTGATCTTTTCCCATGTAATTGCAACCAGATTAATGAAATCACTTAACCAGCATTGTTGGGAGTTGAACATTCCTTACTTGTCTCCAGTTCAACACATGGTAAAAATAAAGAAGAGAATGATCTACCAAAGGAAGGGACAAATTATGAAGGAAAAGAATGGCCAAAACATTGAGCGGAATAAGACTCCTTACACGTCGAATGGACAAACATACTAAAAATCTTAAACTCCTTCAACTCCAAGGAAGCATCATGTCATACCATTTACAAAATGCTCTCTTTTCCATTTTCCCCCATGCAGGACCAACTTTCTTTTTAATTTATAGCAACAACTTTTAGAAGACCACTAGTAACATCTTCCCTCTCTTCAAAACATTTATTTCTTTATCAAAATTTCAAGCTTGCTTTCTTCATTTCTAAGGTCAAGAACATTTAAGCACTTCAGAGAAAACAATAAAAATTCCAAAAATCCTGCAGTACGGTCAGTTCTTGAAGATACCTATCTTCTACCAGTAATTCCACTACTTTCTATAATTAGATTCCTAAAATTCTACTGCCTATAGTAGGAGATCCCTATACTGGTCTTACATCATATTTTCTTAGTTCAATAACATAAATCAATTCCATAACTTCTAGATATCACATAAACTTTATTAAGAAACACTATAAGAGTGAGGGTAAGGCAGACAATATACCCATTCTTTTCTTTTTTCTTTTTTCTTTTTTTGTGGGCCAAATGCAAAATTTGCATTTCCCAATCCCAATTTTGACGTCTCTATGTAGAGCCCATTTTCAACTTATGGCAGAAAATAAAATAGCAAAACTGCTCAAAGAAAAGTTACTGACTGTACGCAACTGTCTCCTTTTTGCCCCTTTGAATAGAAATTATTGCCTTTTAAGCGTCAGATCACTGAAAGAACTGTTTGGCACTCCTATTTTCCTCAGCTCTAGCTTTCTTGGCTTGTAACTGATTTGATTTTCTTCCTCCTTGACTCAAGTCCCTTTACACAGCACAAATTTCTTAAGCTTTCATTCTTAACCACCCTAATAAAAGGAAACCATACCCTTATCGGAAATAAGAAGATAATCTTTTTAGCTATCTCATTTTGTGCTACTTCTGGTCCAACTCCTCCTTGAGTGTTACATTCATTCTACATTTCATCATGCATCCAGCTGATGTACATTACTTTACTCTGATTGTGGCCTTTGTCAGTCAAGTAACTTTTAATTTTCTCTTGCATAGCTGACAATAAAACATTGCAAGAAAGAAAATGAAAACAACCAAAGCATTCCACAGAATGCATAATCATGGTTGATTTTGGCATCTGCATAATGAGAACAATTATTTTTCTTCCCCCCCCCCCCCGGGGGCTGCTTTTGGGAAGTGGGGGTATGGGAAGAGGATAGTCTGTAGAGTGTTATGAAGCACCAGTCAAAACCTGAATGATTTGGAAAAAATCTCTCAAGAATAACTCTTGCGTTGACTTTGACTGATGACCACAGGCCAAAATTTCAAGCATGTGTTCAATAGCCACATCAAACATCCCAAGAAAAGCATACCACCTGAATTCAAAATACAAACGTTAACACCTTATTTTAACTAATCTAGTAATTTATATTTGCTGGCTATCTGAAACTTACTTTCCAATATGGAAGTGCACTTGATCCTTGATGTGCTTCCATGAAGTTCCTTTAAAGACAGAAAGAGCACTTCTGTATGTTCGAATTGCATGCTTTATCTGATACAGGAAAAGCCGCAGCTCTGACGTTATAACAGTTTATTCACATTTATAAATTACATTACTAGATTAGTGAAGTTACCTGATCACATTTCTTATACAGATCACCTGATAGAACAAGATGAAACCCATACTTTCGCAACAAAGGCGGTGTTGAGAACAGATAACAGTAAGATGCTTGCTCAAGCATTACAGCCGAATGTAGGGGCTCCTAATACATATCGATTTTCAGACCAGAACATATAGTCCTCATCTGTTTTCTTTTTTTAAAGAAAAAGAAAAGAAATACAGAGCAATTACCTCACCAGAGATACGGAAGTAAACACTGGCAGCATCTCTATACTGATCTCTTGCTTTCAACATTTCCACCCACCAAAGACCACATCGTGTGGCATTTTGCTGACCAGATGACCCCAATTTCTGCGGACGCAGTAGTGTAAAATGAGTAACAACTAGAGTCAACATCAAAGCTGAAAACTACTTCTAGTTTTTCAAAACATTCAAAGCAATAACATGTTTTTAGTTTCTCCAAGATATTTTCTATAATCAGCTTAAATAGAGCAGAATTGTTGAAAACAAGCCCTAAGGATAAAGATTAGTCAATCTAGTTTCCATATAAAGTGCCATATCAAGTATGGACAAGCCATCCAAATTCCATAAATGTAGAGCAAAACTTTTGCCTGGTAGAGTTATCGATCATTTTGTTTTTCATCAACGAGAACAACCGTAAACATTACCAACTTCAAACTCAGCAATCCTAGAACAACCATAAACACTAGCAATGCCAAATTCAGAAATCCTAGAAGGCCCAAGAAATAATAGCATCACGTCTCTCTCATGCTAGCTGCTGCAGATGCTAAAAATAATGTTAATCAATCATCTTCTTCTTTTGGGTTTCTCCGGTAGCAAAGATTGGATGTTATATACAGCATTTAACATATTGAAAAAGAATAATCATGACAAACGGAGATGGATTGCAATAAAATAGAAGCACGGATTCATTAATAACACATAAAACAGAAGAAAACATTCCAATCTATATAGAGAGTGTATTGCCCTGGCAGTAGTACAGTTTGGAACTAATCGCCCCCTGTTTGGCTTAAAAACAACATAATTCAACTTAACAAGAAAGAAGGGCACATACTAAATATGTGATAAACGCATTTTCCATGCAGTATTCAGCATCTTTTCTTGATTGATCCAACATGAAGTAAGTTAGTCCCATCATCTCCTGCAAAAGAAAATGAACAATAAAAAGAGCTGCATCAGAAGTATATGGTGCCAAAATCATATCCACTTTGAAGAACAACAGTTAGCATATGCACATGATTTATAAACTCAATACCAGCAAAACACAAGGCAAATCCTCCAGAAAAAGTGCATTCAACTTTATGATCTACCCTTTGCAATTAGGTTTCATCAACTAGAACTACAACAGGTGACTAATTAAATCAACATAGACAAAAACAAGCATCAGTAAGAGTGTAGCTACCTGAACACCAGCATAGTGTTTCCATGCTTTGTCAAGCTTATAATCTGTTGAAAGTAATCTATAGTTTGACAATGCAAGCTCATAATCTCGTAACATGAATGCATAATCTCCCAAAACTCTTATTTGAAATTCCATGGAGTTGAAGGTATACCTTTAACAGCAAGCAGACATACTAAATTAGATAGACAACAAGAATAGAGCACGCAGCTTCACAGATAGAAATGAAAAATTTAACGCACGTTGGACCGGTGGGGTTGTCTGGCACATCTTCTTTTCCTTTTCTCCACCACAGGTTTTTAATTTGGTTTCTGAAACCTTTCCTCGTTGCAGAAACCTAGAAAGCAGTGAGCATTTTATCAGTGTTAAACAAAGAGAAAATATTAGCTTAAAACCACAACAATTGGCTCTACAACCAAAGCTTGCTCTTCAACATGAAACCAGAAGTTGAATTGGCGTACCTGCTGATTTAGAACACGAATCTTTTGCTCCATGTGAGGAATGATGTGTTTAGACGACAAATCTTGCATAATATTTTTCAACTGTACAGTTCAAGAAAAGGTTTAGCTCATAATTTGAAGAAATAATGAAGTTGTTTATCTTGCAATCCTCAGAAAACTATTTCAGCTTGGAAAGTTGGCAAATAACAGATACTTGAGAGGCACCTCGTCCATATCATCTAAATTAAGAAAGCAACCAAGCTGCTGAAAATGTGAACCGTCATTTTTCTGTCCTACAAGACAGGCACAACCCTTGAGCCATATTTTTTTCAAAATCACAAGCCATCACTAAACACAAGAGCTATAACATGGAAAAAAAAAAAGAAAAAGAGAGAGAGAATAGTCCTAAAAAATAACTTACGCAAGAGGCCCATGGGTTTTCTTGATGGCCCACTGAACCATCTTCACAGGAGTTTATACACAATAACTGGCAATTGTTTGCCCCAAATGTACTCCTCATTACTGTAAAAATTTTGGTAGCTCTGCAATAGATCAAAAATGTTAAAGTGGCTTCACGCCTACCAGAGTTAGTACACCAATTTTATCTAATAAGCCGCCATCTAAGATAGCTTCTCCTGAAAGATGAATGTATTCAAGTAAACCTTTTCAATACCTCTCTGAAGTGTCATCCTGGTTATCATGCACCAATACAAAATGCTTAAGAATGTTCGGATCCATTGCACCATCATTAATTAGAGATGGCAAGTGGTTGGTACTGTAAAGGTCCACAAATTTGTTGATAGGATCTTCATCCTTTGAAGAAACAGCCAAGAGACCTATCTTACAGTGAAATAGAATGCAGAAAGGTGAACAATCAAACAGCAGAACTAGCACATTATCATATTAAAGCAATTCAGAATTGTTCCCTTCATTTCTTAACCTTTTCCTTTCCAAAAGAGGGAAAGGGGAGTGGGAAGAGAAAGAGAGGGACATGAAAATCTTACATGCCACTGGATGGTCAAAAGCCTCATGTTCTGCAAAAGAAACTGTACGTACTAGCTCTTTGTTGAAAAATTGAAACCATGATGGTAAAACTTTGTCTTGAGATGCTGCATAATGACATAAGGAAGCAATTAGTTGATAACAACTCAATACTCCATAAGGTCATTTCTTTGTTTCGAGTAAGCAACATTCTGAGACTCCACTAAGACATGAAAAGCTTTAACTAAAAACAAATGTCAGGGAACTTCGAGCTAACAATGGTGCATGAGATATACACCACAGTGGAGGCCAACTAGAAGCATTGGATTTGCAAAATTTAGGACCTACCAAAAATATCTGAAATTTCTGTCTAGTTTCCTGGGTGGAGGGTAAATTAGGTCAACGCTAACACATCATTTCCAAGGTTCTATGCAAAAGTCTTCTTGCTAATTAGGATTAAAGGAGAAGATCAGAATACTAGCAGAGGAAAGCAGATATTCAGGAAAAGGATACTTTTTTATATATTTTTAAACGTCCACCATCATACGAGAAGGCATAAACTTACTTGCAAGTACTGAATCAGTTGGCAGAGGGCTTGAAGACACGTCAGGGAAACCCTTTTCTCCAGCACTAGTTATTACTTGCTTAATCCGCTCTTTAGCAACCTGCTTAAGCAAAATTTAATTCTTCTGAAAATTAGTTTTGTTCAATTCTCAAAACCCCACAAAGACACGGGACAAAAGATTTAATTAGAAAAGGGATGCAAAATAACATTATGGCAATGTAATTGCACATTCGTGTAAGGGTTAATTTTAATCCAAGAGAAGGTATGCTATTTTTCCTAACAGAGATCAACTCTCATCGCTACGTGAGAATGTTATTGAATTTTGTTCTCGGATATATGTCATTATATTTATATAAAAAAATAAAAAATAAAAAAAAAACTGGAACATAAACAATGGAAAGTCAACAGTAAACATTCCTGATAGAAGAATAGGTTAAAGATAATGATCTAGACTCAAGGCCTGCCCCACAAATCCGCAAGAAAGATTGAGGAAAGGAAAGAGCTAAATGTACTCATCATTCCTCCAAAAGGCCCCAAGGGATTGCTTTGATTGGTTTATATCGCTTATGTGATGCTAGTTGATTGCATTTATCCACACTGGAACTATATTTACATTGTCAATAGAGTTCTTGGTTCTTTTGTTTCCTCTCTGGGTTCATCTTTCTTACTTTTGTATATTGTGCAAAATATTTACCTCATCTACGATTATCATAATGTAAGATGCACACCACACACCAGTAAATTTGTCAGTTCAACAAATTTTACACTTCCAAGATTCCAATTACTCAAATAAAATCCTTTCCAAGAACCAAGAACTACTAGTAATGCAAAAAAAAAAGGAATTCACCTCTATATTTGGTGGCGCAATGTCGGATGCGTAAAACAAACGCAGCTTAAATTTCTGCAGCCTGTATGGCTGATCACTCGCCGTTCTCACTGGCACTGCAAGCATTCCAAAATTGGAATACAAAAGAACTATTCAATTTGGAAAAAGAAAATCCACAGACTGAATTTCGCAGTTCTTGTTAATGAACTAGACCTACCGTCGATGTTGTTGAAAGCGCAGAAGGGGCTGAGCATCTCAATGAAGGATAGGCCGTTTTTCTGAGTCGTTTCTTCAACGAGAGGTGTTCGGAGGACCATAACCACCGGAGTGATCTCGTCCGTCAACATTCGTCCAAGATTTGAGCTCGCCGGATCCACCATCTTCGCTGAGTCAAGAAACGGTGCCCTAAGTGAGTCGAGTACACGAACTCACCGTCGATTCGGTTCAAGAGAAGAAGGAGCTGACTCGGCGATGTTGGTTTTCTATGGTAATCGTGGATCTTGGAGCTTTGCAGTGAAGATGAAGCCGGGGGAAGAGAAATCGCCGAGGCTGACTGAGAGGGTTGCGGGCTTTGAACCCAATTTAAGGGAAGCCGATTTCATATGGGCCTGGACCTGAGTAACGCTTTTGTGTAATGCTCGTTTCCTCTTTTTTATAGTGACAATGCGTTTCCAATGGCCCAACTTGTAGCTACCACTTTTGTAGATGTCTTGATGGGCTAGCCACTGAGTCATGGGGCATAGAAAAAATTAAAAAAAAAAAAAAAGGGAAAGATCCTAAAACCCAGCCAAGCTAGTAGGGTTATTAATCAAGCTATCAAGTAAATAGGAGTGTCCATGTGTTGGGTTATTAAGTTTTCGGATTTTTTATCTTGAGTTTTGAGTTTTGGCTGATAAATTTATTTTAAAAAAAAAAAAGCTGATAAATTTATAATTCAACATAACCTATCAAACATATATTTGGGTAAAGTGCATTAGAGGCCATCGAACTTTTAAGTACTTTCAAATCACCCATCAAACTAATTTTTGTCTCAATCAGGCCATCGAACTTCCTAAATATTTCAATCAAACCATTCCGTCAATTTTTTCATTAAAATTGACGAAAAGTTGGGAGCGTGGTTTGCATGTGCCAAACTGAGAACACAAAAGACTTTTTACACTTAGTCTTCCTCCTCTTACGACCAAAACTTAGTAAAAAATTATTAAACAATTTATACATTCCAAAATAACCCTATAACATTAAAACTTGAAGTTTGATTGTGATTGTTAGCCCAGGTCGAAGTTGGAGCTTAGGGTTTGGTTGGTTTGCTGTTGAAAATTAGAAGCTTTTAACGATATGGCGGGGATGATCAGAGAAAAAAAATGCAAAAGTAGACCCACTTCAACTGTACAGTAAGTCCTTTTTTTTTCCCCTTTTTTGGAAAATGGTGGTCTAATATAGTTGATGTTGTTAATATACCATGTGCTTAAAGTTTTATTTTTGATTAGTAATGAATATTTGTTTAGTATTTTGTGTTGGATAGTTGAAAAGGGGATTTTTTTTTTTTTTTTAATCAGAGCACGTGACTTTTTGTAATTGTGTTTGGTTTTGTGTTGACAAAAGGACCACTGAATATGTTTAGCTTCAAAAATGATAACAAACGTGTTTGGCTTCAATATGTATATTTTTATTTTGTGAGTATTGTATTCATTGTACTAATATGTTAGAATTGCACCATTGTGGCTACTTTCGAAATGAAAAAGGAATAACATATGTGGGTAGTAAGACAAACTATGTGTACCACTGTGACAGTGATAGGATGTATGTAGAAGAACTAGACAGTATGGTTAAGGAATTGTGTTACAAAAACACTCTTTTCTATTATTGTGTTGTTCTCAGAAAAAAATTTAGGCAGTGACTTGAGAAAATTAAGAGGGGACAGTGATATCGTGCAATTTTATAAATATGTCAGTACATATAAAGTTATAGCTGTCTATTGTGCTATTGATTCTACAGTCTTAGACAACAAAGTAGGCCTTGGTAGATGTAACGAAAAATCAAGTTTTGTGATGGAGATTTTGGATAGGACTGAGTCAATAGTTGGTAATTGGGATGCTTCATGTAGTCAAGATGTCAAAAGGACTAGGTCCTTTATTGGTGATGGTGATATTTCAATTTTCAAATGTGATAGAGCTAAAAGTGTAAAAGATATAGAGAGTATGAATGATGGTGATAATGATGGTGACAGATTTGTAAGTAATGATGTTGACAAACTTGTAGATAATGAAGATTATGGCAATGATGATTTGTTTTATGCATATGTAGATAGAGGTATAAATGAAAATCAAGGTCAACAAAATACTGTAGATAAGTTACAAAATAATGTAGATAAGTTAATCCCTGAAGATGGAGAATATATGAACATGTTTGATAATGATAGGCTGAATGAGGAATTTCACAGCAATTGTGACTTATCGGATAATAATAATGTTAATAAAGGCGTTAAGTATGTTGATTTTAATTCAGAAAAAGATGTAAAAAAGCAAGAATTTAAGTTGGGAATGAAATTTACAACTTCTGAAGAATTTAAAGAATTAGTAAAAAATTATTCTATATGTAATGGCAAATCTATTAGATTTTATACAAATAAGGCACATAGAATGATGATAGTTTGTAAAGAACCATGCAATTGATTTCTTTATACTTCGATTGATAAGTCTGTTGGAACTCATGACCTTGTTATTAAGTCAATGAATTTAGAGTATACCAATTGTACACATGCTTGGAGGAATAAGTTCATGACTGCAGATTGGGTGGCTAAAAGATACATGGAAAGAATAAAAACCAATAAGAATGTGCCAGCAGATGAATTGAGACAAATTATAGATGAGAACTATCATGCTGAAATTAGTAAGTCTAAGGCATATAGCGCTCGAGCAAAAGCTATTTCAATTATTAATAGGTCATACGAAGAAGAATATGCAAAGTTGTAGGATTATTATATAGAGTTAGAGATAACACATCCAAATACAACAACTAAAATTGAATTTACTCCAAGGGAGAATGTCAATAATCCAATATTTTAGAGGTTATATTGCTGCTTGGGACCCTTAAAAAAAGGCTTCTTGAAGATATCTAGACCTATCATTGGAGTTGATAGATTCCACTTAAAAGGGTCGTATCCAAGGTAATTACTAAAAGCAATTGGCACTGATACTAACAATAATTTCTGACCAATTGCCTACGTTATTGTTAAGAGGGAAGCAGCAGAGTAGTGGCTGTGGTTTTAGAACTTCTCAAACAAGATTTGAACATCGACAACCAATTTTATTGAACATTTATTTCTGATAAGCAAAAGGTAGTTTAAGGTTTACGTATGACCTTTTGTTTTTCTCAGGAAATTTACTAGCTAACATCTACAAAAAATTATAGGGGTTGGATGCCGCATTTGTGGAGATTCTATCTAATTGTGCACACAGGTATTGTGTACACCATATGTACACAAATTTCAAGAAAAAACACCCAGGCAAAGCCTTGAAAACATTGCCGTAGAAGATTGCTTCTAATACAACAATTCAGCAATAAGTTGCAGCATTAGATGAGTTGGAGGTTTATGACAATAAAGCACATACTAGGGTAAAAAAGGCCAAATCAATACAATACTGGTGTAAGGTTTATTTTTCAAACCACACTAAATCTGATATACTTGTCATTAACCTCTGTTAGAAGAATTGCAATTTTGAAATATCATCTACTAACATATCCTAGAATTAGAGATATCATTGATAAATGTTTGGTTGCAACTAGTTCTTGAAAGTCAAATTTAAATAGAGATCGTGCCTACAAAATGAAGGGACCTGGTAAGCAATAGTTTGTAATTGACATGAATACAATGATATGTAGTTGTGGGCTGTAACAATTGAGTAGCATTCCTTGTGTTCACTTTATCACTCTATCATACCATATATTTTTCTTGGATTCTAAAGTGTTCAAGAGGTCTTTATTGTACATTGAACTCCACAGTGGTAATTTACATGAATTAGAAGTTGCTTTCTGGACATTGAAAATTTTGGAGAAGAAATTTAGAGTATATGAAAATTTTGGTCGCCTGAAAAAATGAAAGAGGAATCAATTAGTATAAAAAGAGAAAAACTCAATTAGAAAAAAGTCTATTTTGTCATTGGTTATGGTGTATGCAATGCACGCGCTAGGCTTTCTGTCAATTTTAATGAAAAATTTGACGGAATAGCTTGATTGAAACATTTAGAAAGTTTGATGGTCGGATTGAAGCAAAAATTAATTTGATGGGTGATTTGAAAATATTTAAAAGTTTGATGACCTCTGGAGCACTTTACCCTATATATTTACCTATGCAAACCAACCCAAATCACTCGGGCAAGTTACTTGACATTTCAGCTTAAATGGGATAATTTTATTTTGAAGACAAAATATAATAAAAGATTTGAATATTTGACCCAGTAACCTAAACCTTTTATTTTCTAAATTGAGTTTCTAATCAAAGACTCTGTGAAAGAGTGAATTTTATCCAAAAAAAAAAAAATATCGTAGCAACATAGATGGTGTTTATAGTGATGGACTTAGTTAAACAATACAAATGAATTTGTATACGCAAATAGTTTAGTTGGATTTATTTGGTTTTTTAAGTTTCCATATTCATAAAAACTAAACCGAATCCAACTTAATTATTTTCAAATAACTCAACTCAATTAATCTAAATACCCAACCACTTTACACCTAATCTCATTCGAGTTGGATTAATTTATTCGATTTTCGATTTAATGAACACCTTTACTTGTAAGGTTGAGAGAGATTAAAACAAAAACAGTTCATATGGTAGCGTGTATGGTGTAATATGTGGTTCCATATTCTTGTTTGTTGTAGGTTCGAATTTACTTTCATGGAGATCAATTTTTTTTCCTCATTGTAGCTACAGTGGACTTGGAAGGTTTATGTTTAGCTTTGAACTGGCAAATGTACAAATGTGATAAACTCATCATTAGGAGAAGGTTTTTAGCCTTTTTTTTTTTTTTCAATTGGGAATTTTGCGTGAAATCCTTTCCCTCTTTTTTCTTTTTTTTCTTTTTTGAGTAGAGAGAGGAAAGTGCAACATGCATTCTCTAGTATAAGAATCCTTACCCTTTTTTTTGTTTTTTTGAAGTAGATAGAGAAAAGTGCAACATGCCACCCACTACTAGTAGAAGAGGAATGAAATTTACATATTTATATTGCAGTATGAAATTCTCTTATCCATGGGTTGTGATCCATTGGAATCATATAGGGGACATGAAGCCATCAAAAAATAAAGTTTTCAAAATTCGTTTCCTTGGAGGTTGTGTAGTTAGAAGGTTTCATTTCATATTTCTGAAGCCTAATTCTTAAAGAAGGTTATTTGCCTTTCAGAACCTAGGGTAAGTTCGCATCATGGAGCCGCGCCCACAAGGATAGAGACTAATAATTCTTGCTACTGTGCATTTAGACTCAATGCCATGTCTACCTATACTATAAACAAGTAAAACCCAACCTCCTTATCATGCCACGTGTCCATCTTTAGTTGGCTCTGTCCATGTTGTTAAGATGAGTGGAGAGTATAAAGACAATTTTACCTTTACCAAAAAAATAACTTAATCAACAGTTGCATGCTGTTCGAACCTTTTTTTTGTAAACTTGACCTTTTATTTTTATATTTACTCTTCTGCCCTTTAAAAAAGAACTACAACTTTGAATAGTATTTTACTGTTTGTTGGGTTTTTTGCCATTTTATACTCAAACCGATGTCTGATTGTGCTATTTTTAATTTGTGTCTGTTGTTTTATTTCGAAATTTCTTTTTCGTCCCTTGCTCCTTCTGCAGATGCTCCCTTTTTATTGTCTTTGTTGTAAATTTATTCCTTTTTTGTAGACATGAGTTGTAATTGTTGGATAATAACACAAATTTTTAACATCAGCTTTCTTATCCTTGGAGTTAACGACGTCTAAATTTACTTTACCTTCTCCTTCTTCTTTCTTGTTTCTTTAACCATTTTTCTTGTACTTTCAAGCTTTTCCCGCAGCCATTCCATGCTTCTTTTTGTTGGAAGTGAGGGATTCTTCAGTCTAAATCAATTTTAGCCTCTTGATTTTGTACTCCTCTCTTGGATTGCAGGTTTTTCATAATGAAAAAGTTTAACAAATTTACCGTTTTTTCAGCAAATTGGTCTATCCATCTTTTCAACTTTTTCTTTGACATTGGAGACGAACCAATAGGCAACGTTTTACACCGGAAGCTGGTTTTATCTAGTCCCGCCTTCTCCTTTTTTTCTCTTTTGTTTGCCCTATTGATTATTATTCTCTACTTTTCTTATTTTGTTCCTCATCTTGTTGCTATTTGACCCCCTTCACTTTTTCTTTATGTTTTATCGTAGCATAATACAGACCAATCTATTAGATTTGCGTTTGCCAAGTTAGGCATAATTTTTTGCTTGCAATTTTAGCATGTCCTTCTGAATTTGTCTGACTTATTTTTAACATTTTCCATACTTTGATGTTTTGTTTCATTTTAAAAATGGTTTTTTTTTAACTTAGATTTGGCCATTGAACATGTGATTATGTATGTGTCTTGTGCTTTTTCTCTGTTGTTTTTAGATCTACAGTATTATTATTTAATTATTTTGTTGTCTTGTTCTTCGAAATATGAAATTAGATTACAAAATGCTTTTTCATATTTTATAGTAGCAGAAATAGTCATAGTAGGCAATATTTTATGAGTTTGGTTAAAGAGAAATGATGTTTGCTTTGAGGCCTTTTTTTTTAATTTTTGTTCGGCTACTTCTAAGTTTTGCTCTGTCATGCAGTGTCTTTTTATTTTGTTTAATAGCATTGAACAGTAATGCTAAAGGGTTATCATCGGAAGACAACAGTAATATCAAAGGTTTTAATTTGACGTGAGAAGATTGGAAATATATTTTAGGAAAAAGGCAAAATATGAAAAAAATGTTTCTCATATTGGTTGTAAATAGCCTTATAGGATAAAACAGCAAAGGATGTGTAAAAGCATTTGATTTGAGCAAAATTATTTGATTAGATTAGAGGCTTTGGTTGAAGCGATGTCCATTAGTTTAGATAATGTTGAAAATGCCTGGCATTACCCCTACCGAGAAGACCACTTATCATGAATGAAATTACATTCATAATTCTAAGTGGGCAGCAAAGCAATGATAATTAGATACCAGTGGTTGCATAGATATCCATGTTTTTTTCTGTAGGAAAGAATTCTTTTTCTTTACCTATTTTTTATGCAGCCTAGAATTCATTTATTAAAAAAAAAAGGATTTGTTCTAGGATTTGGTTTTCTAAATCTAAGTTTTAAAATGAATTTGGTTATTTAAGGATGAATTTGCATTAGCTTAAGGTACTTGGAGTGGAATTCAACAACATGTGTGGAACAAATGAAGAAGGCACACACTTTTCCCATTGTTTTGATGAAGCAAGTGAAATAACCCTGTATCGCTATGTTGATTTATTCTGGAAATTAAAAGACTACTGAACCTTGGATTAGAAGCAAAATTGAAGTAGCAATATCAAAGTTATTGATGGATTTGCTTATACAATTATCAGAATAAGACAGAACAATTGTACAAGTCACGGGATTATTGGCCAGTGAATTTAACTACATGACTTTTATGACCTTAATTAATGCAGGATTGTATATGTAACTTGGAAATGCATGATGATAGATGAAGAAAGAAGACACTTCTGTCATGGTTTCTGGAAAAGAATGAAACAGATTGCAAGTACCTAAAAGATATCATTCTTAGCTTCATAATTGCTGGGAAGGATACAACAGCTAGCACTCTTTCTTGGTTCTTTTACATGATGTGTAAGCACCCTCACCTACAAGAGAGAATTGCAGATGAGGTTGTAAAAGCAACAAACGTGAAGGAAAATTCTTCCATCGATGTATTGGTTAACAACATCACTGAAGAAGCACTTGACAAAATGCAATATCTTCATGCAGCTTTAGCTGAAACACTTAGATTATACCCTGCAGTTCCTCTGGTAATTCAATAGAAAACATCTTATTAGCTAGGATATGTGCACATACATATGTCGTGTGCATGCTATTTAGCTGATTATAAATCAACCTTCAGAGATCTGCTGATGTTTATATTGTTATCCTTCATCTGTTGCAGGATGGGAAGCTTTGCTTTTCTGATGATACATTCCCAGATGGACTCAGTATCAGAAAAGGGGACACTATCTCATACCAGCCTTGGGCTATGGGAAGGATGAAATTTATATGGGGTGATGATGCAGAAGATTTCCGTCCAGAGAGATGGCTTAATGAAAATGGTACTTTCCAACAAGAAAGTCCTTTCAAATTCCCAGCTTTCCAGGTAAGAATGGTTTGTACTAAAAACTCTGATAAAGTGCGTTTGAGTTTTTCCATTCGTGGCTACCATGTTCTATTACCTTTTAACTTGTAGGATATCAGTTGTATGTAAGCTCTTGAATAAATTCCAAAAAATGTTCGTGTTTCTTCTTTATTCTTGCAAAACATAGGTACATATTATATTATATTTGTCATCAATTTGCTAATGGATTGGACATTTTAAAAATCTGAGCTTGATGTTAATGCAGGCAGGACCAAGGATCTGTCTTGGAAAGGAGTTTGCTTACAGGCAGATGAAAATCTTTTCAGCTGTGTTGTTGGGCAGTTTCACGTTTAAGTTGAGTGATAAACAGAAAGCAGTCAAGTACAAGACTATGCTAACTTTACATGTTGATGGAGGCCTCCATCTTCAAGCTTCCTACAGATGGGGTCACAGAAGAAATTCTTAGGATACTTAGCCACCTTTTTATAGTACATAGTCTGTTATACCCTATATATCAAGAAAACATACGAGACGGAGATGCTATCATAAACCGTCGTCAATAGTAGTCTGCTTGTCAAACATTAAAGGACAAATACGAGTAGTGAATCAACTTATAAAGTTCACACTATACTGCTTCAATCCATAATTGGCAAATTAAAGCTTATTCTAGTCTCAATTTTTAGTATACTTTGCAAAGGTCAAAACTTTCTTTGTTAATCCATTCAAAAAGTTGTTCCATGACTTCACGTGTATACATTTCAAAGTTTTCTATATTTTGGTAAAGTTAACACTAGTAATCTGGTGCACTCAAGGGACATGGAAGTTTGTTAATTGCTGTTTAAAAGAAAGAAGTTATATATTGCGAACTGTAAATCCGTTTACAACATGTTCTCCTAAAAATAATGAAAAATAGATGTTTATCAAAATTGTTAGGACTAATATAGTAATTTGTAGCAATTGAAGTTTATTTGCGCTAGGAAATTGATATTATAGAATTCTGTTTTATCTCTGTTGATCTTAGGAATGCTTTCATGCTTTGTATAATAGTATTGAATAATAAACTTTGTTATAGATTATAGTTAATGTCTCTCCTAGGCTTTTACAATGTGATTTTTTCCTCTCAGCTATTTTTTTATAGCACAGAAAAATATATTTAACAATGTCTTTGGTTTTGGTTTATACTCAGGAGTATCTGCATATTTTGTAATTCAATGCGCTCTACGTGCATAATATGATTCTGCAAGTTGTTTATTGCAATCTTACAAGAAAACATCTTAAATCACTTTAATCCATGGCTTGATGGTCAAGATTGGCCTTGATGAAATCCCATCTTAGCTTCTTGCGTATTCAATTCAGGATATAAATTGTGCAGGCTCCATTTTTCAAACATTCACAAAAACCAAATCTTTATATGTTTAATATACTTAGAGGCTATTATTCATGATAAAAAAACTGGCTCTTGTTCTTTTCAATTACTTGAGACCCTACATGATTTTGCTTTTACTTATCTTGTTACAAAAAGTTTCGCTATGTGGATTGGTCTTAGTGTCCCTTATTTGTTTTGAAATCTGAGTTTCAGCTCTTTTTGAATGTGAACAATACCCTTTTGCATTTTTTACTGTGTCTGTAAGAGATTAAGGGAGCCCACCAACTGTTTGATGAAATTTCAGGAGGGTGAGACTTGGTATCATGGAACATATTGATGGGAGGCTCTCTATGTGTATTTTGATATTATGTGGTTTTAGACTTGTTTAGGTAGTTATGTACCAAGTCATATTGTTGGCACAACCACAATGTTGAGTGTTCTCTCAGTTGCTTTAATATTTCTTTGGATGCAAATGTGGTCAATGCTATGATTTCCTTGGTCTTTGTTTGGATTTAAATGTGGTCAGTGCTATGATTTGCATATATGGTAAAACTGGGCTGCAATAGGGGAGGAAGGTGTTCGACGGAGTTGATGCAAGAGGTGTTGTCTTGTGGAATTGTTTTATAGATGGGTACGCTAAAGGTGGCCTACTAGAAGAAGCTTTTGGCTTACTGCGTGCAGTGAAGCTGGAAGAAGCGTTTGTTTGTTGGCATGTGTATCTCTATTTATCTCAAAGAACAATGGCAGAAAAATCCTATTGTTTCTATTTAGTTTGTTCACATTTGAGTTTCCATTTAGTTTTAAGAATGATGTCAAATCCCCTTATTTTTATTTTGATTATTGACTTACTAATTATCTAATTATTTTATAATTACTCAAAATTGAGGACCTTAAATTAATTATATTTTTGGGTGGGCAAGGCACAGCCAGACCCCTCTAGTATTATTATGTATGAAATGAACGGTAGAATACACGATTAGTGTCATCCGAAGTTCCTTCCGAAGGCGAGTTAAACTCATATGGTAAAGGGGGTGGTACCACGGAGCATTTCCAAGAAGCCCATGATCCAAGATACCACTTTCTCAAGTCATCCGAGGTTTCTCAATTTGCACGATCCAAGAAGCCCGTAATCCAACGTATAACTTTCTCAAGTTATTACTATTACTATAATATGCCGACCATGAAAACATTCCATCTCAGGGAAACCTCTAACTCATAAGTTTGCTCGCCCCGCCCCTCGTGGAGGTGGAGCCTAAAAAGTAAGCAGCGTGTCTTGTTCATATATGTATATTTTAATGTACGTATTTCACTGATCCTTCTCTGTTTTCCGGCTGATTATCTGAACAAGGTTCCTGGTAATAACGTAATAACATATACCATTTAATTTCCTCGAGATTTTCATTTTTCCGGTTCGGTTGCTGTTAACAGAAAAATGGTGCTGCTATTTGTTAACTGATGTGCTATGCAAGAAAAATCTTAATGTCTTAAAACCAACAGTGGCTTCATCCTTGGATCAGCACACGCTTGCCAAGATATTTGAATTGATAAAATTAGTTTCTCGATTGCAAGCATTTCTTTCTCTGTTCAAACTCCAAAGTGAAGTCGCCTGGTCCACGGATTCTATGATTCTATCTACAGCTCATTGATTGTAGAACCTGGAACATATATTTATGTTGCAAAATCTGTATCCCACTTGATAAGTTGCATTTTTACCCAGAGGGAGGACACAGCAATACTTAATTGTTGAGAAATCAACCCACTAAAGCTTGCGATGAAAAGCTAAAATACCTCATCAAAAATATTTTGATAGGAAATTGTCCATCGTTCCATAAAAGCAAACTGATCATTGGCTCAATCGAGGTCTTTGCCTCCCAAATCACACTCCATCCCACCAATCCCATTTCACCACGTGTAGCAAACACCGACACCGTGTATTAGCCTACGGGATAGTAACAACCATGGGCTGCTCCAATCGTCACGCTCCCGGAAACCATGTCATCACACACACATGTGCATGGTTAAAAGGGTAATAGCGAAATGGCTCTCTCAGAGATCACATATTTCCAGAGCCATCATCATATTCATATAACAAAAAACTGTATCAGATCGGATAATTCTATATTTTTTAGGTCTCTCTCTCTCACCTTGGCTCATGCACAAGTGAGAGAGAGACACCAACATTTTTGTATAACTTCATGTTGAAAGGGAAAGGAAAAGGCTTCTTGTTCGCGCTGGCCTATGCATTTCAAGCCCATATGTGAATGTGATGGAAAAAGGATGGAACCCCAATGTTGAGATATCACCAACATGTCCCAGATGTGGATCATCAAATACCAAATTTTGTTACTACAACAATTATAGCTTGACTCAGCCGAGATACTTTTGCAAAGGGTGCAGAAGGTATTGGACTAAAGGGGGTTCCCTCCGGAATGTGCCAGTTGGTGGCGGTTGTCGAAAGAGCAGAAGAGGTAAACCGTTTCGTGCATCCTCGATAGTGGCTAATGGTAGGAACCCTTCAAGGGGTTTTGCAGGCGGGCCAGCAGCTTTGGGCCATAATGGGACGGCTCCAATATTGTCTAATGGCTCATTGGCAGGAGCTGAGGGCTCAAATATTGATCTTGGTTTGGTCTATCCAAATTTTTTGGGTCAGAAGCCCGGGCCTGAGGCAGAACCTGAGCCTGATAATCAGCTTGATTTTCTTACATTGCCTAGTTCTGTTGGTGGTCCATCCTTTTATCAGTTCTCCAGTGTTGAGAGCATACATATGGGTTTGATTGCTAATCAATTATCTCAGGAAAGCGGTTTTGTTGAATATAGGTCTCTTTCTGATCGGTCTTTAGATACTCATTTCAGTGATGGCGATGCGTTTTATTTTTCTGGGCTGGAATCATTTGATAAGCAGCAAGCCACAGATTATCAGTTGAGCAGTACGACCATGAATCAGATAAACAGTTATATGCTGCCACCATTGCCTGGTGAAGAATTAGCAGTGTCTGAAGGAACGGTGTGGTCAGGTTCTGATCGGATAATGTTTCCGAGCCATGCTTTGCATGCAAAACAATTCTCAGGGAGCGAACCACAAGCACAAGAACCGAATCAATTGGATAAAAATGGAAGCCAGTTCAACGCGTCTATTGAACTGTGTAATGTTTTCAGGCCTTGAAAAATCAGTCTACTTCATTTCTTTTTCAGTTAAACCAATAGAGCTCTGTATAATTGAAACAACTTTTGAGAAATAATGCTATAATGTAACTAAATAGACATGCTTTTTTGTTAGCGATAATAACCTGAAGCATCAAAAGATTACATTACCCTTTTTCCTAAATGCTTAATTATGCATAGTCATCAATGTTGCAGTATGTGAGCAGGCAATAAACAATTGTAGATTGCAGCAGTGACTTTGGTATGTATCATCTCTCTTCAACAGCTATTTGGAGCTAGTTAATTGTGGAGTATTAGCATTTTATTTGGTTTACGGGAAAATTCAGCATTTTAAACATGCATGAAATTAACTGTAACCAGCTTTAGAATTTTCAGTACGATAGCTTTTGCTGTCATTGCCATTGATACATGTTAGTTCTCCCAGTTAAATTCAGATTACATTCCAATTCTTTTTTCTTGAGCATAAGTTCTACGACCAAGAAATATTCCAAGTTCTTGTTTTTCCTTTTCTGATAAAAGAATAATTTCCAGGTTGAAGACACACTGTAATACTCCTTGACATTAATTCTGATTTTATTTTTTGTACAAATGGGAGATTTGTGGAACATAAGCACCAAATTTCATCCATATTCATATTAGCAGGCACAGAGAGCTGTGTGTTCCTTAATTTCAGAAGAAAAACTTTTTCTTTGTAAATTAATACTTGTAATGACAGAAATTTAATCAACTGATGACAAGATAATGATTGGTGGATCGCTTCGTTATGGATGGAGCCTATGAATATGCTATCTGAAATAATTATCGTTTACGTCTTTCTTTAGAGGGGATTTGTTATCTATCAGTTTTAAATAGTATTTTACTAATTTTGGTTAGCATACGTGTTTATAACGTATTTGCTATGTGTGTGAGAAGTTTATTTTCTTTGTTCTCGTTTATTTCAATTTCTCTTTTTAGCCTTTCTTTTACCATTTCAACCGAGAAAAATAACCAATTTAGTCCTTCAACTATATTTTACTTAAACTTTTTTGTTTTTCCCCTCATATTTTATTTTAGCCAATTTGGTCACTCATCCACTAATAAAAGACACGACCAAGGGTGAAGGATGAAGATATTAACTAGAGGCGCGAAAGTCGGGTGACTTGATCTTCATGTTGTTCAATCTCAAGCAAATCATATATGGATCCTGTGATTGCAAAAAGAAGTCAAACGATGTAGAAATGCAAGAAGCTTTCAAAACCATATATTGAGCTCGTCAATGTTTGTGTGGGAATTCGACTAACATTGATTCCCGCGTTACACATGATCCCAGACGAGCCCATGATACGACGAATTACTCCCTGCTATCGTCTTAATATTAAATGTTCAACAACGTTCAACCTCATTTGTTTATTTGCAGTCCAGAGAGGAAAAAAAGGGGGAATATTCTTTGTTATACTACTGTCTTGACTAAATCATGATATACGCGTAGAATTCTACTCGAATTGCTTTTTACTTAAGATAATATTGCACAATTAATTATCCAGCGTGACGATTAGCAAAGCTTTGGCTAAGATTCAAACGATATTGAAGACTAAGATTCAATTACATCTTTCTTTTTTCTTTTTCATTTTCGAGCTATGAGAGATTCAATTACGTCATGATAATAAGATTTTGAAGACTCGAGCATTAAAATTTTTACAGTTCCTATATATCCATTAATGTATAATAAGACAAGAAATACGTGAAAATTGAACCGAATAAGAGTACGAATAATTCAGAGTCCTTTCTTGAGCCATGAATGGTGGAAATTTTGCAGCAACATGAGACTTGATTGGCTGATTGACTGATTGATTATTAGCCAATGTTCGACTATTCTAAGGCTAGTCTAACAAATCAAGAACAGTCTGCTTTCGGTGATATACCTATATTTTCCTTTCATTTATGTTTTTCATTTGTTGTATTGGGCGGGGTGGGGTTTCTTCTTTCGGTGGGAACAAATTGACGTCGGAAAATGATCCGTTGAATGTGTTAAAGTGGGGGTTGGAAAACCTAAAAAGATGGAAAAAGAAATGAGTAACGACAGAGGATGCCCCACAAACACAAGTTGAGTTCTAACAATTATGTGAAACACGTCCCTTTTTCTATTAGTGTTTTATTTATTTATTTATTATCATTAGTGTTCACCTCTCCTTTTGTTCTTTGTATTAAATCCCATAGTGGCAGCTTTAAATGTGGAATGCGAGATAAAACCCCCACTTGGTTAGAGGAAGTGCATTATTGCGTATACAAATCCTTTACCTGGCTTTTTTAATGACTGTTAATCAAATACATTTGGATCAGTTATTTTAAAAAAGAAATATTTGGATCAGTAGAGGAAAGATGAGAAGATTTTAAGTTTTCAAGAATATGTGGACTGCCAAGTCTTTTGAACCAATTCTTGCTAAATGCGGGGTGAACTGACAAAGTTAAGTTTTATTTCAGCACAAGTTGTTCAAATTCCAGGATTTTCGCCCTGATACTCATTGCGGCGGCTGAACGTAAAAGAAGCCCGCTTAGCTTCCAGATAAGTTAGTATTATTTCAAAACTCGGAAGTAGCATTTGTAGATTTTGTCAGAAACCCTAAGAAAATCTGTAAATAAATAGTAGGGAGTACTAGCATGATTTCTCGAACTCCCTGTAATAGTACGCATTCCACAAATGCGGCTGTGGTTGCTAGAAAACTCTCTCTCTCTTTGGTTATTTTGTCTGTTAGTAATTAAAAATCCTTTTAGGTGGCAGATCCAGCCGTTTAGTCTTCTATGCTGCGAGTATCGTATGCCGCCTGCTCTTCTGGGCTAACAACGAGTCTACAACCAACCATATTTTCCTTTCTTTCATTTTTTTTCTTTTTCTCCCGTTAAAAAACCATTACATATACTCCGCCACATGTAAGAATAGATCCATAAACCTGTTTCCTTATTTCCTTTCTGATCATTAATAAAATAATAAACAAATACTAGAAAAAAGAAGTGAAAAAGTTGACTTGAAATTTCAATCAATGACTTGATTATGTCAGGATTATGATCAAGTTCAACTTTAAACTGCTAAGAATGGTAAGAAATGGTGCATTGGTAGATGAACGACTTTGTTAGACGGTGCCGTCTAACCAAGTCCAACGGCTCACAAGTCTAAGAATCCAAATCCTTCCTAGCGTCCCTCGTTGTCTTCACTAGTTAACCAAACCAAAACAAAATGAAAAGAGAAAGAAAGGCCTTGCGAAGCAAAAAAGATTTAGTTTTCCTCCTTTTTTCTAATTTGTTTCCTTTTAAAGAGAGACTTAATATTTATCTGTAATCACGAGCTGCATTAATTGCTGATTACACAACGAATCTAGAAGAAAGATTAATCATGGAAAAGAAATAAGAGGACAAAACGAGAACGTGTATTTTTCATAAATGGTGTCAAAGGAATCTATGTGTCCAAATAAGTATCATGGCCATAAATTTTGGGCCGTATAATTCTGCAATTACAATTCAATCCTATTATCTACACAAGAAACAGCATTAATCACTACTTGTTTCTCCTATCAACATGGGTACGAAGATAGCAAATTCATGGGAACGCATGGAGAATTCTTCCATGTCCTAGCGTGCATCTTAAGGATTTCTCTTGCTCTCTCCTTAGTCTTGCTGCCACAATCAACTTGAAGCACCAGACACAACTTTGCCACCACACCAAAGCTCAACATTTCTTGAAGAACACTTGTGGTTGCAGAGAATCTAGATATGGAATGAAGAATCTTCACAGCTCTGTCACTTGCTACCTGCGAAACCCTAAGTATCTTTTTTGAGACAACAGCTAAACCCGCACTGTGTATCAACAACTCAGCTCTTCCTTCGGCGCATTGGCATAGCTGTTCCAACACCACTAGCATCATTTCAATTGCCCTTTTCTCTGTAGAATCAAGAAGAAGATCAATCAATATGGGGACTGCGCCAGCTTCAACGGCTTTGATTCTGTTTCTTCCTCCTGGACAAACATTTATCAGTAACTTCAGTGTGGCCTTTGAGGCCTTCTGAGAGATCTGATCGTGCAAGATTTGGATTAATTCGACAAAAAATCCAGGTCTCAAACTAGTCAACTGCTTTGAATCAACAACTTCGGACATTGATTTCAATAGCATAACGGCATAGGCACGAGATTCGTAGTTCCCACGTTGCATGACACGAACCAGGGAGTCGATAAATTTTGCATTTTTATTGAAAAGAGATCTTAGGCCATCTTCGGATAATTGGAGATGACAAAGGAGGCTCAAGGCCTCGTCACTTGCTTTTGTCAACTCAAACATATCTTCGGATCCGCCATGCTCACCTGATGTGGATAATTCTCCAATGTTATTAACAATGGAAGCTAAGAAATCTGCTGCTCCTACTGTTTCTATGCATCTTTTGTTGGTTTCGTTGTGAGAAGCAATGGATCTCAGTCTTCTCAGACACTTCATTTGCATCTGTGGAGACTGAGCTTCATTCAGAAGCTTTACGAGTTGGGCTTTGCTAACTGGAGCTTTTGGGGTTGGAAACCTTTCGATGCCGTGAGAAGCGTTGATGGTGCACCAAGATTGGATTACTCGCCGGAGAGTGATGTTAGGTGTCAATTCTGGATCTGTAAGGACTTGTTTGGTGACCGGACAAGTGGTATTCTTTTCAGAAAATAGCCATTTTTCTATGCTCTCACGATCATATGTTATTCCTGTGGAGATTGTCACGGGGTCTTTCATAATCTCTAGAGAAATGGGACAAAGGAAAAATGGAGGAACTTCAACTGCGTCCATATTACCGAACAATTAAGTGAGAATAAGTAGCACAGATGATGATTACTTCAAATAAGGAGCAAGGACAAATGATTAGTTGATCAAGACAGAGAAGATTTGTTTGTACAAAAGTAGAAAATTTGAGAGTTCAATTGAGTTGAGATGAAGAAGGTGTATTGAGCTGTTGGAGAAGTTGTGAATTGGTTTGAAGAAGTTAAAGAGTAGAGAAGGGATTATATACAGGATGAGGATTGTAGAGACCAGGGAGAGTAGGATGTTCAAAATGCGAAAGTCAAAACACGGAAAACAGGGACCTATGGATGAGAGTCAGAGAGAGCAGATAAGACTTTTCTAAGGTATTGAAAAGCTCAAGAATGACAATTTTTGCCGAGTCTAACATGTGTGGGCACGAGTAAGATAAGCGTATGATGGTGGGTACATCATAAATGAGACATCTATAGTATCATATCTTTCCTTATTTCGCCCACACCCCTTTTTGAGCTTGGACTTTCTCGGTATAAAGCACATGGTTGATTGGCTTTTCTTTTTAACTCGTGATTGTTTTTCATGGTCATCATCATCAGGCTCATGGGGATATGTATGTAGTAAATGGCATTTATGCATGCATGAATCAGCTCAAGGAGCCAACAATTGCTCATGGGCGATGGGCCATGGGCAGCGAGAGGGATGGATGCTCCTGGCCCTGGCTGTTTTGACTTGGCGTTCTGTATTTCTGGCAGTTTTGACCAACCGTTGCTGAGTTTGAAAAGCATGTTGCAAGTATTCAACGCTGTTCCCATGGGAAGACGTGTTTTAGGGATTAATAATATGTAGGGTTTATTTTATTTTATTTAAAATTTGTAACGCCTCTTCTTATTCATGCTTTTAAATGTTTACATGTTAAAATCAATTTCAAAGAGTAATTTTGTCCCAAAAGTTTTGAAATGCAAAACTTTATTCATATTAAAATAATTTTTTTCACTATAAATTTATCCAAAAGAAATTAAAAATATCACAAAATTATTTTTCACTTCAAGAAATGCTATTTAAAGCTGATATTAAGTTAACAATAAGAGCCTTTAGCCATCCACGAGTAAGCTCCAAATACTAAAAGAAATCATATGCAAAATAATGAAGCAGCTGTTGGAGTCATTTTTCCAGATTCAATTTTGGGCAAGGGCTAAGGATTAGCAACAATGAGGCGGAAAATGTCAATTTCATCATTCAATGTGTCACCTTTGGTAGAACTTGTACTTCGAATTGTAAAAACGGCAGGTTCTAAGGTTTAGTATCCGATATTTAGGAACTAAAATAAAAAAAAAAGGAAAAAAATTGTGTTTCCGTTCACCTTCCACTATAAAAATTATAGTATTTCTATTAGGTCGTTGGTAGGTATTAAAGTTTAGTTGAGTTATTCCAAATTTATTTATGAAAAATAAAAAGTAAAAAAGATTTGTTCCATTCTTTGTCAGCTGGTGTTAATTATGAACGGACAGATAGGACGAGGCTGGATAAACAAATTTGAAATGTAAGAGATGGGAATGGTTATCAATTTAAAATTGGTGGAACAAGTAGAAATGTTAAAAATGTGATTATTCTTTTTTTTTTTTTTTGACAGTAACAATTCAATGAATTATGCCGTACTATAGATTTCTCATTTTTTTGGTATAGCTATGCTTTGAATTTTGAAGTTGACGTTTCTGAAAGAAACAAAAAGAAGTTGACAATTTCGTCTGCTTTATAACGTTGCAAAGTATTTTTCTTTCGATTAATTCAACATAATGCATCTTGTGCACTGGAAATTATGATTACATGTTTCTTGAATCTTCTAAAACTCATTGTATTGAATCGGTGGAGTACCAGTTAGCCCACAGTTTTCTGAAGAAAGTTAGTACTAAATTATGGTTAATTAGTTATCCACCAACCGTAAAATCAAATTATGGACTAAATATTATCTAAAAGCTATATAAACCAAAATTAAAACTTTCTGCGTATTTACTAACATGGGAGAGAAATTAATACGGTAATACATTTTTCTTTTTGGTGCAAAGGGAGTATATAATTCCTAGTTAATAATTCCATAAAAGGATTTTGCACTTAAGCCGAACCTTGGAGGGTTAACGTAATTTAATAATAATTATCAAATGTATTGTGAAAAACTATATAATTAACTAACTTTTAGTGCTTTATATTAACAATGAGCTTAATTTTATGAATATGAGTACTAGGGATGAAGAATATTTAAAGTAATTAGAAAATCATTTTTTTCCTCTGCCGAGAAGTTGAGAAACAAATTCAAACCAAACTTTCACAAGCTCCAAAATAGTACAGCTTTTTATCTTCTTCTTCTTCTTCTTCTATTCTTAGTCACAATATTAATCGGATCACGGCGTTTGATTCCCTTTGACATTTCACGAATTAAATCGCCTGCCGAAAGATTTAGTCCGAAGTACCTTAACAACTGAACTGATACCTTTTCTCCCATGGAAGTTGTATACAAATATGTTAACTTTTATTTCTCATTTTCGAACCGACGCTGCTGCTACTTACTGATTGTGGCGTTGAAATTTGCAAGAAGGCGGCTGCTGGAAATTTTGTGCATTGACTACACAAGCGAAAAAGCATTCGAATTGAGAATTTACAAGTGAGGTCAAAGCTACTGTGCAGTGTGCGTTGAGTTTAGAATGTGGCACATAGTGTCACGGCCGTTCGTTTCCCTCGGCAAAACGAGTTGTGTGGCAAGTGACGCCCTGCACGTCACTTCCGCCTATCTGACTGACTGTGTGTTGTACTCACAAATATAGCAAACAAATGCATATATAAGCTTTAGAGGCACAGTGGTTTAATAGGAAATGAGATTTCATTAAACTATCGCAAACTATACAAGTTTCGTTTTACACCCGACTTCGCATCAACTCCTTATCACCTCCTATAGTAGTCCTGGCTAAAAAACCCTAAGTGACAGTGGTAGACACTGTTTTTCTCTACAACAGGGAAAATATAAAAACTAAGCTATTTACATGTACAAGAAGAATTAGCACCTAAAATTACATCCCTATGCTCCTGGTGCTTGGTTCTTCATGCCCGTCAAGTATCGCACCGATCTGTAACCGATGGTCCCATGCGTCTCGGGTGTTGGTGTTGCCAGGTGTGCGACTCCATCCTCTCGTGAGTCACAATAGGCATCAGCGAGCACTATGCTAGGTGTGCGGCTGTGACAGGAGTGCGACAGGTTGTACCAGCTATTACACAAGTGCGATAAGAAGGAACGCACGAGTGCAATAGGGCACAAGAGTTGCGGCACATACGCGCCAAGCAACGACTGCACGACTCTTGATGCGGACTAGGCAAGTGCACGGGCGTGATTGACAACGGCATCTTCTCTTGGGTAACGTATTTAGGGGACTTTAGCAAGTCACGGGACATAGAGTCTGGCTACCCCGTGACACATAGAATGTACAATTCTGGTTTAAGTAAAAAATTCTCATGTATGAAAACAAGTAAACGTATTTGGGCAACTAAATAATTTGATTAGTGATACTATTTATGAAATTGTTTTGGTTTATCAATTCGTCCCAGGATCCTAGAGTCCATACTCCTTAGCTACTGAAAAAAAAAAAAAAAAAACAAGTGAAGCTAACTCCTTTAGAGATAACTATGAAGGTGGCATTTGATTTGCACCTGAAATCGGATTCAAATGTGGGATCATTCATCTATTTTTTGAATAAAGGTTTTGTCAAAAATGCTCTACCTTACTGAGGAATTGGGAACTCTTAGATGGAATTCTAAAATCTCAATTACGTTAGTAGTAGTCCAAACAATAATTATGGTTTATTCAAAATTTTTATTCCAAAATCCTCGATTTTTTATCCGTTACGAAAGTTCTAATTCAAATCATATTTACTTAATTTAAATTGTGGTACTATCCAGCTAAATACTTCTCATTAGCTTGTGTTACGATGTGGATAAAAATGCGTCATTATTCGTTATAATTTTGACCACGTGCTTTAGTTTTAAAGTCTTGGAAAGGCTGCTATCGGGCAATGGTCCCCGGCAGAAGTACACATGTTCTTCAAAACCGATTACGTAATTGCTAACATATGTATGCGCTGACTGCTTGCACTTATGTAGACTATGTATGGTGCTCAACCAACTTTATAGAAAAATGCCGTCAATTCACCAGTATATACGCTAGTACTGCATATTAACAGCACGTGCACGACTTAAATTGGTAAAAACCACGTGTGAAATGCTTTATCTTATCTTCTTCTTCGTATCCTTGTTCTTTCTTTCCCTTCCATTTTTCTCCTGGTGGATTTATTCTCCAACGTAGAAAGTTGGAATAAAAGAACCAATCCGTTAAGGAAAGGCCATACTGTAATACACACTGACATCTCTTGAAGTTTTTTAATATTAGATAACTTCATTTATTAATTTTTAAGGAGTATATCAAATTCAGATTAGTCTTAAAAATTGTTTTAAATGAAGGCACGAGTATTTTAGAGATGAATTTGTCACTTTATTTTTAATTCTGATTTATTCGTTTTTATCAGATAATAAATAATTCTACCTACCCTAAGCTATGAATTTATCCCATTTGTACTGAAGAAATTCTTTTTTTTTTTTTGGTGAACTTAATACTCTGTTTAAATTAATCAATTTTCTTGTACAAGGCAGTATTGGCAACAAGAAAGAAAACGAAACGAATGCAGAATCAACAAACCAGTTGATCGTGAACCGAACCGGCAAACAAATTCGATTACTACCATAAAAATATGTTTTGGGCCCTACGGGCCTAATTCAGTCGCAGGGGCAAGTTTACTAGTTAGAAGTCAACCTCTCAGACCGACGGATACGCTTTGCCCGTCAACAGTGACAATTTCGTGATTATCAAATTATTAATAATTTCTTGACCATGAAATTAGTGCACCGTCGACAATATTTACAATTATATTTTTCTTTGACGAAATATCTCAATTTATATAATTTGCACAACTAAATATTGTAATTCTGTTGACTGTTTCTTTCTTCTTTCCATTTCGGTGGTTTCAAATGCTACTGTTGCTTTATTTTACTAATACTTATTTTGGCACACTTGATATATGCCTAATTTAAAAAACTTATGATAATTTTTTGTCATGCCTAAGTATTTTATGCAAAATTATTTTTTTATTACGAAAACATAAAGATAAGAGAAGTATAATAAGTAGGTGCTTGGTAAGATCATTCTTGGGAGCTCTATGTCCCTTCTTTCCTATTCTTATATAGCTGTCGTGGGTATTAAATCATGATATTTTTGAAAAACACGTTATTTTGGCAAATATATATATATATATATATCATAGTGTTTTTGAAAATTTTATAAACTTTGTAAATTATTTTGATAAATGTATACAAATTAATACTCATAGCGGATATATAAGGGTGATTTGAAGAGGTGATATGATAGCGGATGTATAAGATTGAGACAAAGGCAACGGAGGGGTTTTTGGGGCTAAAGGATTTGAAGAGGTCATGGATTAGATAATGGATGTCGGTTGGGAGCTCGGGCGAAAGCCCAGAACCGACTTGATGGACACAATGATAGGGTGTTACCGTCGGTACTACCAAATACACACACGTATGTAATTAAAGTGAATTTTATCTAATTATAGCCAATATTCAACAAATAATTGACTTCATATTATGAGGAAAATATTTTATTAACCATTATGAAAACAGAAAGACGAGAGCATTGTGATAAGTGGGTGATTCAAACCACATTTTGAAGGATAGTTTTGATACCAAAAAAAAAATCACAAGAAAATAAAAATAGTAAGAGTGATTTCCCACTATGTTAATAAGTAAGATAATTAATTGTGTTCCATTGTGTCATGGGTTGGATCACGGACTTGGACGTGGAATATATTTAAGGAAGTGGTACTTTTATCCTTAAACCCAGTTGATCATTGGGCTTAAATTCAAGATTGGGCTGGAACGCTTTCGATCGCTCAAGTGGTCCACAAACAAACATTTACGTGACAATTCATATGACACATTTGAGTTCCACATAGTTTTCTTTCCGCTTGCAAGGACTGGAATTCTCAAAGTAGTAAGATCATTTGATCTCTTGATAAAGAGAAATAGGCTTATTTAATCCTCACTCACAGCCCATATGCAGGCTTGATAGAGGATGTATGTGTATTCAGATGCCATTTTTAGATTTTCCTCAAAAAAAAAAAAAAAGAAAAATCGATAATAATTCAAACACGCGTGACTTTTTCTGATGAGCAGCCAAAAATGTCCTGTAGCTTTAATACGTCACTCTACTGCACTAAATTGTCGTCTTGGACTTTTTTTTTTTTTGTATATTTTAGAATTTTATTTATTTTTAAACGTTTCAACTTTTCTGAAAACTTTCAAATTTCCGTACAGTCAATATACGTAAAAGTTACTGTTAAAATTAAACAAATCTATGTATAATATTTAATTTTGAAAAAAGGTTCCTTCGACTGTAAAGAACAACAAATGTGAATTGGGAGTTAGTTAACCTTGAAGTCCCACTCAAGTTTGTCACGATTATCATTCATCGTGTCCTCAGCGAGAGCCTTTGGAGTCTTGGAGAAGTGAAAAAAAAATACAAGATGCACACAACTCTTTTAACTAACCCAAAGGAACCCAAAAAAAAAAAAAAAAAAAAAAAGAACAGAAATATACACATAAAGAAATATCTGCCTAAGCTTTTCTTCTTCAATTTGTTGGAGGCCAAATCTAACTTACCTTACAGAACTATGCTTCTTCTATAGGTCCACTGGACATGCTAAAAGACAGATAATACGCCAGGTGGATCAACACAGAACCATTCACGAGCTGTAGATATAAACTCTCTTTCCTTCAAATCGCGCGCGAGCGCGCGTGTAGTGTTGACATGAGTGACACCTCACATAATCCATACCACATACCAAATTATATTGTGAAGATGTTTGTTATTGCATGACTGGTTCAATTATGCACATATTGAACCAGATTTCCAAAGAACTACAACATCCAAGAGGATTCATACTAACATTTTCTTTGGATTTAGTGTTCATATTATACATTGATTTGGATTTTCTTGCTGCATCCATGAGTCAAAAAGTGGTAATCCAAGGATCCGGAAGAGATTTTACACATCAACGGCATGAAAAATGAAAATCTCACCACAAAAATGGAGCGTGAATGCATCGTATACAGTTTTTTAGCAGCGGAAATCAGAAAGAACGATCCGAACAAAGCAGTAGTACTCGATGCTCAATGCTTCTTTTTAGTTTATAATAACTTGAAGAGTTTCAATCAAACAAACTCTATAGTCTATGTCGTATGTTATCGACCTGATTTATATTGTGTGCGATCGAATATATTTAATATCGTTTGGTTTAATGAACATGCTGCAATTACGATGTTAATCGACTTATCTTGTCATACGTGAGGATAGGAACATCGAGACAAGGGGAGTTCTTCCACATATTAGAGTGCGTTCTTAGCATTTCTCTTGCCTTATCCTTGAGGTACGATTCGCAATCCGCTTGAATCACCATGCACATTTTTGCCACAGCCCCAACTCTCAACATCTCCTGCACTACCCCAACTGTACCCGAGAATTTTGAAATCAAAGAGAGAATCAACATGGCTCGATCATTGGCGGCCGGAGAAACTTTAAGAATCCTCTTTGTCACCACGGCGACGCCAGCAGCGTGGTTAAGAAACTCAGCTCTCCCATCAGCACACGAACAGAGATGAAATAATATTCCCAAAATGAGCTCAGTGGTTTTCTTTTCGGTGGAATTGAACTCGAGCTCAATCAGCTCAAACACTGCCCCGGCTTCCACCATCATTATGCGGTTTCTTCCCCAAGGACTAGAGATTGACATGACTTGCAAAGCAGCCTTAATTCCTTGTTGGGAGTTGCTTTCCCTTATATAACAAATAATCCTATTGAATAATTCAGGCTTTAGCCTCCCCAAAGCAGCAGAATTTGCCTTCTGAAGCACTAATTTAAGTGCAAATACTGCATGGGTGTTAATGGTTGCAGGATCATCATAATCAAAATGACAACCTAATACCCACGTTAATGCGTCGATGAAATCATTGTTTTCGAATTGGAGTAATTTAATTAGGCTCAATGAAGTGCGAATAAGGTAGAAAATATTGAGAGCTTGTGCTAAACCTGTTGATGTTTTTTTTCTGTGACATCCCATGATAAAGGATACAATTGCTTTAGCAACCCCAGCTTCGACCATTTGCTTTCTGTTGCTTTCATTCTCCTTTGCCAATACTTCAAGATTTTCTAGGGCCTGTAATTGTGAGTTTGGAAGCCAAAGGTCTCTGATGAGGTTCACGAAATAAAATTTGGTCAAAGGAGTTTTCGGGGTTGTCGGGACCTGATCCATATCATTGGTGGAATTGGCATTGCACCATGCCCGGATCAGCCTGCGGAGAGTGTTGTTTGGGGTTAATTCAGAGTCTTTGGGCAAAGGCTGCTTGGTGACAGGACAAGTTGTATTGTGCTCCTTCAATAGCCAATGTTCAATGCTCTCCCGATCATATGTGATCCCAGTTGCCGCTGTTACAGGATCTTTCATGATTTGAAGTGAAATTGGACAGATGAAGTATTCAGGAACTTCAACGTTATCCATCTCTAATTACAGGAGAATATGACAGGTACTATGAACTGAAAACATATAACATATATAAGAGGTGATACTTCAATAATCAATCAAGACAAATTTATCGGTCCAGGCATTCATGTAGAGTATAGTACAATATCATTACAGGGGGGAGAGAGAGAGAGTTTCTGGGAATGGTTATGTGTGTAATGAATCGGGATGATAGGCCGTAAAAGAATGCGCGGCTTATTTATTGACACATTTGCGTGTAAGAAAAAATAATGAGGTGAGAGGGAGTGTTACCTAAGCAAAAAAAAAAAAAAAAAGATGAGAATTCTACAAAGATTGGAACGAGAAGACTGGTCGTCTCTAGTTTCGGCTGTTATCTAAATCCTCCACAAATCTGGCCATATATTCTCACGGGCAATAGGCGGTCAAAGTCTCAAGCCAAATCGAGTAATTAAGAATATAGACTCCCCTAGGAAGTCCAAGAATATAGACCCACACACCATATACATCTCTCTGTTCAGTTGGAAATTTTGTAGTGTGAGATGTTAAATTACTAGAGAAAATACTGGATTTTTGCTGACCAAACTGTTGTGTCAATTAAGCACAAAAATTAGTCTTTTATGCATCATTGTGCCTTAGAAAATGATTAGCAAAGCTTTGGAATAACAGAGGGCAATTTTCATACGAGTAATTGTGGTTTGAGGATTTTGTAAAATGAGCACCAAGTTAATGCTTGGTGGACAAATATAAATTGCTACTACTAAATAGGAGTATTTGCTTCTGGGGCTTCTCTGATTTTATTGACTGATCATTGATGATTACTTGTCCTTAGACACTCTTTTTTTTAATTGGCGTGGTCTCCCAAACTTTCTTTAATTGCTTTGAATTCTAATCTAGTACTTGAATAATGATATTCATTGTACAGCTAATAAACGACTTCCAGGTTTTTGAACGAAGTTTATAATGTTGCTGACTTCCAACATGCTGTTGGCCAAAGAATCTGACAATATCTAAACCTTGGTCTATTTATTCTGGTGCAATATAATACTAATAATAAAAGAGAACAATTTGTTCTTTGATCTGATCGTTTATTTAGCCAAGAAGAGGGGAAAATTTTGAAAATATTTCAGCAGAGAGCGTTGTAGAAAGATTCATTAATAAAGGGGTACACGTTTATGTTATTTATTAAAGAGGGCATATATGCTCACTTTTGCATGTGATATGTTGCCAAATACACAAAACCCTTTGTTTTTTTTTTTCTTTTTACGCAAAACCCTTTGTTTTTTTTTTCCCTCCTTTTTGCTGTGAAAAATGTGCACAAACTATTTATACAGAAAGGTGTACAAATGCCTTTTGTTGTAAATTAAACAAAAATTGTGTCTTCCTTGCATATGAAAGGGATCTAAGCACGCCTTTTACACCGCCAAAAAAAAAAAAAAAAAAAGTCAAGAAGGGGCCTTTCTTAGACAGCCCCACGAACTTGCCGACTTCTAACGTTTCCAATCACAGCATTAAGAAAGCCTAACAGCAATAGAACAGCCTCTCGCTTTACTTTAAGACAATTACAAATGACTCATACGTATAACTTTTATAGACAGTAATAATGGAGCAGATATATTTGTCTTCCTGCCGCAGCTTGCGTCCGACATTGGCTATAAACCAGAAATCCGACTTGAGAGACTTTCGGAGTCACTACCTTAATTACTTTCTGTACGAAAGCCAAATGCTCAAAAAAGGGACCCCTTCTAGTCGTCCAAGCTGTCAAATTCTATCATCAAGGAAAAAAATTTGGAAGCTGGAAACGACTGATTAATTTCAAGCTTTATAAATACTAGATAGATATCGGTCATTACTAATAATTTAAGTTCGATATAATAATAATAATAATCAGTAAGGATGAGGAACATGTCGAGAGTGGTCCAAATTCTAGACGTATGTACAAATGTAAGCTACATAATTAAAGAAGAAAGAAGACGGATGCATGGCCAAATGCGTGAACCGTGCGCCAATCGGTAGATTTGAGGTCACACAGATATAATTAATTTTGTCCTAAGCAAGCCAAAAAGCCAAAGTCAATGGTCCAAGTCAATTGCCCGACGTTAACTGTTTGATTTTCGGTTCCTAGGAGCCCGCGCTTGTGTGAAACTATGAATAATGGAATTGCAAGTGGAAAGAAATCCTAGGTGCTGCTTCACACAGCAACTCGTGATAAAATTAGGGCAAATTTGTTAAAATATTGTTAGGAAAAAAAAATTCGGCAATTGTGAGTGTTATGGGGGGATTTTGGAAATCTAAATGCGGCGCTGACTTATTTTTTTTTTAAATTATTCATGCGCCGAGTTTTTCAAACGCGGCATTACTGTTCAGTATTCACTTTTTTTTTTTTCAAAAGAGGTTAGGATTTTTTGTTTAATGTTTTTTTGGTATTGTTTAGGTAGATTTATAGTATTTAAGTAAAAGTAATTGAGGTAGTTCAATGCTTGAATTGAAGAATTTTAGATTTAGAAATAATAAAGCTATACACACCAAATTTTGATATACCACTAAATTTTCTAATATCTTGTGGGTCATTTTTTATTTTTCGAATGTAAAATCTGATTTTTAGGGAAAGTGTGCAAAAATCTTTTGGCAAAATTGTAATTTCAGCATGTAAACACCTTTTTTGCAATTTTTTTATTTTTATATTCATATTTTATACCCTTGTACAAATTTTTAAATTTTGTAATTTTTCTGAATTAACCACTGTTTTTCTGCTTATTACGTCAATTCATGGGCAAAATAGTCATTTTCGATTTGTGAATGTCTTTTTTGGCTATTTTGGAATCCCAAATTCATATTTCATAATTTTAAGCATATTTTAAATTTGTGATAATTTTTCGAATTAAAAAAATAACGATTTTGCATCAGGTGTATGAATGCATCATAGAAAAAATAGTTTCTAAACCCGAAAAAGTATAAAAAATTTGAAATATACTTAAAAGTATGAAATATGAGTTTGGGATTCAAAAATAGCCTAAAAAAGGCATTCAAAAATTGAAATGACTATTTTGTCCTTGAATTGACGTAATACACAGAAAAATAGTGGTTCATCTAGAAAAATTACAAAATTTAGAAATTTGCACAAGAGTATAAAATATGAATTTAAAAATACAAAAATAGTGAAAAAGGTGTTTATGCATTGAAATTACAATTTTGCCAGAAGACTTTTGCACACTTTCTCTAAAAACCAGATTTCGAATTCGAAAAATAAAAAATAACCCACAAGATATTAAAAAATTTAGTGGTATATCAAAAATTGGTGTCTATAGCTTTATTATTTCTAAATCTAAAATTTTTAAATTCAAACATTGAACTATCTCAATTACTTTTACTTAAATCCTATAAATCTACCTAAACAATAACCCAAAAAAAGCTTAAACCAAAAACCCTAACCTCTTTTGAAAAAAAAAAAAAAAAAAAAAAAGTGAACAGTGAACAGCGTGTGAACAGTAGCATCGCGTTTCCCAAACGCGGCGCTTCTAGATTTCCAAAATTCTCCCCTGACACCCACAGATGCCGATTTTTTTTCCTAACAATATTTTAGCAAATTTGCCTAAAATTAGTGGGCTTTTTGGGGGGGAAAAAAAAGAAAAGGCATTATTTTACAAAATCTATTTACTTGTGTACTGTTTTGACACCAGTGCAGATTCCTCAATTAATAACTGTGAACAGCTTCTTTGATACAATTCATGACTAAAATTTGGTCACAATATAGTTGTATTTGATTTTGAATAGCTGAAGCACATGTACATTTTTTTTTCGTTTTTTATCTATATATGTTTGATCTTGGAGATTTATATTCATATTCCTATTGTTGTGAAAAAAGGGAAAAACATTCGCTACTTGGACAATTATATAGGTCTCATGTCGTAACTATATAAAGTAATACTCTCACTTATCCAAAATTTTCGAAAATTTGTATCTCTTTTTCCCTCCCTTTCCAATATCGAAGTGATTACAAATTATTCATATAAAAAAAATCTACAACACGAAATATATTAACCGAAAAAGAAAACCTGATAGTGAAGACTCCTTAATGAGTATATACTCCCTTCGTCTACTATAGGCCTACTTCTTTTTTCACATAGATTAAGAAATGTAGTTAATGTAGTTACAATAATAACTTTTTGTTCATAGTTTTCTTAAATACCCCTTATTAATATTGGATCATTCATTCAAAATAAAAGACACATATTACAACATTGGTTTAAGAACTTTAAATACTTTATTTTCTCAATGTGCATTAAATATAAACATATTAGTAAAATTACAACCTAATTACTCTCTAAAAGAAGAAATAATTCGATAATTTTAGACAGATATAAAAAGAATGTAAACCTATATTTATGGAACAGAGAGTATTAATTGGTGTCGTCTTATCCGATGGGATAGAAAGAAAAATGGAATGCCTGGTGGGAAAACGAGATGAAATTCTGTGCCCGTGGTATTTTGCCCTTTCAAAGACGAAAGAAAATAACGTGACCCCACGTATGTATACATGCCATTTCCACATTACTCTTACAGAATAGAATGGACGTAAGTAGCATGACAATGATGAGGTGCCCAATAAAAGATGTAATGCCTAAAATATCTAAGAGACGAAATAAAAAAAAAAAAAAGAATTCTGATTCAATTATCATATAATTAAACTCAATAAGAGCATACCAATAAATATAAATTTCCAACTTTTGGATTCGATAATCTATTGTCCATCTTTGCTGATAAAAGTTAAGGTTTCTATAATTATGTGTGTCTACGAACTGTGCTTTGTTTTTCCTTTTTCATTTTTGGTGGGAGGGGAGATGCTGGAAATTTGGAAAAAATACTCCATCGTTTTTTAATGTCTCTAGTGGCAAAAGAACTCTTTCCTTTTCTTTGTTTTCTCTAAAAAGAATGTGACCATGTTTCTTTTTTATTTATTTATTTAATTTCAAGTTTCTTTTTAAAGAATCTGTTTGACTGAATGTCGTCAACTTGTGGTATAAGAAGTAAAACGCGTAAAAGGACTTGATTCAATACAATAGCAATAATAGTCGGCACATTTTTTGGCTTGCAATTTTTGGGTTGAGATTGAAAAATTTAAAGTCAAATTAGAGTAATCTTTTGAATGCAAGATGAGAGACACTACTTCTTAAAAACATTACTTATTATCTAATTCAAGTCCTTCTACAAATTACTTGTTCATTATAAAAAGTTACAAGTTTTTCATGCAACTCCATTTAGCACTGGGTCTCAACAAATTAGTGATATACATCAGTAATCAAAAAGCCTTCGTCTTTCTTGCAAAAATGATATTCCACAGAAAAGTTTCGCTTTCTTTTCCGAAAGTACAATTTACCAATAATGTACAAAATACAACAAAAATAAAACCAAGATACATGTTAGTTAGAGACTTCCCTTATCTCCCTTATAATTTTTGAAACTACAGCAACCCATCTAATTAGCTTTTCAATTTTTTTTTTTAAGTACCTTTGCCGCTCTTATACCTTAAATTTAATGGGCTCTACTCTGGACAAGATCTTGCAAAACCCGATTCTTGCCACAGAAACCCATAGCCCAATTATTTTTTAGAAAAGACATCCTAAATTCTTCCCGCCGAGAACGACCCACTAATTTAAAATTACACAGGCTCAAAATGGGCCGTAGCCCAATAATTGTTTTTTCTGAGCTATGAGCAAAGAAAGAGACCACGGATAGAGGCCAGTAGCGACAGAGAAGCTCTCATCAACATCGTCTCTTTCCTGCATTTCTCACACCCTCTGTTTTTTTTTCTCCAGGTCAGAATTTTTTTTTTCACTTAATTTTCTTCTCACTAGGCTTAATATAATTGGTAGTAAATTTGAAGGTTGCCCACTTGCTCAACTTTTGCTGATTTTAGTGGACTATTTGCACTGCTACTATCCACTATTTATTTCATCCTCCAAGCCAAGATTTTTCTTTTTCATTCTCAGGTGGTGGTGGTTTTAGGTTGAAAAATGTGAATTTGTATCGAGAATCTGTATGGGTTTTCTTCCTAGTTCCTAATATTTATTCTTTGCAATTTGAGTTGTACTTGCGATTTTTGCCTGATACCTAATATGATGTCTTGTTGAATATGCTCTTTTTTTTTTTTTTTGGTTAGTGTAAGTAAAAGAGTTTTACCTTTCAGTCTAAGTATTATTCTTTTAATTCAGCCTTAGTTCGTCAATGTTGTGGTTACATCTTTGTCTAGATAATTTTCAGCATCTTAGAATTCACCAAGTCAAAAAACTTATCATTCACATCCTTAATTGTCGGTTTTATCACCTTGAAACTTTCATTTGACAGGATTTAAACGCATTTTTTTTGGCCTTAGAAATAAGAATTCCTCAAGGGATGAGTAATGGTTGAGTAGTTTTGTGATTGTTGAGAAACTTGCTAAATCTTGCCATATCATTCTATGCTTGTGAGCATGCTTAGCCAGAATAAATTATTTCTACTTGTATGAACATTTGACATGTTTTGTGAGCTTATACATCGGGCTAAAAGAAAGCAGTTAACTTATTCTTGTCTTCGAGATCATAATTGCCTTTTCCAGTAAATTAGCAGAATTTTTTCTCCCTTTATGGTAGTATTATTATGCACTTTTTACTTTTGGCAGAATTTCAGCATGTCTACATGAGTCCTTGGTTAATTGGTTTTGTAAATTATAATTATAATTCTTGTGTTAATGTTGTATGTAATAATGTTTTCCTTGTGATCTTTGTTAGTTATTGTAAATGAATGAGATGATTTGTTCTTGAATTAGTTATTTTATGTTATTTATATTCTCATCAAATGAAAACAAGTGATCTTATGTGTTGATGGTTGCTCTTTGCGCAGCTACAAAGTTGCCCAAGTTTGACATGGGCAGTCATAGTTGAACAAAAGAAAATGGCCGCTTAATATGTGGAGGTAAAATCGTGTGTGCTTAACTCTTCTTTATCCATGAGGCAGAAGGATCCTTGTCTATTAAATTGTCCTTTTCCATAGTATTTAGACATTTGGAAGTTTTTAACTGGAGAACCTTATGTTATTATTCTTAGCTTCGTTGTGAATTAAATTCAATATCTGTGTGATTGTCTTGCCAACCTTGTCTCATGGTGTACATAATTTCTCCTCTATAAACAGGTGTAATAATGTGTCAATGTATAGACAGGAACTCTGAGTGCTTAATGGAGTCATCTGTAAGCTTCCTTTCTTTTCTTGGAAATGTTTGTGTGGTGACAGATGATTTTATTTTAAGCAATTGGGAAAAGAAAGACTTTTTCCCCTTGGTACCACTTGTGATAAATGAAGTCCAACTTTGTTTGTCTAAAAATTTTACATCCTATAAATGTACTTGTTATAGATTGTTTCTAATTCTGGTTCTTTTTTCTTACAACACCAAGATCAAAGTAATACTCCACCAATTTGATGTTCTTCCGTATTCTTGTTGTCTCAGTATAACGAATCAAATTCGCCACTTAGGATTGGTGATCGGTTGACTAGTGATGTTGTAGTAAGGCTTAGAACGGAAGGCCGTGATGAGTGGGTTTATTGTCATTCAAAAATCTTGGTAGACAAGAGCAAATATTTTGCCGAAAGGTTATCTGATCATTGGCCAACATGCCAGATTCTCGACTCACGCAACTGTGTTGAGGTATATTGTGAAGAAACTGACTTTGACTACCACGTCAATGTCCTTCGACTCTTCTATGTCATGAAAGACGGTTCAGTGACCGAAATGTGGCATGGAGTTAGAAATGCTATAGGTGTGCTGCAAGTTGCCGTCAACTTGGGATGCCTACAAATCATTACTGCATGTGTTGAATATTTGGAAGCAGTTCCTTGGGAAGAATCAGAGGAAGAGGAGATTTTGAAAATCATACCTGGCATGGGATCACAAGTGGAACCAATCCTTGCCAGGCTCCAGCCAGTCAATCCAACAGCTGTAGTCAATATTTTTCTTTCTGCTCTCCAATTTGCCACCTCATCACCCCCTTCACAAATGAATGATCTTAAAACCTCAGCTCAGGAACAGCTCGAGTACATGCTGACTGAGGACGATGACGCTCCTTTATTGTCAGCTGATGAGATGATAAAGTTAGAGGTACTGCAGCGTGTTAAGAGAATGTTCATGAGATTTAATTATATTGTTGATTCTTTGCTTTGTGGTCACCAAAAATCAGTGTCTGAGACAACAGAAATTCAATTATTCCAGTCATACTTAATAGATTTGTCTTGGGCTAGCCAAATATTGGCCAAGTTGGAATGTCTGAAAGATTTTATTTACAGCTGGATGGAACTATCAGGAAGTATCATCAAAGTTGTTAGTTTGGCGAATTTAGCAATGGACACAAAGTTAAAGATTCTTGAAGTGGCAGCAAAAGTCATAGAAGCCATAGGGTATGGCACTGTTGTCTTACCAGCTGCAAAACGGTTTCACTTGGTGCAGGTTTGGCTTCCATTTGCTAGGGTCATGAAACCTTTGATTGATATTGCCACTGCTGATGATGAGAATGATCTGACACTAAAAATTGATGGTGAGCTCTGGCAATCCTTGGAATCAGCTTTTGTATCACTAATTCTTACATTGCCATCGAGTGATCAGGCAGAGATTTTGACAGAATGGTTGGGGTGTGAGCATATTCAGTATCCTGACCTGACCGAGGCATTTGAAGTCTGGTGTTACAGGTCCAAGGTAGCCAGGCGAAGACTGGCATTGTTTGGTGGAAAAAACAGTGCAACTAACACAGAATGACTACTTTTTTTTTTTTAATCTTTCTTGATTTTGGTAGAATCTCAGTAGTTCTTTATATAGAGGAACAACTGACTTTGTTTAATTGCCTTAAGTAGAGAGTGACTCAAACGAGTAAAGGTGTCAAAATTGGGTGTAGAATATTAGTTCCCAACCTGTGTCCTTTTCTTGGTATCGCACATGGTATTTGTGAAGTGTCATGTCTATACCGTCTTTTGAAACTCTATGAAGTATCATTGGTAATTTATCGTCACCATAGCCTGATATATGGTTTGAGCATCGAGACAGGGAAATGCATTTTTGTATTTCAAGTTTTAATTATTGTTATAGAATGTATTTGTTCTGATTTACCTGGCTTCATTTCCTAGAAGCGATTTGTACTCTGGTAGGTAATTTGCCTTAGATTATTCCGTTGCAGACTTATTGTTTCACAATCTTCATCATTTTCTCCAGTTCTAGATCTTCATTTAAAAGACAACACTACGCATACATTTGTATCTAGAAGGGCTCCTATAAGCAATTCCCATGAATTCTAATTCCCCAATGGAGATGTTTTGCACTACAGGGTAAAGGCCAAAGGGTACACTATCAACATCGGTAGGGTCACATTTAGCCCACAGCTTCTAAAGCAAAGAATAGCTTGACCAGGATAAGGTCTAAACTTCCGCGGTCCTTCAAAAACTTTTTGACATGAAACTTAAAAAAGTTAGAATAGTTATCAGCTCAGGCCAGTGATCTCCTAAATAAAGATTGATTTCAGCAGTAAATTATTCTCATATGTCGTTCATAAGGAAAGGTATTTGATAGTTTTGTTCATTACCTCTTCAATTGATCAAATGGTCATGCAATAAGAAAATTATTCTCGTATGTCGTTCAGAAGGAAAGGTATTTGATATTTTTGCTCATTACCTCTTCAATTGATCAAATGGTCATGCAATAAGAAAATTATTCTCATATGTCGTTCATAAGGAAAGGTATTTGATATTTTGTTCATTACCTCTTCAATTGATCAAATGGTCATGCAATAAGAAATCAGGTTTTCCGATTGTGTCATTATGCTTCTGTGCTGTATCATATAGAATTTTCCTTTTCTTGCATTCCTGCTAGCGAATAATTCTTAAATAGATCATTCCTATGCAGAGATACTATATGATAGAGCTTATCATTCCTGGAAAGATTTTTTTAGCTGATATCTTAATATTCTAGTATTTGCCATCTTGTTTCAAAAAGACACAGAATAAAGCTTATATATTGTCATTTCAGGTTATATATGCTGCAGGGAAACTTCTGTGAACTCAGAGATGTGCAAACTAATTTTTCTGTCGACCAATCAAACTTCCGTCCATTTGAGCGTTCATTCATACGCCAACCAAATTGCCGTTTTCCATTTTAGACTTAATTTTTTTTGGATAAGTTATTTCTTTTCAGATAAGAGGAAAAAAAACAGTAAAATTTGTAATCACTCCGTCATTAACTAACCAGGATAAGCTTTGGAATTATTTGTACTCGAGTGGAGCATTCAATGGTGATTTTGCATTTTGCCTTGTGTGCCTAGCTTATCAGTAACATCCAAGATCCGGTATAACTTGTCAAGACACTTTAAGGTTCACCATAATTATCATTCGAAGTTGGATCCATCATCCTTGAGTTGTAGATTAATAAAGTTACTAAAGTCTAAATAACGAGAAGAAACAAGTAGTCAGACTTAATATTATTTTCTATACCACCCCCAAAATAACTAGTTTCCATTACACTATAACAATCGTACTATTTTATCTTCGGCAACAAAATTAATATACAATCCTCAACCATATCTTCTACATAAAAGCCTAAGCTGTCTAAATAATTCAAAAGTCGATCCAGCAGAAGTATATATAGACCTATACTATGGAGCTGTTCTTTACACTACTGTGCGATTCCCTTTGTCCCAGTAATAAAGGGAATAGAAGTAAATAGTGAAAGGCCCTGAGATCCCAGATCAGCATTTACCAGTGCCTTCCTTTGTTCTCATGAATCTCATCATCTGTCTTGTCCTCACCACTGCTCTTCTAGTAATTCTTCAAGCTACGAAGTCTGGCAATAATTGGGCAGCGAACCTCTTGCGGTTCTCGATATTGATGTTATCATATACACTAGTTGAGTGATTTGATGTCGGAGTGCTTAATCCACCATACTCGTTTGCCTCTCCAATTTCGACACCTCGACCCAATTGTATGTTTTGGTTTGGGAGAAAACTTTGGTGGGTTCCTGAAATTGGCAGATTTTCACAATGCGGGAGTCCCAAAGTGAGGGAGACGCCATTGGCTGAATATGATGCTGGAAACTGTTCAGCGCCAAATCTTCCAATTTCCGCAATCGGGTATGAGCCAAATCCTCCAATAAAGTTTGTCGGTGCCCCCAGCAATGAGAATCCTTCTCTGCTTTGCCTCTCAGTGTCGAATTTCATGGAAAGTTGCTCGTTGTTAGCACCAGTTGGCTTTGCATCAATACTTATTGATGGAACACTGCTTGGAGAATGCAACATGTCGGCGCTTCGCAGTTTCTTTGGGCTTCCCTGGGTAATACTGTCCATTTGTGGCGAGCCAATGAATTTGAAACCGGACTGATTCTGAATGTTTAATCCCGTAGGGGATGCGGTAGGAGACATTGAAATTGGACTAGCGATGTTCTTGTTGGTAAGACGGTCCTGTTTCGGGATGAAACCTTTGTTCGGAATTTCCAAGCTCGAACTTTTCTCCTCCAGAGCATTGGATTTGGATCCTGAATCTTCATTCTGTTCACTCTTGCCTGTTTTCTCCTCTGAGTCACCCTTCCCGTGTTCCTTCATCTCCTCCACGTACATTTCCTCAACCATTGGCTTCCAAAGTCGGACTCGGGCGTTGATGAACCAATTGGAGACCTAGGAATAGATATCATACCCAGCATGAAGATTTACTTCCCAGTGGATTCGGGTAAAACAATGTAAAGATTATCAATTACCTGACTCCGCGTAAGCCCCGTCTGTTTTGCAAGCATGATTTTGTCTGAATCCTTGGGATAACTGAAAAATTTTGCAGAAATTAATTAAAAGTTAACTATAAAAAAAGTAAGCATTTGCAAATGGAACTTTAAAGGCCTGCTGAAGCCAAAACAAACAAAAGGTTCAAAAATACGTACGGGTGGAGGAAGTGTTCAAAGAGCCAAGCACGAAGAACTGAAACAGATCGCTCAGGTAGCCCTCTTTGGGGTCTCCAAGCATTTTGCTGGATCATTCCCAATTGCTGGAGAGCTCTCTGTTGCCGCAGTTGATTATCAACATATTTGAGTCTTGAGCCCTCAATTTTACCTCCTCCCAAACTGTCTTCTTCACCTAAATTCTTGCTTGCGCCTCGTATTTGGCCTAATATTGCATCCTTCAAGCATCGAAATTGCTTCGAAATCGTCTGCAAAGCCAGGGCAGTGTATGTCTTTGCAGAACCAATTCCTGCTGCTTGTTCAAACCAAGAAATAACAATCTGCATCTGGTGGTGGTATTGCCTGTACCTCTGCTCCACCTTCACATTCCACGTTTGCACAAAGAAAACCACAAAATTTAGAAATGCAGTCACAGACTAAAATATTAACTCCAATTGCGTTTTCTGTCTGCAATACTAAAGGAAACTTCAAGAATTTACGATTCCCATAAACAGCTCAAACATGAAGGGAGTGAAAGTGAAAGTTGACCTACCTTTTCAGACTGAATTATTAATCGGATGAGAAAGTTTTAAGGTTTTCACAAAAATTGAGAAAATTGGACAACAAAATTATTTTCTATACATGGAAATTCACCAAAAATTAACAATTGTCTGTACAAGAAAAGTATAAAGTAAAATCGAAATCCTTTTAAATTTGAAAGAAAGGCCTCTTTTGAAAGTATCTCCCAAGTCTTGACTGCAATTTTCATAGGATTATCATTTGATAGCTACTCTTGCAAAGATCTGATGCCACTCTTAAGTTGATGGAGACCTCATTCAACCTTCCGTACCTTTGGTCCGTTTTACCAAAACTACAGAGTAGGCCTAAATGTACATGCTCAACAGTTGGAAAATCACTTTCAATTCATAGTTTATACCTTATAGTATGCTATATATATTTCTATGCTTTCAAAATCACAACTTCTCGTTGGCTTCACAATGCAGTAGAGAAAAGATGAACAAACAAAATAGCATGGCTTACTTCATCAAGCATGTTAACAAGCTTTGCTTTCTTCATCTGAATTTCCTGTCTCTCGGCAGTGGTAAGCTCGGAGCCACGCTTGGAACTGTTCTCTCTTCCATTTTGTCCATCTCCGGCTGCCGCAACCTCTGGTGACTCTCCGACGTCTTTGGACTGCCCATTAGGAACCTTAGCAGATTCTGCACCACTTTTCACTCCCTTGCCAACATTAACAACTTCGTCAAGAAGTTCTTGTGCTGCCTTTAAGTACTTAGAACTCAACAGCACACTTTGCATGCCGTTCACGCCATTGGAAAACCCTGATGCTGATGAGGATGATCCGCCGGAAACCCTCACATCGTCGGCACTTGTCGGCGATATGGTGGTAACCAGAGGCTGAGAAGCTAGTTCACGTTCAGGCCTAAAAGACCCAAATCCCGGTTGCTGAGATGAAAGGCTCAAAGAAAGTCCTTGCTGAGCGCGTGAGATGTCACGCGCCGCCCCAAGGTCCATTGCCGGGCTGTACAAGTTGTATTGAACGCGAGGGAGGAAGCCATGAAGGGCCGAAATATCTTGGACAGATGGAGGGTAAGGGTGGTCTTGGGATGAGATAGCTGATGGGGTGGTGGTGACCGCAGCAGTTAGTGGGATGCCCACAATCTGGTGAGAGTGAGACGTCTGCGCCTGAGGTATGTTGAGAGAGTTGGCTCCTCCAGGTCCAGGAGTGTTGGAGTTGAGGAATACGAAGTTGCTAAGTGGAGGAGACTGTTGCGGCGGTTGTGTGTCAGAGTATCCAACGTAGCCAGCGTGGTTCATGAGAATCAGAGTTTGTAAGCCATCACCCCCTCCTTGGATTTCTGAATTCCCATGAAAGTAAGTCGCCATCGGACTCTATTCAATATTGAAAAGCCTGTTGCCTTGCTATTCCTACGCACTTATCAATCAATGAAATTTGAAAAGAGACTACGTTAGCCTTCCCTTCACTTCACAATTCCCACTTCTTAAACTACTATGTTTATGTTATATGTATATTGTGTACCTGTTGCTGTTGGTGATATGAAACTTACTGGGCTAGTTGGTCGACATAATATTCAACCCATTTGGTTGGTTCTCCTGCTACTGCTAGGACTGCTATTTCTAGATAAAAATGAAAATAAAAATCTCCAGAGAATTGACTGTGGAAACTTTGAGAGTATTAATCTTGTGATCAGATAAGGCCTGCACAGTCACAATCATAATAAACCAATCATCAATATGAATATAACCCATAACCAAGACACCAGGACAATTTCATAGATCGATCAAATTAAAAATCTTGAACATATTTGACATCTTGGGTTCATTAGTTTCTTTTCTCAACAGAGGAGTATGAAGAGGTAAAAGAGGACGAGGGTAAGAACAAGAGGGAAGGGGGGAACGTTGGAAGGAAGAAATGATTTTCAAAGAGGGGGAAAGGGCTCGCATATCCGAGAGTGTTTAATATTGTTTACATAATTGGTACGTACCTGGGATGAACATCTGATGGTGCACGTGCTCGATCATCAACGTCATCTGCAAATTAAGGAGGAAGAATTTATGTTACAGTGACATAAAAAAACCCATCTAAGATTGTGAGAGAGAAAGATGGAGGGAGAGTTGAAGAGTATGCAGTTATGGCTAAAATACATAAGAGAAAGGTGGTACATCAAGACCAGAGAGAGATAGAGAGAGGCCATACCCACATGTCTACACCTAGCTAGCAGATCTATATATCTACCTATTCCTAAAGATGACTTATATATCACTCACCAGTCACCACTGCTAGCTCGCTGGCCCCTTCATTTCTCTATCAGACTCAAATCAATAACCCTCTCGCTATCCCAACTTGATAAGGAAAATAAGAAGCGAAGGAGGGAAAGAAAGAGAGAGAGAAGGGGCTAAAAAGTTAGAGAAAAAGATACCCATCTTTATTCACCAATTTATCCACACATTTAAATAGGAACCATTTCTTATTAAGACGGGAGGAGTTAAAAGGTAGTAACACAAAAGAAAGTCCACATGATATTATGAACTCTGAATTCTTGCCTTATGTATGTAAAAGGTTCGTTTCTTGATATCATCCTCCTTTTCTCTGTCGCTCTTCTTTTTCTTGTCTTGTGGGGCTTTTTTATTTTTCGTTTTCTTAAATTTTTAAGAGGGGGAGGTGCATGAAATACCTGCGAATTGATCAAAGAAGGGAACTTGAGTGACTTGACCTTCCTTTTCAAATCATTTGATGCAGCCAGGCATCTGTGTTTCTTGATGAACTACTACAAAGAACTTTTCAAAGAGAGAGAGAGATGTAGATGCGTATGTATGTGTGTGTATTTGTGAGTCTGCGTGTCTTTGTTTTGTTACATATATGTAAAGGGCTATCATCAAAGTGTGTCAGAAGATACGAACAGATGAAAAACGAGGAAACATCTTCTTCAACTCCTAAAACTTTATACTAGCACATAATTAACAGTTTAAAAAATTAATAAAATGGGAAGAGGAAGGAGAGGAAGATGATTATGATGATGATGATGATAATGATGGTGATCTACTATAGAGTAGCACTAGGGAGAGAGGGGTCCACTCTTACATTATTGATTTCTCTTTTGCCTTTCTTCCTTCTAGTTTCCCATTTTCTTTGCTATTTTCCTATATTGGTATTTTTTTTTGTGGTTGGATGCTAGAGTCTGAAGATAAAGCAATTAAAAGTCCAAGTAGCATATAGGACCAACCACCATGACACCAACTTAATGCCCAAAAAGTTATAATAGTAATGCATCTACTTTTTTTATTAATAAAGTAAGCTTCAAATCAAGAAAATATACTTCATATTAATATCCTATGTCTAATTGCCTATTTTTCTATATGCTCTTAATTTCAGCATTGCATCTGTATATTTCAAATTTCAAAATTTGATCCTATTACCTACTACTTAAAAAGAAAATTTATTAATCATAACACCTATAGCAATCCTTTGTAACTACCCCAGAGCAAATAAATATAAGTTATATTGTGGAGTTGGTCTAGTAGTGATTAATAATAAGGATTTGTTGATATTTTTCACGGATGATTTTATTACTTAAATTTATTACATATAGCTTCAATCACATCCCAGCTACCAAATTTCCTTGATATAACTTCCCCACCATTTTAGGAACTGAGGTATCAATTTCCAGCAGTTCGAGAATTTTACCATTTTTACTCTATACTTAATTGCACGTAGGGGGATAAATATTGGCATAATTAGAGTTAAGTGGGCCATGACTAGGTTGGAATATAAATAAATAGATTTTAGAAATAAAAGGGGTTTTGTGTAATAGGATGGTAGAATTGATAAATTTGATCATTCAATTCTCAACACTAAATCCCGTCACATATCAAAAATTGCTTCAATACAGTATTATTTTCTTAAAAATACTCAAAAAAAAAAAAAAACTGAACGGATGTATATGTTCTTCAATATAAATTTATTAAGGTCTGAAAAGCATATTCTAATGCTAGAATCATTTACTTGAATAATAAAGCAACATGAAATTGTGGAGAACATGAAGCAAAAATTTCGGTAATTACATGTTCTCCAACTAATCGTTTTGTTCATTAATAGGCCAAACAATTAATTTGCTGCTAAAAGCTTTTGATTTTCCTCATATTTCCGGACTTATTGGCTCTTGTCAGCAACTGTCAATTTCTCAGCTTATCAGTGTCAAAGAGTATTTAATTTCCCAAGAAACCCCTCACTTCCTAAGATTCTCCCTTAAAGGACTACACAGTCTATTTATTTATTTGTTTCTTTTTCAATCTTGTGCCCTCTGCTGGTGGCTGACAACGTTGTGTGTCATTAGCTCCATATCCATTAGGATCTCATAATGCATTAACCTGATTCGTTACAAAACCTTTGGCAGCACATATATCTATCACATGCCATGTAACACTTCTGTCTCCCAAGCAGAATAGTACGGTATCTTGCAGAACTTCCTTCGATGAAAATCCATTGTAAAGACAAATTCTTACCACGTTTATATAGGATGGTACTTATTTGTGCTTTATAATTTTTTTTGGCATAGGAAAGATAAATAATCAGGGAGAAGTTTCAATGCGATTCTATTCTTGTCAAATATATATATCAGTACACGAAGCTTCTGAATAGAGATCTTAATTAACTTACTATTTATTCTTTTGTTGATCAGAGTTTCTTTATCACTTAGTCCGTGAAGAAGACAGTGTACTTCACTAATGTAGCATTCGGGACTATGATATATGGTACTGTTCTTTGAAGTTGCTTATTACTTCCTCCGTCCCATTTTGATAGGTTTGTTTTCCTTTTTATTCGTTCCAAATTATAGTTCACTTTCTAATTGAAGAATGTAATTAATTTTTAACTTCTCTAAAATGCCCCTATTTAATTATTTTGTTATAAGTGAAAGTGCATAGCAAACCGTACATTCACACATCAAATGGAATTAATTTGACTTATGGTGCAATTTTCTATTTGTATTTAATGTAAATGTTTAATGATAAATATAAGGGTATTTTAGTAACATCATAGATTAATTCATTCTTTCAATAAAGTTAACTAACTTTTCTTAAATTGTGTGAAAAAATCTGTAAGCCTATCAAAATAGGACGAAGGGAGTATATTATTTCTCACAGGGAGATTTGCCTTGACGGTCAAAACTGGATAACAGTTATTACTTGTTAGTAAAACCAAGCAGCCCTCATTCCCAAACAAACCAAAAGAGCATTAAAAAAAAAAAAGAAAAGGTATAAAGAGATGAACACCCATGATTCGTTGGAAAAGAACCTAAGCTTTTATAAATTCAATGTAAAATAAAAACTCCTTCTGTCGGATAATTTTGTCAAAGATTTTTTAAATTTGGGATGTAAATATCTTTTGTCATTTTTACAAAAAGTCAACTAATTGCATGTAAAGCAAGTTAATAGTTTATAAAAAATTGATAAAAAATAAGAATATTAGGAACATCTATTTATCCACTAGACATGATCATGACTCGTTTCACCAAATTTTGGAGACAATGAAATAGCGAAATTAATTGCTAGCGTGGTGAATAAATTTTGTTTGATTAATTAGAATATGCAGCATGCAAGTGTTCACTTCCTTAAAAAAAGGAAGAAGTGACCATATGACAATGATGTGGCATAAGAAATTACCTGAGTTTCTGATCAATTAACTATCAAATGTTTGGTCTGGGTCAAAGAAAAGGGACCTGTCAAGTGTATCCAGACAGTTATGATTGTCAATCCATTAATCAGTTGTAGATGTATCGCAACCCACTAATATGTAATTAAACACATTTACATCCTAATTAACTACTTAACGACATTGCAAGTTTTAATTAGTTAATCTTTTGTACATGCACGTACCAATGTGTCTCTTTAGTGGTATTCCATGTTGCGAAAAGCAAAAATGAGACTATCACATCTAAGATATCCAAATTGCTAAACATTTCTCTTTCAATGCACTCACTCTTTTTGCTTAAAAGTTGATAATGGATCATTAATGAGTAAAAATTCAAGTGAGGGAAAATTTTACCGTGTAAGGATAATAGTGATTGGACCCTAATAATGTTTTCTATGGCCTTTATTTCCTTCAGTTTTGGTGTTATTCTTGCTTTTCTGTGACAGCTTTTGGGACAGAAATTCCGTCTTTCCTTTTCAACAGAAAATGACTACGAGTACTATGACGAGGGGAAAGGCATTGCATTCTAGACTCAGCATTCAAGTTTCATGGATGCCATGACCTCTCGAGGGAATATGACTGCATGAGGCTGATTGAAATATTATTTAAAAAAAAAAAAAGGAAAATTTGATTACGTCTGCCAATCCTCCAACCAAACACCATACTAGTTTCGTCATCTTCTTTATCATCACTATCATTCAGATAAGAAACGAACCGTTCGAAAAAGAATATCTTGAAAATGGGCAACTAATTACTAACTACACTAACAAGTTTGATCTCCACGCCGTACGACAGTCGCTACAGAAGAATATTCTGAGACCCACTTTTTTGTCGCAGCAATCCTCTATTCTTTTTCCCATCCAAGCTACTATTCAGCCAGTTAATTAACCATTCAAGAAATTAAAGACATAAAATTCAAGTACAAACCTCTTTTGGTGCCAAAGACCCTTTCAAGTTCTTTGAGAGAAAAGTCACTGAATGGTCTGTTACGCACAGCAAAGTTTAATTTTGAGCATAAGAATAAGTTGAAACCAAGAAACTACAAGGTAAGAGTGAGTAGTTAGTAATGGTATTCTTGTATGAGCCCATTTTGTTCATCGAATATGACGTGTTATATATAAGACCTGTTTCTCCCCTTTTTTGATATCATTTTGATTGATTATTAATAAAAACTTTCTACATTGTCGCAGACGCGTGTATATATATATATTTTTGGGTCAGTCTAAAAGTTTTAGTAAACAATATTCCCCTTTTTCGGGGGTAAATTGTCTCAAGAATTTGACGCCATTAACAGTGATAGCAACCGTGTTCACTCTTTTCTCCTGCCCTTTTGATGCTTAAAATTTTTGTTTCCTTTTTCTTTTTCCCCTTCTTTTTAGGCAAATGTCGCCTTGCGTAGTTGCATGATGAGTTTTTGGTCAAAGCTTCAATTTTGAACTGCGAAGCGATGGCTTTGAGACACAGGCGGATGTACTAATATTTAGATATTGAACCATTATTTTCTTTCACGCAGAGAGAAGGTGATAAGGTTTTGCTTTCACCGTTGGGTCCATATCTTTTGTTAGCCACAACGAAAGTCGGTTCTTTCCCTCTGCCCTCTTTTTCTGTCTTCGTTACAAATCCTTCCAAAGACGCAACAGATGGCCTGATATTTATACTTGTTTAGTTCTATCTACAATGTATGGAAATTTTGTATAATATTTTATATTACAAACATCGAATCTATATATTCTAATAAACGTTGAACACTTGGCTAAAGCATAATGTTATGAGGTGTTAAAGCATCATCCTGGATAATTTGAATAATTTTGGCACCGTTTGGATTGATTACTTGGGGCATTATTTGGTCAAATTTTTTGGTCAAGTCAAAATAATCACTATTCATATTTTTTTGAACGAAAAGCAAGTGATGGGACTAGGAGATAAAAGAAACCAATATTTCTGACATGAAAATACCGGTGAAGAGTGGTATAACGGACACGTGTTGCATGAAAAAGTCAAAAAATATTTTTTGTGGCCATCGGATGCTAGTATACTCTTTAGCGTCCAATACCTGCATCTGATGCCCAATGCTCGTTCTTTTAAACCTATTAAAATTGGGTTTTATTTTAATTATCATGATTTTTTTTATTTTTCAGAACAAATATTGTAGAAAAATTCTCTATCTTTTAGCCACAATTGTGTAAAAAAGTGCCCAAGTTGTTATGCACTTTTCAAACTTGGTCTAAAAATTATTCTCAATCCAACATTTTTTCACCTTTTTTTTTTTTGACACTTATTGGGGAATAAGGGAAAGAGAGGAATGCAAAGAACACCACTACAATTCCTCACAAAAACCATGGTGGCATTTTTTCACCTTTTTAAAAAATCAACAAATAATTATTCCAAATAATTCTTTTTTGGGACCTAGGTAGACCATAATTTCTTAGCCCAAGACTATCATCTAAAAGTCTTTAACCCCACCAAAAGTTCTTAAAATGAAAACCAAATTACTTGAGGCTTATCTCTCATTTTGTGGACTCCCACCATTCCCATTTTCCTCCATCTCCACTGGGCCATCATTTTATTACACGCGCCTGCTCACATTGCACAGCTGGGAACAAGTTAGGTGTTTCATTTTCCTTATTTCTACAACTTGATATTATTATTCAGGCAAAATCTTGAGAGCTTTAATTATATGTTCTCATTCTAAGTTATGGAGAGTACCAAAGTACTTGGTCATGGATCAATACAATTTGGTCCTTTAAGGGTTCAATAATTTCATTTTATCCCTCATGATTCCAATTTTAACCAGTTCAGTACCTAGGTATTTATAACATTAGCTAATGAAGTTGATAAAATAGGAGATATATTCCAACCAAATCATTGAATTTTTGTCACATTGATGCTATTAGCCAATTGAAATTGAAAACGTAATCGACTAGTTTTTGTGAGAACATCTTGGGCCAAACCAAAATAATAGAGGACTAGAATGATATATATATATATATATATATATGTATGTATGTATATATGTATGTGTGTGTATATGTATATGTTTTTTGATTAATCTATATTATTACATTTGGGAAGGGAAAATGGTGGAATTCATACCCCCGACTTCTGAGGTGGAGTCGTGGAACTCTAACTACTCGACCTTCTATTTCGTCCCGAATGATAATATTTATGTAATATTCTTTTTCCACGAATAATTCTGCAATTTTAACATCACATGATCACTAATTCACTATGTTGTCACTATTCAATAGATAACTTTGCCATCCAATTAAGTGGAACACCTTCTTTATATGGGAAAGAAGCAGCTAAAGTTGGGACAAAATCATTAACCATTCTTTTTATCATTGAAATCAAAGAATGGGCTAATGGCAAAGCATGAATTGACGTTAGAACTGTCATAGTGGTCCAGAGTCTGACTAAAACGTCCCTATAACACAGTAGTTGAAATGATAATAATAATGGAAATAGGAAAGAAAAACACTCTATTCTCCAAATGGACGTGGTTGTACCTGATTAATTCTGTGATGCTCTTAGCAATATGACAACTTTTGCCATGTACAATACTTAGAAAATGACTCTGCCTTTTCATAAATCATTCTGTAGCCTCATCGTTTACTAGTTGAATTTTACATGCTGAAGAAAATATATCCAGCCGAGTGCTTAAATATTAGCGCGATAAACTTATATGTAATTAGACATTGTATGTCTTTTGACCAAGGAAGAAAAAGAAGAGAGAACAGAGAAAGGATTGCACCATGTTTTTAAATTTTTGCAACACACAGAGAAGTGAATCAATATTTAGAAGAATACAAGCAATTACTGCATCATTTCTACCTATATAAGTATTTTACGCATGATTATCATACACTTGGTTTCAAGCGTCACCCTTTGTCCCCTTAATGTACCCGAAAAAAATGAACAGGAAAACAAAAAATTGGAGGGAGATATATTAACCATCCATCGGGAAAACTACTGAGAATATATGAGTCATTGGTATCTGCAAAAAATGGGGTATGTTTGCTCATTCAAAATTATGAAGCTTTGCTTTAGCCTCCAAGCTGGCGGAGATGCACTCAAGAGAGATAAACAGGCATAACATGTGGCCGGTCTGGAGTTTGGACCACCGGGCAATGAGTAAATACACTACCGGAATGTCCTGCTGGCTTTTGTACCATGGCCATCACAAATCAAAGAACCATCAATTCTGATTCCATGTTACCCCATTTGATAATGCATGTTTAAACCAAATGAAAACTCCATATTCAAGATGTAACTGGTAAGAGTTTACTCCCTAGAAAAAGTTAAAAGAAATACATAAAAATTTATGATATGCTTCAGGTTGCAGTTTTCTCTCTTCTATTTTCATTCTTTTTTTTTTTGGTCTCTCCAATGAACGTTCATGAGTTATAAAAAAAAAAAAAAAAAAAGAAGTAACATAAGAGATTCTTAGGTGGATCGAGTTTACGGCTTCACCTGCGTACCTTGTGATTTAAAAAAGTACCACACAAATAAGGTGAAGCATGATGATGTAAAAAACTAATCCAAAATTACACATGTGACCTTTTTTAAACTACAAGTACCAGCCACAAATCAGATTCATTTAAAAATTTCCAAGTGACGTTGTTAATACATAAATAGCATGACATCATTCTCCATAATAAACTTGGGAAAATTTAGATGTAAGACGGAGCCATTCATTGTCTTTTTAGGGCCCAATATCACATAATTGCATAAAGAAACTAATAACGTAAAGAATATGCATCTTAGTGGATGGTGGGGTACTACGGTGTAGGGCACTGCGAAGCGGGAGACTCATCTGGAACTGCATACATTTGTACCCCTCATCAGCTGCTGTAATGTAGTTGAATAACATAGCCAATTAACTGATCCAGTTCTTACAAGTGCATTAATTATTAAGTGAGTTCCAGTTTTCACAATTACAAGCACATTTATTTTTTACATGCATGCCTAAATGCTTTTATGTGGGTCTTGGTTTACGTAGAAATTTCCGGGGAAAAAGGTTATAGAACCTAGCTAAGATATAGGAGGCAAACGAGAAGCAAATTGCTTTCACGCGAATATTAATACCACCAAACCTTTTTTCCTAAAAAAGGTTTGCTAGACATATTAAGTAGATGTGATGTGCCATATGATAATAAGTGAATCAATCTCATGGTCATACAAACATATATAATAGACAATGTTTACAAAGTTCGCGGAAATTACCTATATTACTTAGTTCACGGAAATGACCTATTTGTACTTCTTTTATTGAAAAGAAAACTAAAGAGAAGAAGAAAGTAAGCAGGGATTTGGTTGAAATTATTCAAATTGAAAAATTTTCGGAGCTTATTGGGTTTTCTATGGCAGTTTCATGTTCCTCTAGAAATATCTGCCACCATTTAAATACTGCAATGTCATCTTAGAATTACTAAGAGGTAAATTCACTTGAAATTTGCATTGAAGAAGTAGTCATGTTATGAAACTTTATATAAATGTCCTTTGAGCCATTTTTGGCTAGAGAGAAAAAATTCGTGACAATGTTTTGAGCGGCGCAAAAATTTTAAAAATTTTGTTATCTCGAAGAATCCTCCTTTTGCCATATAGGAAGAGATGATGCGAGATTATGTTAGTATGAGATTTGACATCTGGAAGAAACACATTGGGAAGTTCAAATTGCACGGAAAAAATGGTCAGGAACAGATAGCACAAGAGAGCGGTGAGTGCAGAAAATTGGTCAAAAATGAAATTTTTTACAGTGGATCGGTTTCCAGTTCATTTGTGATTTAAAATAAAGTTATATAAATATTTTTATAATATTTTTTTATATCAACATGCATCATTGTATTTATATAATATTTGTTTAAATTATAAAAATTACGGATAGATAAAACCGTGGATCTTGCACATTCAAGAATTTCCCGATAAGAATACAGCCAAATAGTACAGCGCACCGAATAGATGGGTTAGGCACCACGGCGGACCCCGCCACAGACGCGTCGGTCACACGTGCCATCGGATGCTTTTCTTGAAGACTTGATAAAGTTCTTTCTCACTACAAAGTTTTCAAGCAGTGGTTTGGACTTTTTGTACCCAAACTGATCCCCACACAATGTAGGGTCCCACAGAACTGTACACGCGTCAACTTTACAGACCTCCTAACCCCAAGTGGGAAGAAGATTCGCCGGCCTTGGTAGGACCCACATGTCCAATCATACTTTTTGGATTTTTTGGCTCTTATGAGAGAGAGCCGTGTAGTGTGGGTGTGTAATTCCACGAATGATTGGGCCCCACGTGGCACGGACCATAAAAGTCAAGAGAGCAGCCAATCAGAGGCAAGCCGTGTGTCTCTCAGCAACTGCTTTCCTCGGGCAACGTCGTTGTCGGTAGGACACGTGTTTCCTGCTTAGAGCAGCGTTCTTGGACCGCACCGCTTTTTTGTGCCCTGCGTGCTATTGCCACGTCAGTCAGCTCGTCACATTCTAATTTTTAATTTTTACTATGGCTCCCATTAAACAAAAATTCCTTCTTTTTTTGGCCTTCTATTTTTATTTTTTTGTGCCAATAGGCATCTGAATTTTGTAAACTACAAATTCTCAATTTTTCTGACGTAAATATATGGGTTTTTGTCTAATTTGTCTAAAAAGTTAATCCAAGTCTCACAAAACAGATTTTGATTCTAATTATCCATTCACACCTCGTAAAATCACAAGGATGAAAAGTAGAATTGTTTAAATATTTATAATAAAAATAAAATTGTGAATATAAATATTGCGATGAATTGTATAGATGTAATGACTGATGTCTCGATGAGATCAATGTGAAAAAGAAGAACCCGATTTAAGTTTATGCATCTTATATTTTGACAAAAAATTAACAAGCTAATGGAGGAAAACTTCCTAGGAAGGTTAAGGCTTTATGTTCGTTATAAAGTTTCTATCATTCAATCCATATGTAGACTGCAATAAGTAGGGTAGTTTGCAGTTGTAATGCCATCTATTCTATTAATTAAGAAAATGAAGTTTTGAACTTCTCAATTTTCATTTTTGAAAAAAGGATTTTAGTTAATGCATATGGGAATCAGCCAATCATGAATTGTTAATTCTCTAGAAACTTTGACTGCTTAAATTTTAAAGTGGAAAAAAATGCATCCTTTTCTTCCTGTCTCACTCTTAATTAACTATTGTTTTATCCTTAAATAGTCATCCTCATGCCACTAGTAGTTTGTAATTACGTACCCTTGTTTCCCTTCAAACTTCACACTTTCTTTAAGGAGATGACATTTTTAGTTTTATATCTCTGATTGTTGAGGGCAACACGAATAGGAAGAAATGTTTCAAAGACTCTGGTTATTTGACGGGAATACAATTCTAGGTTGGTTGAATCAAACCATAACCGAAACATTGGTGTTAGTTCCACATTCCACTATGACATATGAACATTTAGTCGTTTAAAAGCCAAATATGTCTTTTCAATCTGCATCCCTTCAATTTTGATAATTCTGTATGTTTAAATCGGCAAATTCATGTGACATGCATCCAATGCTGTTATTGATTAACTGCGAAGCGTCAACACAACACAACACAACACAACACAACAATTATATGCAATATATTGTTGGAGTTGATCATAGGCAAGTGTAAAGGTGAAGAACAAATATTGTTTCATATAAGAATGTGAAAAAAGTTTGTTCATCAAGAAAAGTTATAAAGTTGTTCGTGCCCAAATTAACAGGATTGTGAGAGAAGATTTGACGGCTCTCATCAGAATGGTAACAAAGGGAGATTCAGTCTGATTCTACATTACGTCGATAGAAAGAGTTTGGTCCATGCAAAGTAGAAGGCCTAAGCTAAACTTTAAATTTGCAAAACCTATTTATGCTATTTGTCACCAAAAACCTATCCCAAGTATTAACAAGAATATGCTGGTACCGCACTTGACGACCTAGCAATTGAGTAATTGCTGGCTTGTTTCCAAATAGAAGCTATCTTGTAGCATAATAATTAAAAGATCTTAAGGTTTCTCAGAATGGAGACTCAAAGATTAAGGGCTTATCTTCATTCGAGGTCTTATTCCCATGCATGCCGTGAATCTTTTTGTGTCATATGGTCTTAGGATTAGGACTTGGGCAGTATTTGTACTATTTTTCAAGTCCTCTACCCAAGAACATCCTTCGGGATCTTCAAAACAAAGGTCAAAAGTTGTTCAAATGCTGCAGAGTTTATGTTTTCGATGTTGTGCTTCCTCTCATTGCAGACTTCTAGCAATGAAAGCCAAAAAACCTATTCCAAAATAATAGAACATTGCTAAAGTATATGAATTGTCAAATAAACTGCTGTTGCTACGGGGAAAAAAGAAAGGGAAGAAGGAAAAAAAAAAAAAAAAAAAGCGACAGGCCCACGGCAGCGACTCAGTCAAGTTGTGGATAAATAGTTTATATTGTACATTATTCGGATGCCGCCATTACTGGACCTCATGATCCACGAGCTTCTCAATACGAGAAGACCAGTGTCCATGGTGGACCACCATGACTAATTTAATTTGTGCATGTACCCAAGCAAACAAAAACATTAGTTGGCGCATGTCAATTGTCCCTCCAATTAATGTTGTCCAGCAAAGTCGTTGGAGAGATTGCTTTGATTTGCATTCCTTGTAGTATTTTAGTTTGCTACCCATCGTAATTGACTGTATTGGTTATCAAGACCCGAGTAAGGTCTTGCAAAAATTCAAGGAGTTTGAAAATGATTTCCAGCTAACATCCGTTAAGAGAATGTATCAATTTTGCTTATTTATTTATCTTTTTATTTTTTTGTTCAAAAATAAAATAGGAATTAGGTTACCAATGTTCGCATGTCCACCACCTTATTGGTATAGAAGCAACAGTGATTTATTTCATAATCCAAACTTCAATATCATTGTTGAGGTATTATAAGCCACAAAATTCAAACTCCAATAGGAATTATCTTAACTCCCATCCTTATAAATCAATTCATAAGTTTCTATGATGGCACCAAGTCAAAGTTCTGACAAGATATAATAATAGTAATAATTGCACAACTGATAGTATTACTTACAAAAAGAGGGACGAAAGAAATATATATCAAGGGACAATGGAATGAAGAAGTGAAAGAGTGAACCCTTGTAAAATGAACATCATTAATTCACCTCTATCCACACTGTATTATATCCAATGCTCAGAGACCAGTTTTCTCATAACGTCTAGAACAATGAGAAGAAAATTCTATTCAACTCAACTGCTACATTATAAATATGTAAAGAATTATGCAGAACTGGGCCATAGGGATTCGTTTAAATGTATTCGGAATATTTTAGAAGTATTCTTTCTTCGTCTTATCTACAAACCAACGTGGTTACGTGGCTCTGTGTAACTTGTAATGCAGCCCTCATCATTAAATCAAAAGAAGTATACCAGGTAAAATGAATGAAAGACTAAAAGGTATCGAAATCTTATGTTAATATGGTGAACGTGGCCTTTTCACGTCCAAAGAATTTCCAAGATTTGTAAGAATTGGTCAGCTACGTCAGGTACTATGTGGACGAGGCGTCACTCGTGATCCTTCTGTTGTGTTGACCCACTCTTTATCTTTTTTTTTTTTTTTTTTTTGGATAAAGACTACACTATTATAATAGAATGTGGAATTAGTATTGATGGGAATCGAACCTCGATTTCTAAAATGGAGTCATAGAACTCTAACTGCTCAACTCTCTATTCGTTTCCCCGTCTTTATCAATGAAGACCTTAAAATTATCCCAATTATATTAGCAAAAATTTTGGGCCTCAACCGCTGGTTTATAATTTAAAGGTTTCAAACTTACTTTCTACACATTATTTTATTAAAATAAATAATTATAAAATTTATTAAAAGAATATTAGCGTATAAAAGTTATATAGTTGAAGGATATGTACATAACTTCCCATTTGATTACACGTAATCTTTAAGAATAATTCAGGGGACCCTAAATATCATATACAGGACAATCAAATGCGCCACGCATTATGAATTAAATACGAAAAGAAGGTGGATCCATCAATCTATTAGTTTTGTTGTGAGATCCAGACTACTTGGTATTTAGATTTTTCTCTGGTTTTTTATCCACACTTTTGAGTTTAGCCTGCAATAGTTTATTATTTTTCAAGAGAGAAAGGGAAAGAAATGATGGATTTGCAATATGGCGTCTATTTGGAACCGCACCATCTACTGATCTACTGTCTTTTTATTCCTAAAAGAAATGGATTGTGACCTTGAAGATGCTATATTCAAAAGACCGTATATGAAAGTTTCCCAAATAAATTATTTATCTAATAAAAGAGTGGGTGCACTAGCAGTAGATATTCGGATAATAACAGTCACCAACCCAAAAGGTGAAGTTTCCCATAGTATTGCAATAACGACGATCCAAACAATTGAGGTTTAAACAAGGAGAGTACATGGGGGAAAAAGACCTGCCCTAATTTAAAATTCGTTATGGTTCATCGTGCCTAAACTATTTATATGTTGATTATCAAAAAATTCGTGGGTGGCTTCTCCTTTTCCTGAATGCATGCTTGGAATTTGGAGGTTTTGTGCTTGAGAAAGTAAGGACAATTCTAGATCCTAAAAACGTATCAAATCTCTCCTTTTATGGCACCCAAAAACACACAACTTTGGAAGAGGTAACATGTATAACTTTTGAGGTCATGTAATGCAATGCATGTATCTTTCAATCACTTGGTTTATGTTTCTTTGCCATCCACCAGGGTATAACCATCATCTAAATCCAAAATTAATTACCTTTAAGAAAAATCCAACTTATTTATACTTATTTCTGATTAGCATATCTTTGGCCCTTTTCTTTTCTTCTTTGGGCAGCGTATATCTCTGCTTTATTAAAGCGACATATTCAGTTCTATCACATCTCCCGTGGGCGAAAGAGACTTGCTAATATAGTCTTTGTTGGCTTCCAAAGCAACAAGAAAAATGAAGTACGCATCTTGAAAAGTTGCAAGCAAGAAAAACGGAAGATGGCTAAAAGACACAAAACATTGGTGCCCGTGGCAAGAAGATGAGTACTGAATTTACTAACTAAAAAGAGAAAAGGAAAGTTTTACATGTCCGTATGATATGTATAAATATAGTGCAACTTTAATGCATGCAATGAATTTTCGTATAAAAGCTGCAGGATTTAACAAAAAGGTAATACCTTTTTTTATAAAAAAAAATTATTTTTCACCACGATATATTCCTTTAAGAAGTGCAAATTTACTTGTGTATTTCTGAGAGAGCATTTTCAGGCTGTTAACGAAACGGATTATCCCATGGTTCAAGTTGTCAAGTTTTGGAAACAGTGATGAAGACCCATGGGCCCTGGCTTTTTGATGGCTTTGTTTGGTTTTCGTTATTCTAATAATGGCATTCCCATTTTCAGGACCTTCCAGGCTTTTGTCCGTATTCAGATGGCACCCAAAAAATGAATACTAGAATTCGTCGTACAGTCATCATGGCCCAGGATGCATTTCTCTCTCTTCTTCTGGGCAAGGCGTCGTAAATGCTGTCTGTGTTGTCTTAGTCTTCTCCAATATTGTAATATTCTGATTACATCAATCAAAATCAAATGATCCAGGAAAACCGAAGTATAACGGTACACGAAAAGGAAAAAGGAAAACCGGAAAAACCGAGAACCAAGTTGGAAATACTGGTATGGGTCACTTCTTATTAACATTGAGCAGGCGTACAGATTTTGGGACCCTAGCCCAGAAACTAATAGGCTAGCTAATTGTTGGGTTTTACCAATATGCGGGCTTGGCTGGTTAATTGGATCTCTATTACATGGATGGTATTGATATTTGAAAGGCCCAAACAGATTTACTGTGTTAGGTTCCAGAATTATTGATGTTTGGTCTCAGCGATGGTACCGTGCATTAGTTCAAACCTTTTTTTTTTTTTTTTGTAACATCAATGTTTTAAGGAACTTAAAATTTCTACCTTCTTGAAATAATGAATTTTGCTCTCAAAACGCAATTTGAAGACTTAAATCACAATCAATATTCAGGGATAGAACCAAAAGAAGAAAAAAAAAAATCAATTCCCCATTGTTCTTATGCCTTTGGACCCTTCCAACGGGTGTGCAACGAATTCGAATTCGGAAATTTGGAAATCTAAAATCGGATAATTCAGAAAATTGGAAAGGCTCTATCCGACCGATTTCGAATTCGAATTCACCCTTGTCCGATCCGAATTCGATTTCAATCGAAATCAAATTCGGAAATTCTGAATTCATTTAACAATTCAACAAAACCCAATAAACAAACAGAGCCCAGTACACAAAGAAAACCCGTTTAACAGTTTTTTAAACAAACAAAGCCCAATACTATACTCATTTAAAGATCCAAATTTAACTAAAGATATGAATAAGTTTATTTAAATTTGTTATTTTTTGTGGTTTAAGTTTAATAACTAACTATTAGTCTATTAGTTATGACTTAATTGTATTAGTATAATATATTACATTATTAATGTTAATTATTATCTTTATAATATGTATAATAAAACCATTTGTTAATTTGACTATTTGTTATTTTATTTGGTTTGAGTTTAGTTTATTTGATTATTAGTTTTAGTTTATTTAACTATTGTTATTTTATGTGGTTTGAGTTTAATAACTAACTATTAGTTTATTAGTTATGACTTAATTGTATTAATATAACATACTAAATTATTAACGTTAATCATTATATCTATAATATGTATAATAAAAATAATTATTATATATATAATATTACGAATTCAAAATCGAATTCAGAATTTCCGAATTCATTTTCATTTTTAATTCAAATTTAGAAATTCCGAATTCAAAATCACTATATCCGATTTCGTTCCTAATTCGTTGTATTTGAATTCGGATACTTCCGAATCCGATCCGTTTTCCGTTTTTTCGAATTTGATTTTCCAAATTCATTTTTCATTTTGAATTCGGACGGAAAATCAGAAAATTCCGATTCTGCACACCCCAACATTTCAATATTTATATGTAAATTGGATGTGCAGCAGATTGGAATGAAAACGAGGAGGAGGATGAGGATCATATGTAAAGGTCAAAATACACGGAAATGGAACTCAAGCTTTGACATGGTTTGCTGTCTTCACTTTTTAAAGTTTCTTACCATGAAATCATCCATATACCCACTACACTATCCATCCAGGTGAGTACCCATCAAGTAGCTTCATATCTTTATGATCAATTGGGTGAATATTTGATTGTGGATGAACAATGCACCAAAAGAAAGTTATCATTTCAATGAAAAATTTTGAGGGTTTAATGGATGAAGCCTTTTTAGCACCTTTGGGGGAGGGTGGTTTCTTGTGTGCATCCATTGTTTTCGCTTTCAAGAATTGCTCTTTCGAGGTAATGCTGATATGCCTGCCAAATATAGGCATCTGTTTCATGCTTCAATTACTAAAGCCATGGTTACATGATCTACATCAAATCAGAACCTAGTCACGAATGTTGAAGGCTGACTAAGCTGAGAACTCGTACGGAGTCAGTTTTCCTCTCATACTTAAAATGGATAATTGTTTAAAAAAAGCTCTAAATGCTTGTTGCATATTAAGAGTAAGAATAATAGCTATACTGTATCGTGAAGCAAAATTGTTGAAAGTTGAGGTACTCTATGCATCGGAAAGTTTCGATTTTCACTATTTTTTTTTTTTTTGGTGGCCGTCTTCATCCTTTTCTTTTTCCTTCAACAAGGAGAAGCGAAAAAAAAAAGAAAAAAGAAAATGTCGAGGACAACGCCATATTGGTGTATGAAAACACTCTTTGCTTCCTAATTTACCAAGTATTAACAACCTCAATTATGTCAATTTAATGCATCCTCGATGTTATTATAAGCATCGAAATCTAATGAAGGAATCAACTCTCTCTCTCTCTCTCTCTCTCTCTCTCTCTCTCTGAATTTGTAGGTACCCATCCATATGGAGTACCGTACGTATACGTACGGAGCCCAAAAGAGCCGTACATGTTGGAACGACTCTGCTTATCATGAAATTTAGTACTACAACTTTTACAATCAAGAAAATGACCGCAAAAGACGAAAGAAAAGCAACCAGCTGCGCACAACATCACTTTAAACTCTGTGTCTTAGATCACGGTGGACTACATGTGGACGTTTCACTCTTTAAACAGCGTCCACTAGATCAGTATCACCCATTAGCATCATTCCATCTCATGAAACACCGCAAAAAGCACCTAATACTGCTTCCTAGTTAGCTAATACCAATCATAGTGGGAAATTACTATCTCATAAGTTGGCGAGTGAGGGTTGAAAATAAGAAAGAAAAGCAGTTGGATGGTGAAAAAGTAAATGGTTGGTTAATTATTAGAAAGGCATATTTAAAAGATCATTAAAGTTAAATTATACCAACTCATCATTTAGACCATATAGCGCAAGATTGTTCTAATCCAAGTTATTTAAGTCCCACATTAATACTTTGCAAAATTTCGCGTTTCACTCGCCAAAGAAAAATAGAAAAAGAAAGAACTTTTGTCTCTTGTTAATTAAAGATCCAAAAATTAAAAAGACACCTGTACATCATGTACGCTTTACATAATATTCTGGAGTTGTTTACAACTTATTCTAGTGATCGATCATCTATAAATTCGTGCAGAGTTCAGAATTCTCTCTCAAATTTGTGATATTGTCTTTCTGATTTCTGGGCATCAATTTACTTACTTTTGTCTCCTCTGCATAAACACATTAATTTGTTCCAGAAGCTGCCATTTCACTTTTTTTCATCAATGGAGATTGATTCCAAGAATCAAGAAAGAACCGGGTTCATTTCTTGTGTTTGTGGTTCGACCAAGGCATGCCTCGGAAAATTTAAGGAAAAGGTGACGGATGTTGCGGAGAAAACAAAGAAGGTTGCCCAAGATGATCCAAGAAGAATCATACACTCAGCAAAGGTTGGACTTGCACTGACATTAGTATCATTGTTGTACTATTTTAGACCTCTATATGACTGGCTTCGGACAATCAGGAATGTGGGCAATCTTAACAGTGGTGGTTGTCTTTGAATTCACAGTTGGTAAGTCACTTGTGTACCCGCCTAATTTATCTAATTGCATATATATGATCAATTAGAAATCGGGTTTGTAAATTAATTTGAATAATCACTTTAAGACGACTTCTAATTAATTAATTTTTTGGGTCATGTTTAGGGGGAACTCTTTCCAAATGCTTGAACAGGGGTTTTGCAACATTTATAGCGGGTGCTTTGGGGATTGGAGCTGATTACTCTGCAAGTCTTTGTGGAAAAGAAGGAGAGGCCATCATCCTTGGAATTTTGGTCTTCTTTCTTGGTACATATAAATTGATTACTCCAGCCTTGAATGAAATTGATTAGCTGTCTCTTTATAAAATGTCTAAAGCTAATTAACATTTTGATTTAATTAACTTCTCTACTTGCAGCTGCAGTGTCAACCTTTGTACGATTCTTTCCACAAATCAAAAGAAGATACGATTATGGGGTAGTGATATTCATATTGACATTCAGTCTGGTAACGGTGTCTGGATATCGACTGGAACAAATTTACGAGCTCGCTCATCAACGTATCTCCACAATCCTAATTGGTGCTGCTACTTGTATGATAATATCCATTTTCCTTTACCCTGTATGGGCTGGGGAAGATCTACACAATTTGGTCGCTACTAATATTGAAAAACTAGCAAATTTTTTGGAAGGTAAATGTATCTTTAAACTACCTATAGAATTTGTTGTACAATCATCTATCACCAAAAAATGAGGCGAGGGCAACTTTGTCATCATCTTCTTTTTGGTAGCAAGATGGGATTTAGATATGCAACAATGTGGCGAAATATGTCACGGTATTGACTCTTTAGAGGTACACTTATGGCCAAAAAAAATGAAATATAGATAGGCGACTCCACATATGTCAGGACCCTTGACCAATTTTTGATACAACTTGCAGCATATATATAGGTTATATATGAATTTTTGGTCCTAGAATTTTATTTTCACTTGCAAAGAACAATATTCTTCACAGGTTTCGGAGGTGAAAGAAGTTTCGTGTTATTCCAGGATGACAAGGATGACAGGTCTAATTTGCTGGACTATAAAAGTGTCCTAAACACAAAAGCCACAGAAGAATCCTTGGTGAGTCAGAGATATAATCAAAATCGTGCTTAAATATGTACTGTTTTATTATAGTCAGTGAGTATATGTCGAGTAAATGACATCATATTCTATAGTGTAAAACTGTTCAATTTACGTGCCATGACCAAAAAAAAAAAAAAATTGTTGATAGCCCAACTTAATCCACAATTACCATTTATTATAGTGACAAGTTTGTTCTGTTATATGTTATCAAAGTAAAAAATAATTTTATGCAACAAAATAGACAGCGTTTATTATGAAACTTTTAAATTAACTACTCAGTGTTAGTAACTAATATACTTTTAAATGTGTTTTAAAATTATATGAAAAGAGACTTCTGGTTAATGTCTTGATTTGCCTTTTCATGATAACTGACTCGTATATTACTACATACATATCCAGGCAAACCTTGCATGGTGGGAGCCAAGTCATGGTGGTTTTAGGTCTTCTCATCCATGGAAACAATATTTGAAGATTGGAGCCCTTACTCGGGAATGTGCATGCCAATTTGAAGCACTAAGTAGCTGCACAAAATCCGAGCCTAAGGTAGCGTTAAAATATTATTGTCCAAAAAGAATACTAAAACTTTTTAACATCTCGCTTGGAAAATGCTAATGATTCAATATTGCTTAAGATAATACCAAAAATATTAATTTTTGTTGCGCAACGGTGCCAAACATATTTCATAAACCAAACTGTTAACTTACCATATTTATTACTTTACAAGTTATGGGGCCTATTTATTGAATTCATGAACCGATTAATTTTTGTTTCGACACCATCGGTGCAACAATTTTATACATGTTGACGACCTCAGAATATCGGGAAAAAGAAGATAACAAGGACGGGTCTGGTATCATTTAACTAGGAAGTCTACCATTTCTTTTTGGGGTTTTATCATGTGCTGTTAGGAAAAAATCTGACTATTTATGCAAAAAGGCTATGCTTATTGACTGATGGGTATGAAAATAGACAAGGATGCTAACAAATTTGTATTAAAAGACACGATTAGTACCACGAATTGTCGTTCTGATGATTGTGACTTGTTACGGTCTACTTGAACGAGTAACAAGAATTTGAAATTCAGGAGACAGCCAGAGATTTTTATTACTCGAGCAATACAGCAAAAATGCTTATAATGTGTATTTTTTTTTAAAAAAAAAAAATACCACTAGGCATAAACATAAGAATATTCTTCACCCCTACTACCCCAACATTTACTCTGCTAATTAAAGGTGCATTGGAACTTTTGCAGACACCGACAGAAGTCGAAAGAAAACTTAGGAAACAATGCACAAGGATGAGTTCAGAAGCTGGGAAAGCTTTAAAAGAAATAGCATCAGCAATAAAGGCAATGCGACATCCATCCTCGTCCGTCGTGGAAACTCATGTACGAAACTCAAAATCAGCTGTGAATGATCTCACAAGTGTACTTGAAACCTTGTGTCAAGAGAAATCGGACGGAATAATGGAAAATATACAAGCGGTTGCAGTTGTTTCAATATTAGTTGAAATCATTAAATGCGTCGAAAAAATATCAGAATCGGTTCAAGAACTCTCAAAACAAGCCCACTTCAAGAGTTGTAGCAGTAATGAGAAAACGCTACGACTTCACCATGAAGGGGTGAAACTTGTCAACAGTGTGGACAGAGAACACGTAGTGATTATAGTACGTGGCAACTCTCACGAGCACTAACCAGTCACCATTAGAGAATTACGAGACTTCAACTAAATAATACCCTAGTACTGAAATAAATAAATAGTTGTGACTGCTCCTAGTGTTGGTAGTATCTTTACAGGATCTTTGATATGAACTATGAAAAGTAATTTATTTTCTCTTTATTATATCTGGAAGAGTAAAATTCTCCACTCGAATTAGCCGAATTTTGACACCTGATCATATTTCAGATTTTGTTTCATGAATCTACTTGTACAAATGGAGTGAATCTATGCAGGCAAATCGAGTAAACCTAGACTTGCTTTTGCAGTCGTGGATCGGCATGAGCACCAAATTGTGCAACTGTAAGAGAAATTTGTGCGCCTGAAAAGAGCATAATAATTGCCTTTTTAAGTTAATGGGCTAGCTATCAAAACTCAGTCGATTGCGTACGAATATTCGCAGTGCAACTCAACCAATGCCTAAAAATGTTGCACAGGCTTCGGCCGTTTCGCCACCTTGGGAATGTTTTGATATCTTAAATTAACACTAAAGTTGAAGAACTCCAAATAATAACCGGAAGGGTTGATATTTAAATTTCGAAGCTGCGTTTCAGCTGTTTTCCACTTGAACTTCCATGCAGGTGGTTTTAGTTTAAATTTCTTTGGAATAGTCGTATATTTGCATGTTACCTTCTTTGTGTAACTTACTAGACTCCCAATTCGATAAAAGTTTAGCAACATGCAATACCAAACATGAGATTTGAAATTTCTTTTTCAACCTTTGTGTACACCACTCAATAAGAAGGGAATTTCCCTTCATTTGGATGATTATTTTCGTAAAAATATTATTTGTGATAGTTTTTAAATTTCTTTTTAAGTATGTATCTAAGATGAAAAAGTAATTGAAAAATATATTTAGAATTATTAAAATTGTTTAAAAACACTGTCAAACAAACAAATAGAGTGTTTGTTTTTGAATTTTGCACTCTATTATAGCTAATAAGCAAGCAACAACTCCAATAGTAACTTAAAAAAGAAACCGTGCGCACTGACGTGGATATTCAAAACCGACACATTTTGACAGGATTCTTTTCCATTGAAGAGGAATTTTAAACAGATGCCGAACCCCCGGTACGTCTTGCATAAGTCACCTTGTCGTTTGATCTTAAAATATTCGTCATCGGAAAGTATGGTCAACAGTGGTTGCTCAGACTCTTAAAATATGCATCTAAATTAGTTATGAACATAGCTCCTCCGCACAAAATGCTACTTTTATCTCTCTCCTCTCCACACGCTGATCGAGAATATCAATATGTTCATCCAACCATATTTTAATAAAAAGGAATACGGTAACGAATAGGAAGTCGAGCGATTAAAACTTCTACGACTCTACCAGAGGTCAGGGATTCGATTCTCACCAAATACCATTTCTCTTTTTTCAATTGTAATAGTTTAGATTTGATAAAAATATAAAAAAAAAATGAAAAGGATACAATAGCTTCAAGATAAGAATTAGATAAAAGAGAATATGCCAAAAACATTTCATGAATGGGATCACGTGATCGTAAAGAAAATTTTTGAGAGGCAACATTCACAAGAACATCTCTTAATAACAACACGTCAAGATAAGGATTGCATCCATGAACAATAAAGGTTTATGGTTGTTTAAGGATGTCAATTGATTACCGACTCAAGTCCTGTACCAGCTCGTGGTATCCAAATTGTTTCTGAATCTTGCACTTACCTACATATATAGGCGGGACATAACACCTCGGGGTCCGGGGAAGGGGGGAAGTCTGTAGAACGGAAGGAAATGGAACACTAACTTGTAGTTCTCTTTGTATCAATCCCATAGCATGCCACATTTGGAAAGCTTGATTTTCTGTCGACATCATTTGTATTATAGTGCATTCATACTACACAGAAAGAATGGCAACTCACGAGGTGCTTATGCAAGCTTTGAAAGTAACGAAGCAATCAAGAAAATAAAACCAAAAGATCCGAACCCATATGCTCAATACACATACAGATCCAATGGCTCAAATGCCCTTCCAAATCCGAGGGCTTGAGGCGAAGACTACAGGTAGCTATTAATTCGCAAAATCACGAATTTTAGCAAGCAATTGCTGAAACTTCCAGGAAGAAAGCGAAGTTTTCTGAAGTCACGGTACCCTAAAAACCTCAGGTATGAGCTATTGCGATTCATGCAAAAGCTCAGAAAATTGCTCAACCACAAGGAGCTTCTTTTCAAAATACACATCAAACTACCTGTCACATGCCGAGAATACGCATTTCCAAGGTCCGAGGAATAAAAATACAATTTGGTACACTCGTGTTTCTTATTTGCATCTAAAGCAAAATATTTGTGAAAATAAAAGAAAATCTCAAGGCTGGTGGCGCTTTCAATTCATTATCTGAAATAAATATAAATAAATAAATAGATAAATAATAATTAAAAAAAAAAAAAAAGGAGTTTCAATTGGCAGGACAAAAATGTGTGTGTGAAAGAGAGAGAGAGAGAGAGACTTGGCATCTGCATAAACATCAACAAGAGATTTATCCCCCCATCAATACAATTTCAACGGACTAATGCATGTTTTCTATTACATAATAGACGTGCAGTGGGAGAAGTAGAAAAAAGAAAAGGAAAAAAACTGGAACTAGGGGTATATACTTGTAAGGGAGAAAATTTTCCTTAACTCCTACTTTCACATATCTATCCCACTGCTGCAAATAATCATGTACAGGTAAGTTTAGTTGTTATTTACCATCCATATATGGGATTCTCCACCTGTGGAGGCAAAAGATGAAGATCTTTACAATGCTCCTTGTCATAATCCCGTGTGCCAGGAATTGCTCCAGTACACAGTCTAAGAAACTCATTGCCAGTAAGACAGTAGTGGGCAAATGCCAACCCTCCATCAACCATCTCTGTCAAATTGGGCAATGAAATTGATTTTTTCATGGCCTTCCCATTATTTCTTCCTGAAAGTGCATCACCAGGCCAAAACCTTGTCCAGGTCCGAATATTCTATAAGTCTCTGAGTGGCAGCCTCCCATGACAGGCTGTACCTCTGCTCAGGAGTTAGAGGCTGAGGCTCATTGGCCATCGCTTCTTTCACTTTAGCAACAAAATCTTCAGGTGTCCTGTAAGTCAAACAGTTGGGGAATGCCCTGAAGAACTCATTTGATGGGTGGTCAGCACAAACAACAAATTTTCCCATTGCAAGGGCCTCAGCTGTTGCCGTGCACAACACATCACTAATGCTGGGGTTTATGAAGACCTTGTAACTGCAAGATACAACAAATGAATAAGGAAGATAGAAAACAAGGCAAATCTTATTTGTGAAATTCTGTTTTGTAAAAAGCGACAGAAGTGAGGCTTTAGTTCTTTTTAGGAAAACCTAAGCCATTTGAAAAGCTACCAAAAAACCTAACCATGAGAAGAGTTTCTCCAATACCATGAATCTTTTTTATCAATATCCTTAAAAGTGCTTAATGCCTTTAAATAGAAGGTAATATGAAAGATCTTTACCCATGAAGAGAATCATCTGCATGATCTCTTCCTTTCATAAAATTGACATTTAGATTTAGCCTTTGAGCCATGTTCTTAACTTCATGAGCATCCTCTCCATTTCCAAAAACATCCAGTTTGAAGCCATCAAGATCATTTTGGTGCTTTGCTAACAAATCTATCAACTCCTTGTAACCTTTCGCCCAAACCATCTTGCCCAAGAAATATGCTCCTTTTGAAAAGACTTGTTGCCCACACTCCCTTTCTTCAGCTACTTTTTCTCCAATTCTCAAAAACTTTGGATTTACACCATGAACATTGCAAATTATAGACTTTGGTAAATCCTGTGTAGCAGCAGAAAGTCGAAGTACCTGGCAGGACAATCAAAAAATTGATTTATGAATACGTTCTAAAATATTAAAACTAAAGAACTTGTAGATTTATGAATACACTTTCAAAAATATTACACATTAATATAGAAAGGAACTCCCATGACCAATAAATCTAGCAAGATTACATGATAATTATATTAGCAAAAGATGCTTTAAAATATTCAAAAAGTTTGGAGCTTACCTTGTGACAGTATGCACGTGTCACCCAATTGTTTATGTGTTTTACAAGGAATGCTTGGATTGCTCCATTCTTCTCCCTTTTGATATACTCCAAGTAATTGGTATGCACAATACCAACGACATGATTAAATTTATCTGTCCAACGTTTACCATGGTGGTACCAATTCAAATGTTCTGGTTCTTCTAAAATTGCAATATCAGCATCCTTCGATGAAATAAATTGAGAAGTATCACCAGCCGGTATTATACTTCGTCTGGCTTTTGAGAACTAAATACAACACTAAATGTGTCAGACATTGCCACATTGCATAAATATGCATAAAAAACAAAGCAACATAAAGTAGCCAGAGAACTACCTTTCCGGGGTAAAAAGAAATATTAAAATCGGCCTTGAAACCAACCCTTTCCTCAAGCCAGCTACGTATATAAAGCTCCTGTTCTTCTGGCGAGTTAAAAGTCAAATTGCTTGGATAAACTAGTTCTTGGTCTGACCTACAAAGCCAAGGAACCAACAACGTGACATTTTGCTTGGCAGACTTGGCCAGATATGCTGCTCGAAAGAGCGGATTTACAGCAGTTCCAGTCATCCATGGAAGGCTAGCAGTTGTCACAATTGCTACATGCCTTTTCCTGTCCGATAAGTCCTTCTGCTTCATAAAATCACTCAAAAACCCACCATCACAACAATGACCTGTACTTTGGAGAACACTTGCTATTCTGAGATCCAATTCATCACAGACATCATCAGCTTCTATAATGGATGACTCTCCTGCAGGCAACGAACGTAGTAACAGTTGCTTCTTGCGTTTACTGCACAAGCTTTCCACTATCCTGTCAGATATGTCTGCCACAAAACCCAAATAAGATGATTCAGATAAAAACTCAATCTAATTTACAATTTTCAACAAAGCATCACTCACAAGAAGATGAAACACTAATAGAGCATAGCAACGGATGAAATCTCATACTAGTTGAAGTACAGCTTCTTCTTCTTCTTCTTCCTTTTTTTTTTTTTTTTAAATCTTGGAATAAAACTTAACATAAAAAAAAAGTGACAAGGATTTTATATACCCCTTTTAATGCCAAGTTGATCCAAGAATGGACTGGATTGCCTAACTAAATATGCCAACAGTTCTGGCATGTCAAGGGGTGGGACTTCCTGCATATGAAATGAAATAAAGAATCAGAAATATTCAACTGCAAATAACATTATTTTGTATGTGAAAAAGTATCAATGACATCCACACGACCATATGCTATTCATGTCTTGACTCCTCAAGAGCCAGTATCTAATGAATAACTAAAGGCCCATGTTGACAAGCTTGGGACTAAATTTCCAAGATTAACAATCTTGTGCAGATCAGCAGATATAAGATAAAAGCTCATAGCAAGCCACAACCATAACATTAATAACGGAATTCAATGATGATTTTTCGCTTTGCAGTAAATCCATAACCATTGTCTTCAATAAATTAGACTAGATTTGTGTCCTAGGGGTGTCCTTTTCAACCTTTACTATTATTATTCGTACTGAAATTCATAAGTTTCCAGGCAATAAACAGAAAATTTAATCACTCACCTATTAAACTTGCACAAATGCCTGTCATGAGAAAGACTCTAAAAAATTGCAGTCCCAAAAGAAAAAAAATCAAATGGTCTACTATCAGATTGACACCCTCAGCCAAATTAATAAGACAACAATTCACAGAATAGCCAACCATCATTATACAGAATGATTTTCTCATCTATACAAGTTTCAGATCAATAGCCCTTACAATCACATTGAAAACAAGATCTGAATTACTTCCTCTATGGCTTGGAAAAAGGGACTCACACGGACAAGTCTGATCTTGAACAAATAATACATTAAAACAGATAACTTTTTTATATATGTGACTAACAAGATAAAACTCATTAGCAATGCAAAGTCAGGAAATAATTAACAATGAATGCGAATGTAAAGACAGAACATGGAATAAAAACACAAGTCCTCCGGATGTGAATGGCGGTGATGCGGACCCATGCTTATGGTGGGTTAAGCAAAAAATACTCATTTTTACTCAATATCTACTAACAATCTGAAATCAAAATTATGACTCAGATCCCTTTTCCCAAGTTGGATAAAAATCTGAACTAGAACCGCAATCAAAAGAGTAATCAAACACATCAAGCACATAATAGAATGAAAAATATAAGAAATTTCAGAAAGAGACACCAACCTTGGAATCATTTGGCTCCTTGCATATAGATCTCTGCAGAATCCCAAAAGGAAAGGTCAAAACTGAAAATCCACATTTTAATAAAAATTTTAAAGAAAATCAACCATACAATTGTTGTAGGCACAGTAGCAAAGTAGTTATTTTACAAGAGACAGACAAGAAACAAATTAAGAGAATCATAACAAACCCACTTACGGAAGTTGGTGTATATGTATTTAAGAAAAGTATAACAAATATGCCTATTCATGACTTAGATAAGTAATATTTCTAGTATATCAACATTCTTCCTCTTCATGCACAAAATAATTGACAATTAATCTCCCGATTGTAAAGAGAAAAAGCCTAGGATATTACTAACCTCTGGAGAGAATTAGCGGCATAAAATATCTCTAATCAGCTATATGACAATTCGAAGTGAAAACCATAACCGATTAGTAAAGTACCCAAGCCCTTAAACACATAAACCTCTTGATTCATTAAACAACCCAAAAGTGTAAAAGATAATAAGCAAAATGGTTTCCTTCACCCTCAGATTTTGCATTTCCCCTGCAAGATTACAACTTTCTACGGTAAACCATCCAAATTGAACCAATTTAATCAATTAATCGAAATTCACATTAAAAAGAACAAAACATTTCTGAAGACAGTAAGAACAATGAAGTACCAGACTTGACTTGAACTTCTCCACGAACTCGCTATTCTTAATCCCCTCGAAAATCTCAGAAGTTAAGGAGCTGGAGCTGGAGCTCTTCTGCTCAAGTTCCCTAATCCTAGTCTTCAACACCTTTATGGGCTCCCAGAATTCCCCAAACTGCCCTTCCTCTCTGGCGGCCTCCTTAAACCTTACAAACCTCCACCTCCTAGATCGCTCCCTCTCATCCTCCTCCTCCTCCTCGTCTTCAACTTCCGCCACAATCGCATTCTTAATTGCGGACAAATCAATCTTAATCTTCGGCTTAGGGCTCCACTTAAAGTCCGGCGACGAATACGCCCTCCGAATTTCCCTCAATTTCGGCTGAAGCCTCTTCACAAAGTCGATCTCCGCCGGGGTAGTAGTGGCAGAGGCAGTAATCGTGGAAACAGCGAAGGGGGGCGATCTCGAAGCCGAGTTAATAAAATTCTCAAGCTCTCTATCAGCAAGGTTCTTAAACGAATTCGCCCTGTTTTTAATCAATTGGAGGTCGGCGTCGGCGGACGACCGGACCTCGCGCCATCCTTTCGAAATAAACGACAAAGCCTTCTCCGCTGTAACGATTGAGCTGGATGCCGAGGACGAGGACGACGTCGTTCGAGCCTCCGGAGCCTTTATATTAAGCATCATGCGGGAATTTTTCAATCGCTAATTTGGTAATAACAATAAGAAGTATTTTTCTTGGGGGATGTGAAGGAAGGAGAGTTTGTTAGTTACTTATGGCTTTCTCCTTCTGGGAATATTCGAGAGTGCGAGTGTACAGTGAATTGTGGTGGGTGTGCAAATCGGCGGAGGAAACGCGCAGGAACTTGGGTAGTGGTACATTTATCTTTCATGGGGACGAGTGGGACACGTGGAGCGACACGTCGGACGAATTCGTGTTGATTAGATTCGCTTGGGGCTGAGGTGGAGGTGTGGGTTTGGATGACGTGTCTAGCATCACGTGAGATGATAACATAAACGATTTGGGGTTTCTCTCATCTCATCTCGTCTCTGCTACATCTCTCTCTGTTGTTTTAATTGTTAAAAATTCATTTTCTTTTTTTATAATACAATTGTCTTAAACATAATAAGTAGATGTGTTTCAATTACCTAAAACCTTATTATTAGTCTTTCGTTCACACTTATTCGACAATAAGCTCATCATACTATTGTAGGATCGATTAACTAAAGTTGCTGGAACAATTACTCAACTGGAGAATTGAATTTGTCTTGTTAAAATCTTTGCTATTTTTCTATATCCGAAAAAAAAAAAAAGGCCAGACGCTTTGATGCATAAATCTAAATTGATAAAAAAAAAAAAGAAAAGCTGGCATCTTATAAAACACGACAACATTAGTAGTAACCCAGGCGTTGGCATGCCAGCCCATATTCCTCTCTGATCCAAATGTAATACACATTGTCGTCGCCTTCTTAACGAGTGACGACTAAACTTTGTGCCTCGCGGGGGCGATGAAGGATGGACCCGAGTCGTGTCACGATCTCTAGTACGTTGTAGACTTGCAGAATATTCTGGAGAGAGCGAGAGAGAGAGAGAGATATCCCATTAGAATTTTTCGTACGTACTCAGATTTTGGTCTTCACAGTACAAGATGGTGGTCTAGAACTTTACTTCAACGACTTTGTGGGCTGCCATTTACATCAACTCAGCAATATGTATCGCGTATGCGGAACATTTTTAAATGCATTCGTCTACGTATACAGTTATATTTATAAATTTTGTGATTTAAAATAAAATTATTTAAAATTTTTTATATTATTTTTTTTATAAACAAGAGCTACTTTACTTATTTGATACTTTTTTGGATCATATAAAATTTACAGATGGAGGATCCACTCAAAAATCTCTCTGTACCGTGCTTTGCTCGCAAGTCATTTGAAGAAAGGGCTCCCAGTACCAAACAGAATAAAATAGAGCCAAGGGGCAGAGAACAATGGACTACGGTCTTTCCAGTGGCATGTGATCCACTCTAGAGTCCGTGAGTTTTCTACGTTCATAGTTTCAATGTCCAAAAGAAAATATCTGAATAGGCTTCTTATATTTCTTTTTTTTTTTTTATCAAACTAACTATTATTATAGTAAAATTATGCAGTAGTCAGAAATACCGCTAAAAACATGGGCCTGCTGCACCTCTGATCTGAATAGGCCTTTTATATTTCATATTGGAGTCACCGTATTTCTGGATGGATACTCCCCTCCACTCTCGGCTGCGGACCTGATGTGGGCACAACTTTTAGTTTGAACATCTAGGTAGGCACGATTTGATCTGTTGTCTTCACCTTCTTTATTTTTATCTTTTCTAAATTTTGAATAAATTAATCACATTTGTAACTACTTATTAACATATTTTTTATCTCAAATAATTTGTATATATTCATTCATAAAATATAAAATAAATTTTCATAAAATTTAATATCTACAAATAATCTTAATTTAGCTATTTGCGCGTATATATATATAGAGTGTGCATTAATCACTAACATCTAACTAATGGACTTATGGCCTCTCCTGTCCCAAAAAAAAAAAAAAAAAAGTTATAATGGAGCAACTATAATGTTCCAAGCCAAATTACTCGTCCATTTAAGATTTACCAATTAAAATATTAGAATCTTCCCGTCAAATAATAAGCATAAATATCCATAGGAGTCAAAAACTTGGTAAACGTAGACTGGGATTTTTTTAATTTTAGGAAATCAATAATATTTTTCCTCAAAGTTTCAAAATTTCAGAAAGCAGCACAAAAACGAAAAAGGAAAAATGGAAAAGAAATAAATTGCCAGTTTCAGAATTTCATTTTCGACGGAACGGACCAGGGTTAGGTAAACTGGTGGAGCTACCTTAATTGTTTCCTTAACGACGAAGTACTTAAATATGTAAATATTGAAGCATCGCAGGTATAATTGTAATTTCAACTCCTCGTATCGTAAGCAAAGCGAACGCAAGCAGTTATCTTCAAGAACAACTTGCGTCACCTTTCCGTCCACACCGAAACCTTGGAAGAATAAATCTGAACTGCTTTAAATCGGAGACATCTTCTTCTCCTCCTTCATTGGCAGGATCATTTTATAATCTTAGCGGATAACCGGCAATGGGGCTGTTGTCTAACAGGTTCTATTTCTTTCATTCTTGTTTTCTTTTTTTCTTTTTTTTTTTTTTTGGTTGGGAATTTTGATCTGATACTGAAAAAAAGGAACATTTTTTATTGGATATGATGAATGGAAATTAAAATGTTAACAGGATTGATAGAGGCAGCCTCAAACCAGGGGATCATATTTATTCCTGGCGGGCAGCTTATATTTATGCTCATCATGGTTAGGCCCCCAAAGTTCCCTCTTTTCGGATCTTTTACATGTATATTATGGCTTAGTATTTAATATAAACATTCTGCTTAAAAATTTTTTGAGGGATTGGATGACTAGCGGGTGGATGGAAGCAATTTGGATTTGAAATTCGGAGGATCTAGATTTATATGTTTTACCCCAAATTTTATGACAGCCGTATATACCTTCAAGCTTCTGATCTTAATTTTTAGGATTTTATTGTATGTAGGGCAGTTTAATTTTTCAGTAGACATTTAATTAACCTAATATTCCATCTGAAAGATTAAGGAATCTATGAAAAATCTGATCTTTTTTGGCTTTCTGGAAAAAGAATGTTAAGCTTTAGGAGAATTGGTGAGATTTATTTATTTATTTCACCAAGAATTGGTGAGATTTATTGTTAAAAGCTTCTCATTTTCTGATGCACTCGGGGGAGCATAGATCGTTTTGTTTCTTTAATAAGTGTTTAAAACCAAGAGAAAGGGGAAGACAGAACTTGTTTTTTATCAAGTTCATATTATTGCTTTGTAATTTGTAAAATTAAATACGTTTACCTCATATAGAAACTTAGGTTGTTAACGGTTGATGGAATCTTTGCAATTGATAGCTGTAGGTGCACAATTAACTTGATAATGAATTTGTAGGTATCTATGTTGGGGATGACAAGGTAATACATTTCACCAGACGTGGCCAAGAAGTAGGAACAGGGACCATATTGGATCTTGTTTTGGTTAGTTCAGGACCAAATCGGGGTCATGTTCCATGCCCAACCTGCACTTTGACTGAAGAAGGTCATGGGGTTGTTTCCTCTTGTTTGGATTGCTTCCTTGCTGGTGGTGTTCTGTATCGCTTTGAGTATGCTGTTAATCCTGCTCTATTTCTTGCAAAAGCACGGGGAGGAACTTGTACTCTTGCAGTTTCAGATCCTGATGACGTTGTGGTTCATCGAGCAAAATACCTTCTTAACAATGGTTTTCGATGTTATAATGTATTTAAGAACAACTGTGAAGACTTCGCTATCTACTGCAAGACAGGATTACTCGTTGTGGATCAAAGTACAATGGGGCAAAGTGGACAAGCAGTGTCCATAATTGGTGGTCCTATTGCTGCTGTTTTATCAACGCCATTGCGTCTTGTCACTACCAATGTGTATGGGATGGCAGCAACTGCTGTTGGGGTTTATTGTGCCAGCCGCTATGCAGCTGATATTGGGATGAGAAGGGATGTGTTGAAGATATCCGTTGAAGATATTGCATCAAGTCTTCCATCTTTGCCACCAACTTCTGTAAGCTAGCTGGTATGAATGCCAATTGATTATGCAAAAATGTACTAGTGTGTGTTTTATGTGTTAAAAAACTTATCTATGGGTCATTTAGTGGAGCGAAATCCACTATGGATGCTCGATTTTATACGGTTGTTCCTTGATATATTGTTTTTTCAGACCTGTATTAAGTAAGCTTTGTGTTATGCTCAATTGCGCTTTATATCTTCTGTTCTGCTCTATTGCGCTTTATATCTGCTCTTCATTTTACTCCTAAAACTTTAAGGTTTTAGGGTATCTGAGATGTGGACGTTCTTTAGCGTGGGCCAACAGCAGTGTTATTTGAGTTATCACTCACAGAGGATTAAAGAAGTATATTTATTGTAGATCATTAGGGAATAGTTCACCATCCAAGCTAGTTTGAGAGTTTAGTATAAAAAGGAAAAGAAAAGAAAGGTTGGATGAGAAGAGTAAAGAAAGGGAGAAAAGAGAAAAATAAGCTTTCCTTCCATTTCAGCCTAAAAAGGGGAGGAAAACTTTTCCATCTATTTCAATCCAAAACTTCCTTTTCATTCTTTTCTTTTCCTTCACATCATCAACTCCCAAACACAAGAAATTAAAAATCATTCCTCTTTCCTTTCCTTTTTGTCTGTTTTTGAGCTCCCAAACAGACTGTAAAACTCACATCAAGTGACCTTTTATTTGATGGAGATTTCATAGTTGAACTATAATGACACTTCTCTTTTTTTGAGTAGAAAGAGGGAGAGGGAGAGAAAGACAGGAGAAAAGAGAGAAGAGAAAGGAAATAGAAGAAGAAGAGGAGGAGGAGGAAGAAAGAGGGGGGGGGGGGGGGGGGGGGATTGATTGAGTTTGGTTAGTTTGGTTTCTTTTCTGAGTTTCCTGCCCTTTTTCAGCGTCCTCAAAGTTAAAACGATAAAAGGCATCAGCTTAAAATCTTAAAGGCCCCAAGGATTTGCTCTAGGCGAGAACAGAACTCGGGAAGCACGCACTTTTAAATTAAAAAAAAAAAAAGGAAAAAACTGCTCCTTCATTGGGCCGCCTAGGCGCGAGGCTTGTTATGATTGCTATCGATTTTGGGTTGATTATCGTGGATTGGCTCATCATTGCTGATGGGTACCTCAGAATGGGTACCTCAGAAGTGCTACAACAAGAGTTTGTGGGAGAATGATTACTGTGGTAATTGTTTAAACTTACAAGTTAGGATCAATATTTGCTTATAGCGGACCGCGACTACGATCCATCAATGTTTCTTGGTGCCAGAACCGGAAGATCATTTCTGTTAAACAGTTAGGCCTGTAGTCGCATTTGGAGAAGGAAATCACAAACCAGCCCAATAATGTTCAGGATTGTTATAATGTGAGCCTTTTTAGTCCTCTTGTTATTCTGATCTAGTCCTCAAAGGCACACGTAGCTAACTGGAATTTAAAGAATTAAAAAAATGTTAATGAATGTCGCCCGATTATTGTAATTATTGTAGCATTAGCAGAAGAAACTCATAAGATTTATGACAATCCTTTTCGGTATTTTAGCTACTTATAGTATTTAAGAAAACTGACCAGTGAAACACTTAAATTATTTCTAATTCGCATGAGTCTATCTTACCATAAAAAGGTATGACGCCATGTTTTACCAGTAGTTTCTTATTTATCCAAATCCGGCAATAGGTTCCTTGTTCTAATTTCTTTTTTTTTTTAATTTGTTTGCATCTTTTCAGAAGCTCTGTAAAATCTTATTTTTTTATTCCCACCTTTTCAACTGTAATTTTGTAGTAACAAGTCAATAGACCACGGACAATGGGCACGATGCTGCACATGGTATCAAGTAAAGTGTGGTATCAATTCATCAAGGACCATCCCCATTATTCTCTTCTTGTCTAAAGCTCTAGTTCTTCGATTACAATCTCATCAGGAATCTTTTCCTTCATATTGAACTAGAAGCAACTTTGGATTACTATTATTTTTCTTCTGATTTTGATGTATATTTTAGTGTCATCACATCTAGAGATTATGTCTTTATAAGATGACAGAAATATCCCACTAATCAAGGTCGGAAATACTACCGAAGTCAAGAAGGACTAAAACTCGGTCGGTTAGATTGGTGCATCATTTGTCAAACGAAATCCCTAAGTATTAGATGTTGGAAAATCACATCTCACCAAAGTCGAGATTAAGCACTTTTTGAACCAAAAACACTATTTGATATTGGTTGCCTTAAAGGTCAAAATTAACGTTGGGGCTGCAAGCGGTAAACTCTCAGGAAATGGAGGTAATTTCCCGTCGAATAAGGATGGTCATCTCTACGGACAAGAAATACTGGAGGAGGGTTCACTTTGAGTGGTAGCTTTTATTTGTTTCTTATATTGGACATCTGGGTGGAGAAGAACATATAATCCTGTTAATGGGGACTACTAGGATAAGGAGGAGGAATAAAGTACAAAAAAACATATGCAAGCAATATTATCTGGATGATCCCTCGGTGTTATCTGATCTCTCTTCAATAATTGATGAATGACACTCCTTTTGTGGAAAGGAAATAGGAATCTTTATATTTCACATTATCGATTGGTTGATAAAGATTTTTTTTCTTTTTTGTTTTTTTTTTTAACTACAAAACATGGAAATGCATTCAGCTGGACCTCTTCGATGTCCTCTGCCTTTTTCTTGCCATTGATGTTTGAAAATTGAAGTTTGAACGTGATAGCATGGGGGGACATGCATGTGGTGCAGTAAACAAGAAAAGAAGAGCATCTTTAGTCTTGACCTCGGAATAAGATTTTTCTTTTTCCGCTCAACCTCGTAACGAAACACATCAAGGAATACAACTTGGTACTTTTAAAAGTAGGGAACAAATTTCTACTTAGTTTTAAGGAGAAGGATTGTTTGTGTTGATGCTTGCTAGTCCTTCCGAGGAAATGTAAGGGAAAGAATCTGCCAATTTCATTTTCTGGATCTATTTCTTCCTTGAGAGATAGATTTTATGTTCTACGTCTTCTTTTGTTATCTTCAACATCTAAAATAGTGTGGAAAAGGCATGTTGGAAATTGTTTTGCAAAGCAAGGGTATATAAAGCACCGACCCAAATACTAGAAAAAGGTTAAAAGTCGTTAGGATGCCTAACTGTAACCGCTAGATAATGTCACCACCATCATCATAAACAAATAATTTTAGAAAATTCAATCAAACATGCTTGGGATCTTATGGCGAATGCAAAAACTCAAGAAACATTAAAATAGATTAATTTGAGGCAAACAGCATAATGAAAGTGATGGAAGGGCCATCTACCTTTTGACTCTTCGGACTCCAGCTTCCCCAATTTCACAGACAAAAAGCTTACTCTTTAGATTTGGGACCTGGATTTGCCCTGCACCTCTTGGCTGCGGCACCAAAAAGCCCCCTTATACACCGCCGAATCTCTCCAAATTACGGACTTCATTAACTGATTGGATGAGAATATCTTTACCAAAAACCTTATGGACGAGAAATTTTATTCCATTCTATCCTCATTCCACCAATTGTAAATTTCAGCAAAATGTTTTAAGAGAAAATGGTTGATAAATACCTTCTTTAATTGAATAGCCATAATGTAAACAATACACGACAACTTTGACCGTGTTGTCCGTTCACCGGTTGAGTGGAGAACAAGGGAAGCTATTTAACACCGAATAATGAAACATACCATTCAAAGAAGAAATGGATAAGATATTATTTTGTGGGATCGTCCCAGTGTACTAGTGGTCCAAATGTGGAAGGTGCATGATTGATCCAATACGTCCATTATATACATAAACGATGAAAACATGAAATTTTTTGTAAGAAATAGTTTTTATCTCGTGATGAGGTACGGGAAGGCATCCAATTGGATTTAGCCATTTAGGACCCCATCATGCCAAATGCGGCGCTGAATTTTTTTTTTTTTAATTTGTCAATCGTCGCGTTTTCCAAACGTTGCGCATGAACAGTATCCGTATTTGGGAAACGCGGCGGATACTGTTCACGTACTTTTTATTGTTCACTTTTTTTTTTTTTGTTACAGAATAGGTAAGTGTTTAAGGTTTTTTGTATTATTGTTTAGGTAGATTTCTAAGATTTAAGTAAAAGTAATCGAGGTAGTTCAATATTTGAATTGAAGAATTTTAGATTTAAAAATAATAAAGCTATAAATACCAATTTTGATATACCACTAAATTTTCTAATATCTTGTGGGTAATTTTTTATTTTTCAAATGCGAAATCTAGTTTTTAGAGAAAGTGTGTAAAAGTTTTCTGATAAAATTGTAATTTCAGCACGTAAACACCTTTTTGGTCAATTTTTTATTTTTAAATTCATATTTTATACCCTTGTACAAATTTGTAAATTTTGTAATTTTTTTAGATGAACTACTATTTTTTTGTGTACCACGTCAATTCAAGGGCAAAATAGTTATTTTTAATTTTTTTTGGAATCTTAAATTCATATTTCATAATTTTAAGCACATTTTATATTTGTGATAATTTTTTAGGTACAAAAAAAAATAAAGATTTTGCCTCAGGTACGTATGCATCATAGAAAAAATAGTTTTTGAATCCAAAAAATTATCACAAATTTAGAATATACATAAAAGTATGAAATATGAGTTTGGGATTCAAAAATAGCCAAAAAAAGGTATTCAAAAATTGAAATGATTATTGTGTCCTTAACTGACGTAATACCCAAAAAAATAGTGATTAATTTAGAAAAATTTCAAAATTTAGAATTTGTACGATGGTATAAATATGAATTTAAAAATAAAAATTTGACAAAAAATGTGTTTACTTGTTGAAATTACAATTTTGTCGGAAGACTTTTGCACACTTTCTCTAAAAACCAAATTTTACATTCTGAAAAATAAAAAACAGCTCACGAGATATTAGAAAATTTAGTGGTATATCAAAATTTGGTATTTATAACTTTATTATTTTTAAATCTAAAATTCTTCAATTCAAATATTGAACTACCTCGATTACTTTTACTTAAATCCTATAAATCTACCTAAACAATAATACAAAAAATCTTAAACACTTACCTATTCTGTAAAAAAAAAAAAAAAAAAAAAAGGTGAACAGTAAAAAGTACGTGAACAGTATCTGCCGCGTTTCCCAAACGCGGATACTATTCATGCGCCGCGTTTGGGAAACGCGGCGCTTGACAAATTTAAAAAAAAAAAAATTCAGCGCCGCGTTTCCCAAACGCAGCGACTTTAGATACCAAAAAAAATTTTCTGACACCCACAAATGCCGAATTTTCTTTTTTTTGGGCAATATTTCAACAAATTTGCCCTAAAATTGTTGATATTAATTGATTGAGAATACAGCAAAAATTTACAGCTAAAAATCACGTACCATTATTTCTTCTTGTAAAGATTAATGATAAATTTTCTAACGTGTTGGGCTTCACATGACCGAGAAAAGGCCGGTTACTTTTGTTTGGTTTTGTTTTTTAAAAACATGTCTTTCAAATAATATATACATATTTTTTTATTTCAAAAATATATTTATCAAAAAAATTTTAAAAATTATTATAATAATATTTTTTAAGAACACTTCAAAAAAAAAAAAAAAAATCACACGTAACCTTAATGATTTACAGCGGAGAAGGATAACGTGTTGGACTCGATTGCAGCGTATTGGAAAATCAATTTTGACTCCAATATATTCTTCTTACGGTCCACTTCTTACGTTGACATTTGGGGGTTTGGATTACAAATGTACATTGCTTGCCCAGTACTTTAGCGACTAGTGTATAATAGAGGGACTTTGCTTGACAAAATAGGTCTGCGATAGTGTCAATAATTATATCTGTAACATAATTATTCTTCGAAAATGAAATAGAGGGTTGATCTTCCTGCGTTTGATAAACTTATATATGACATGCAATCTGTAAAAACACGTATGGCAAAAACTTAAATCAAAGAGTACTCTATCTCAGCTGTGTAATGGCAAAGAAAAAAATATGAATTTCTATCTTGTGTCCAAGATGGTTTTAACCTAAAATTAACGGTTTCAAGAAAATTTTTTGTAGAAAGAAAAGCAGAAATAGGAAATATTCGGCTTATGTACTTTACATACACACACACAAAACAAAAACCCTTATCGTTTTAAAAATAAGTAATGATGTTAAAAAAAAAAAAATTAAAAGACAAAGAAAAAAAAAAGAATAATGATCCACTGTTGGGAATTGGGATATAAATGTGTGAACTTAATCAATCGGTTAAAAGAAGGACATGTGGTCTTGTATGATCGTGGTGTATCATGGTTCATGCACTCAAAAGACTTTCCTTTCGGACAGAGACAAAGCACTCGACTGTCGGATGATAGTGATAATGAGTTCTTCCACATCTCCACTTAATATTATTGAAAAATAATAATAATATTTTTGTTTTAATCTTTATCTTATTACGTGTAAAATCTGAAAGGATCCCGATAATGCAGCTGATTGGAGAAATAAATGGGATATTAGTACTAACATGGTTAAATTAATTAATTAATCCGTGGGTTTAGCTTTTGCTTTTGAACGTGTTATCCAATGGCTTCTTGGTTTAGATTTCACTTGCATTAGTACTCATTCCATTCCCATGCTGAAGCACTACAATTACAATGTGAAAAACAGATTTAATAATGAGCTGATGCCTAAATAATCCGATTTTACAACTAATCCTTAACCACTTAATGCATGCTATAGTATTATTATGTTGTTAACAACAGTACTGACTGATTGCTTTGCTCCTCGTGCTCTCGTGAAGTCATTATTGACACGCATGTGACCCACTAATTCTTCATTCAAATGTTATTAATCTTAATTTATTCTTGGATCAATCGTGGCTGAAGTCCCATATTTTAATCTGGAGGATTTTGTCTTGTGGAACTACAGATTTTGGGAGCAAGCGGCAGGCTTTGATCATTCACCGTCTGGTGTGGAACAGTTTTTAATTTCCTATTTGTGACCGTCAGATGACTTCAAGATGCCGGCATATTTGGTTAGCATGTTCTTTGAAAATTATTTCTGAAACAAGTTTTTCTCCATCTCACGAACATTTCTCTTAAAAAAAAAAAAAAAACCTCAATCCAATACATGTAAGTAGTTTTAGTACTGCATCAAAATTATTACAAATAGCGATTAGCATATTTTTTTTATTAATAATTAATAATACTTAATACAAAAATGAACTCTTTTTTTCGTGTTAATTTGCAGCAGTTAGACAGTACCAATTGAGCGATGCATGAAACTTCAAAGGAATTAATTCCGAACGAATACAAGGATCCAAAAACAAAAGGAAAATCAAAATAATTTATTGGCCTCAGGGTGCAGACAGCCCCAACGAAGAAAAAGGAAAAAAAAAAAAGGACCAAAACGTAAATAAATGCCACCGTCAGGGATTCTGGAACTTCGGGAGCCGAGCCACCATGCTTAGACTGGTCCAGATGTCCTTTTTGTAAAGCCGCGAATAAATGTTGAATTAAATAGCTACTTGTCAATATTAAACCAATGTAATTAACAGTTTAATACACTGATTATTTCTTTAAAAGACCAATATACCCTCATTATTAAACTACTAATCCACGGGCAAAGATAATGCTCAAGAAGCCTTTAAGGCTATAAGACAACAACAAACTAATACTACTACCAGAAATTGCAGAGAAAATAAAGAAATTTGAGCAAATTTTTCCTCAGATTTTTTTTTTTTTTTGGTCCTTTTTATTCTGGTTCTTCAAAACTTCTTATGACAGTCTTGCAGATCCACTCTTATCCTGTTGTTAATTGTAATTTTCCTTTTAGAACAGTATGTGATGTACATCATACAGTGCACAGCACAGCAGTAGTGTTTCTCACTCCAATCATCCCTCCTTTGCAGTCCATGTTCTCTCTTTTGTGTTTCTTGCAATGTTAGAGATGGGTTCTTCAAGAAACAGCCATTAGAAGCTACAACAAGCTTTCTTTTTGGGTCTCAATGCATGTGAGGTTGTGTTTCAAAGCTCAACCATGGAGGTTGCTGATAAGATAAAGCTTGGTGCAGCACTATTTTTCTCTCTGCTTGCACTTGGTTTTGGTGTTACAGACCCCAATGACCTTGCCATACTCAACCAGTTTAGAGATGGGTTGAAGAATCCTGAGCTCTTGAAGTGGCCTGCAAATAGCAATGACCCATGCGGTCCTCCAAAATGGCCTCATGTATTCTGTGAAGGCAATAGAGTTTCACAGATTCAAGTCATGGCCTTGGGATTGAAGGGCACTTTACCCCAGAATTTCAATCAGTTGTCTAATCTCACAAATATAGGCTTACAGCAGAATGAATTTAGTGGAAAGTTGCCATCTTTCAGTGGGTTGTCTCAGTTGAGATATGCATATTTGGATTTCAACCAGTTTGATACAATCCCAGCTGATTTTTTCAATGGGCTTGTGAGTTTAGAGGTGATGGCATTGGATTATAATCCTCTTAATGCCACTGCTGGTTGGTCACTGCCTGCTGAATTGCAAAATTCAGCTCAGTTGACTAATCTTACCTTGATGAATTGTAGTTTGGCTGGTCCTCTGCCTGAATTCTTGGGAAATATGTCTTCTTTACAGGTGTTGAGGTTGTCTCGGAATCGAATCACTGGGGGAATTCCGTCAAGTTTTAAGGACTCCATTGTAAGGATTCTTTGGTTGAATGACCAATCTGGCGACAAGATGACTGGTCCAATTGATACGATTGCAACAATGGGATCACTTACTAGTTTGTGGCTGCATGGCAACCATTTTTCAGGTAAAATTCCAAAGGATATCAGTAATTTGGCTAATTTGCAGGATCTCGATCTCAATAGCAATGATCTTGTTGGGTTAGTTCCTGATAGCTTGGCAAGTATGCCATTAAACAATCTAGATTTGAATAACAATCATCTTATGGGTCCAGTGCCAAAGTTCAAAGCTGTTAATGTAACTTACTCCTCGAACCCATTTTGTCAATCAACAGCTGGTGTTCCCTGTGCTCCTGAAGTTATGGCACTCCTAGAATTTCTTGATGGGGTGAGTTATCCATTAAAGCTTGTCCAATCATGGTCTGGAAATAACCCCTGCGAAGGGCCCTGGTTGGGATTGAGTTGCAATCTCAAGCAGAAAGTTGATGTCTTAAACTTAGCCAAGTGGAACCTTTCTGGCACCCTGAGTCCTTCAATTGCAAATCTTGATTCCCTCACTCATATTTATCTGGAGTCTAACAATCTCTCAGGAGAAATTCCAACAAATTGGACTGACTTAAAATCTTTGATAATGTTGGACTTGAGCAATAACAACCTGTCCCCTCCTTGGCCAAACTTTAGTCCCAGTGTACATCTTAACATTAATGGGAATTCTCCCCTGAGTCCTAGTCCTTCAAATAAAGCCCCTTCTCCTGAAGGTTCACAGACCTCAAACACTCCTCCTTCATCAACAAAAGGTTCAAACTCTAGTACTAGTAGCCCTACTAAAAACTCATCCCAAGCAGGAAATTCGAGTAAGTCCAAGTCAATTGCTATCGTAGCTCCTATTGCATCTTTTGCACTTGTGGTTTGTTTGGCCATACCCATATCACTTTATTTTTGTAAAAAGAGAGATGAAAGACCCCAAGCTCCTAGTTCTGTTGTTATTCATCCAAGAGATTCATCTGATCCCGACAATTTAGTTAAGATTGTAGTTGCAAATAGTACCAATGGAAGCATTTCTACATTGACAGGTAGTGGTTCTGCCAGCAGAAATAGTGGTGATTCTCATGTCATTGAGGCTGGAAATTTGACCATATCGGTTCAAGTTCTTCGAAAGGTGACAAAAAATTTTGCCCCAGAAAATGAACTCGGGCGTGGTGGTTTTGGAGTTGTTTATAAAGGAGAGTTGGATGACGGAACAAAGATAGCAGTCAAGAGAATGGAAGCTGGAGTAGTTAGCAGTAAGGCATTGGATGAATTTCAGGCTGAAATTGCCGTTCTTTCAAAGGTTCGTCATCGACATTTGGTGTCGCTCCTGGGATATTCTATTGAAGGAAATGAAAGAATTTTGGTTTACGAGTACATGCCGGAAGGGGCTCTCAGTAAGCATCTTTTCCACTGGAAGAACTTGAAATTAGAGCCTTTGTCTTGGAAGAGAAGGCTAAATATTGCGTTAGATGTTGCTAGAGGAATGGAATATCTTCATAGTCTAGCTCATCAAAGTTTCATACATAGAGATCTTAAATCTTCAAATATCTTACTTGGTGACGACTTCAGAGCGAAAGTATCTGATTTTGGACTGGTGAAACTTGCTCCTGATGGAGAGAAATCTGTGGTGACCAGGCTAGCAGGAACTTTTGGGTATTTAGCACCTGAGTACGCTGGTAAGCATTTTTGTATTTGCGTTATCTCTTAGTTATGTGATAATAACAACAGTTTTAATGCTAAATCTTTACGTTAAACTTGTATTTGTCGTATACATATCAAGTTAGCAAGTCTATTTTTATCCCTCTACTTGAGGATATACACAGTGTTTTCAATAATGGTGGTATAACTTGGTGCTTCACATTGGTCTTACACTATCTAACCAAACGATCTGCATTTTGTTGTAGAATATAACATGCTCTGTCTCTGTTGATAATATAAAATATTCAATGTTTTGAAATGCTTAAATGAAGCTGCTACAAGAGAAGAATTTGTTAAATGAAACCACTCCAAGAGAAGAATTTGTACTGATTTTGAGTTACAGGCTTATGTTTAGCTATGTGAGACACATTAATCTTTTGTTGGGAACTATGATCAAGAATAATTGTTTTGCATACGTTTACATTGTTATAACTCTTTTTGAGTATGATATTCTATCTTAACCAGTGACCGGTAAAATCACGACAAAGGCTGATGTCTTCAGTTATGGGGTGGTGCTAATGGAGTTATTGACGGGCTTAGTGGCACTTGATGAGGACAGACCCGAGGAAAGCCAATACTTGGCAGCATGGTTCTGGCATATCAAGTCTAGCAAAGAGAAGTTAATGGCAGCTATTGATTCAGCTCTAGATGTAAAAGACGAGAAATTTGAGAGCATCTTAACTATCGCTGAACTTGCTGGTCATTGCACTGCAAGAGAGCCTAACCAACGTCCTGATATGGGTCATGTTGTAAATGTGCTAGCTTCTCTTGTTGAGAAATGGAAACCACTTGATGATGATACGGAAGAATACTGTGGTATTGATTACAGCCTTCCCCTGAATCAAATGGTTAAGGGCTGGCAAGAATCTGAAGGAAAGGATTTCAGTTACATGGACCTCGAGGACAGCAAGGGTAGCATCCCATCAAGACCTGCTGGATTTGCCGAGTCTTTCACTTCAGCTGATGGCCGGTAGAAGAGGTGGGTGGAAGCTTTCTGTTCAAAATGTTGTCTGATGGATGTAGATAGTATTTTATAATGCTAATGAATTATGTGAAAATGTGATTCTATCATCCCCTGTTCTTTGTTTTGGTGTATGAAATTCGAAGAAAAAAGGCAGTGTGTAACCAATATGTAGCTTTTGATTTTCATTTGTGAGCTGTAGATATAGTAGTTAAATCAGAACTAGTTATCTTTCCAATTCCATACTATTTCGTTGATATTATTGGTAAGTCTTGGATTTATAATCTATATTGAGATCGACAAAAAAATAAGTCATTAGTCCATGTCTTATCTAATTTTTATGGTGTTCAATTGTGTTTCATATAAAATTACGTCGTATCAATGTGAAATTATATAAAACTAAACCTTATTATTTATTAATACCATTTTGTATTAAACACAATTGAATAACTAAAAAATTACACAGAAATTTGAACCACTAAGTCATGGCTGCTGGGAGCACTTTAGTCCCACGTAATAAAGTGTGTTGGTTTTTTCTTTTTTGTTTTCCCCCTTAAATTCAAAAGAATGGAAAAGTTACTTTTATCATTTTCTTTTTGTGAATTTTCAGCTTTACGTATAAACTCGGTTTCTTCCAAATTAGAATCTGAAAGTGTAAAAGTCATATGGTATGTGTTATTTGATACTGCCCTTTCATCAACAATGCCTGCAGATACTGATCAACAATTAGCTTTTGATCACGAATATCAGTAAATCCAATCCAAATTTAAACTTGAAAAGTTATTTAGTTCCTTAATTGATTTAATAGGTTAACCATTTTCGATTTTATGCTGATTAGATAGTAATTTGTGACAATCATGAGTCTAATATAACGAATTTCGAAATAAAAAATATTAAAAAAAAAAAAAGCGGAGATGGCAAAGTAATTTTGCCAAAAAGAAACAAACAAAAAGAATGGCACAAAGACAGCTTTAACCTTTTTGCTTTCGGTGAAAATACAAAGACAGCTTTACCTAAAGAAGAGATTCCGAAATCGTCAAATACCATTGAAATCACCTATGGTGGAGCCACAAAATTATCTTAATCAAGACTCTTCCTTTAGCTTTACTCAAAAATTAAAAAAAAAAAAAAAAAGAACTCTTCCTTTGGCCATTGGAATTCTCATAAACAAGCTGTAAAACAATAAGGAAAAAAAAAATCGAATTGGCCATTAGAAATAAAATACTTTTTTGACAATTGAATTGAATAATCTTAATCTTAGATATCAACTGTGTCAATGTCGGAGGTTTTTTTCTAGAGAGCGTGGAAATCACACTCGGATAGCGAATATAATCTTTGTTTTATCCGTAGAAAGTGATACGTGACTGGCATTTATTTATGTCACTGATTAATACAATAAATTTATTGTAGTTTAACTAGTTGTAGTAGTTGGTTTCTTTATAATTTTCTTTACCGTCCTCGTCTCGTGAAGTGCCAGATTTACTCGTGTTAGTCGCACAATGGCTTGGCATTTCTGCAGGATGCAAAAAAGATTGGGCGATCAGTTAGTTTAATGCAAGTGTCACTCGTAGGAAATAAGCAATTGCAATCTCTTCATTTTCGTCCACCAGTTTTCTAGTTCTTTGCCGAATGTCACGATATCTAATGATTTAGATATATAGAGTCCATTTCGATTGAAGATAAATATCTTTTTTTTTTTCAAGATGATTTATCCTACTCACCTCTTTATTTCACTTCACGTACATGTACAATTAAACACTGTTGACTATATATATTTTTTATTATAAAAAAATATATATATTTTATTATAAAAAAATATATTTTTTTAAATTATAAAAAATATATATATATATATTTTTTTTTTGTTTTTTCAAAACTTGTCTAGTTTTCTGAAAACACTTGCCATTCAGGTGGAGGCATGAGTTTCCGTTTTTTTTGAGTTAGGCTTCGTTTACCGACTTTCGACATACAAAGGCTAAATTTTATCTGGCGATTTATTTGAGCATTCTTCTTGTACAAAGTGTTGTAATTACATTTATTTACTTGTAACTTTTGGCACATATAAATTATAATAGTTCAACCGTTCATTTTTTGAAATCCTTTGAACGAAACTATATATAATTACGAGATATTTTCATATTTTAAAAAGAAAAACTAATTCATTTGTCCAGAGATCACTGAATCAGCCAAGATAGCTGACCTTTATGTTCGGATCTGCTCAACCCCAAAAGCTACATATGTTGGGCCCTTTGTATGGGAACAAACCTGTGGTCTAGTCTAGTCCTACTGCCATTTAGGTGTGGCCTCCAATGTGTTCCTTCTTGGCCCATTGCGTCAGACATCTAACTTGCGAGGAGAAATTTTGGTCCATTGTTCTCCTCCTCTACAATGTTGGTTAAAAACCAGTAGGAGCTTCTGTGTTGACTCTATATAATTTTGAGAATTGGGTTTTTCGTGTTCTTGGGCTTGGTCCAATACTGGATAAATATTGGGTCCTTAGAAATGGGCTGGATTCTTCCTGTAATGTTGGGGTTGGGAACTGATTCATCTCCATGCCTCGGTGTCGATGTCAACCATTTAGCCTGATCCTATAGATGAAAACTATTCCCTTCCCTTATTCCCCTGAGGTAATGAAGTCCCTATATGCGGGAGACATGTTAGGCATGGCTCATGGTAGAGTACTTTTTTTTTCCCCATCAAACCAACACTATTACAGTGGAGGAAGTGGAATTGGTGTTGGTGGGATTCGAACTCCCAACCTATGAGGTGGAATCGTAGAGCTCTAACTACACAATTCTTTATTTGTTCTCATGGTAGAGTATTTGTTATATGACAAGTTATTGCCTATTTTCTTCAAAATTAAAAAAAGGACGCATCCGATTCAATTATGCCTTATCCCACCAATATTAAAAAGAGAATTATAAAAGACTCACCTATATCAGCAGTTAATCTTGTGGCTAAACCTGCATCTTCCACTTTGAAATATATCATTTGTAAGAGTGAGAAATTTGAAATTTTATATGCATCAAATTACATCTTTTAAAAAAAAAAAGAAAAGACACTAGTCTTAGGACCACCCATATAATTAATTTAAATACACAAATTGGAACTTGTCAATTAAAATAAAAATGTTAATTCCAACATATTATTGGTCGTAACAGGAAGTGGGGCAAAATGTTGCCAAGTCCAAATTTCATGGAGGCAAACTGTAATTAACCTTGTTTTAATATCATGAATGTCTATGTAATACACCTGGTACTTGTCCTAAGATGTGATATTACTTAGCATACTAACCTTTTCTGTCCTCTTTGCGTTGGCGGGCTTTACTTGTTTTATTTGTGTTGGCATCATGCCTTGTACAAAGTTGTAGGACCATATCTATGGACTCCCGTATGCCAGACGGAGTTACTTTCCGTCGACCTTGGGGGCTGCACGTTGAGTAAATCTTGGAGAAGCTTATTGATGGTGTAAGCATCGGTAAACATTTTGCCCCCAACAATTCGTCCCGGGTCCAGGTATTTCTGATAATGGAAAATCAAACCTTAACTTCTCACAGAGGTGCAGATCGTTATTATCACATTCAACGAACATAAGTTTTTGAACCAAAATAAATGTATCACCTCTATTTCGGGAGCCAAGCTATAACACAGGCCAATTTTTCAACACAACATTTGCTGCAGGTTCTCCAAACTCTCAATTCATTTGAATTCAAGTTCTTGTACCATAATCAATAGAAAAATTATATACGAGTAGCATTTAGATCTTTGACTGCAGGAAAAAAAATAGACTACCCAGACAGGAAGCTAATGGGAGACAAGTTGTTATTTATTGTTTCTGACAAAGTTGTTTTCACGAAGTTTAAGACTTGTAGCGCTCAGATCATACACGTAGTTATGCATTTCTCTGTGCGCGCTCAAAGTGCGTTCCAGCAGACAGAAATTCACAGCCTCGTGGCATCAGATGCAAACAGAGATGTGATGTATTTTACTAAGAATTGATAACAAAATGACGAACCCATTTCCACACAAGACCACCCCAAAATGCGGGGAAATGCATTCCTGAAGCCAATCAAATTTAACATCGTAAAGAAATTGATAATAAATTCCCTAAACGAATCAAAAGAGGAGAAGTTCGCCATTCTTTCTTCTGTCCAACATTCTCTACAAAAATAGATGCAAGATACTTCAGTGTCAGGCTTCCAGATGACTCAACGCAAGATTGAAAAAGGATTCTGGATGTACTGTCAATAGTTCAATTACTCTTTGCAGCAGCCTTGTAAAATGTTTAAAGAGCCTCAACATAATCCACCCAAACTCGTGAACCTGAGGATCATACAGCAATGAATTAAAGAGAGAAATTTCTGACTTCTCATTATGGACAAAGGCTTCCTGCCAATATGAAAGAAGACAGGATAGTTTCTACCATTTCAAGTGCGAGGAACTCAGTGCATAGAACTGGAACACAGTAGTTGCACTTGCACTAGCATTTATTAGAGAAGAAAGGCTTAAAATGGGACTGCACGAGCACAAGGTTTACATACCAATATTATGGCACTAAGACTGACAGAGCATCCAGAGTTCAGGTACCTCCCTTCTGCTTCAGAGTGATCTTGTCCCCCAGGCTGAGAGCAATCCCTTGTGTCTTGCTTCTTATTCTAATATAACCACTCAACTTACCATCTGCCTGTTTCTCGATGCTCACATTCACCAAAGCATCCTCTCCAAACACACTCTTTGCATAGAGATTCGCAGCCAGGAATCCACATTCACCTTCCAAAGCTGACCTGAAAAGAAGCATCCAAGATTATGACAAGGCAGTGATGTCATAGTCTGGAACTAGCGGCATCAATTCTACGACTGTCTTTCAATAAACAATTAAGTTGAACTAAGGGTGTCAAGCCAGTACGATATAACAATAAAGTGATTCGTTAGCCACTTTCCTTCTCTTGCAGGGAAAGAGGAAAGAGGAAAGGGAGAGGGGAGAGGGAGGGGAGATGTGATATTACACATTTGTGCTTCCAAAATAATGAATGCAAACATAATCATGACTCTAATGATAATGAAAGGAAAAACCAGCTCCAAGTAATGCATACAGTGGGTCCAGTCCCATGCTGGAAGCATGGGTTCCTTCCATACTTTTTCATGCAATGTGAAATCCTCCTAATGTGTTCTACATCTCAATCCTTAGTTTTATCAAAACGACTATAACAAGCCCAAACCAGTCACAAGCAACAGAAACTTACTGTGCAGTCAGGCACTTCATGTTGGTCGACTTAATGATATGGTTAAGGAAATCCTTCTCGTCTTCAATGACAGTGTTCACAGCAACCTGCCACAGACGATATTTAGTAAACAACAATTACATATATTAAGGTTAAACAAGCAAGATTAATTTGATAAAATAATGTTGACTGAGCCCGTGCTTGTCAGCTACCACCACAAATGAGCAATACAAAACAGCGCAGTATATGAATTTCTCCTTAATGATTTGAAAATACAAATCCTTATAGACCTCATAACTTTCTTACCCAACCAAACCAAATGTCCAAATATCATACAATAGAATATAAGCATTTCATTTCTATATGATTTTTCAAAAAATTCTATTATTGCCATTTTGCAACTCAGTTTCACTCCCCTGAATAATCACCTCAAGACATTTCAAATAGTCACAAGTTCTGAAGAAAGAGTACTAGAGAATATCAACAAAATGAAAGATGATAAGGTACCTTGTTTTCCCACTCAAATTCTGCCCACATGGTTCTAAAAGCAGCATCGCTGCACACTGCAGGAGAGATGTAGTCCATAATGTCAATATGAATGTCATTGAGGACGACAACAGTTCGTTCGAGCACATTTGAAGTCTCATAAACTATATTTCCAAATATGACCCCCGTCTCAGTGGAGGACACCTTAATATTTGCTTTAATCTGCTTGCTTGATTCAGCAGCTAGAGTGTAGTTCTGTGGCCGCTCAACAAGTTTAAGATCACCCATCGTTGCCAACTCCAAACACAAATTCTGGAGAGTCTCCTTAGTTCTATTAATGATTGTAACATCCAGGACAATATCATAGTGATGAACTGTCACATATGCTTCAGCATACACAGGATCACTAAAACCAGTAAGTTGAAGAATGCGGTTAAGTTTATTTGCATCATCCCCATCCTTAATGAATTCCCCTGTAGCACGTTTTAGATCATCTTGGACCTCATCTTCCAACTCGAGCTGGCTCATACCCTGAGAAACGGTTGACAAAGATAATAAAAAACCTGTAAGTCAGATACACTGCAAACCCTATCATGCCTTAATAACATCATAACAAACGGATTTTTCAGGAAAAGGATTCCAATTCAAATAACCAAGCACAAAACCACCAATATTTCCTATTAATGTAGTAAAAGCAAGCCATCAAAATGATGAAAGTCATCAAATTCCATTAAACAAGAAATTTGAACGTTAATATTTCATACACCATCTTAGAAAACATCCCGACTTTCATTTAAAATGTTGTTCAGCAAATAAGAGAAAGTTCTTATGTAAAAGAATAAACCCTCAAGTTGTTCAAATAGCCAAGCCCAGCTACCAGCATGTATAAATTTCAATTTTGATGTTTAAGGAAATTCACTGCATAAATTCAACTTATTCTAATCTTTGGTAAAATAGTTATTTAACAAACACATCACAAGTAACAGCCAGCAATTTAGACACACCGATACTAAATTCAAATTCTGGCTTAGTCAACAGATCAACTAAACCAGCAATCTCATCTATAACAAAACAGACAATACTCCAAAACCAAAGAAGGGCATACAGCCATGACATTTTTGACCATTAGAGCAAGCATGCCTTAACGGAGGTAAAAGTGAGAATAGACAAATCTTTTCGTTCCAAATATTCATTAAAGGTAGAACAAACTCCTCCAACCCAATGAAAATACAGTGGTCACAAGTAGGATGAACTTGTCGCATTCTTCAAAAGAATGATTGATATCAAATGCAAAATTCTTACCCTTCTGCTCTTCAAATGGTAGAAGTCAATGAGATCGTCTGGCTGTGAATGAGAAATCTGAGCCTTTGCTTTGATTTCCTCTGTTTCACGTAGCTGTTTATCTGAAAGCATCTTAATAAAACTCTCACGGCAAGACTTCAACCAGATCTTCCTGATCTCATCCCCAGTGTTACACAGTAGTCTTATACAAAGAACAATCCTAGTCATAAGAATCATTATCAATTGGATGAGGAAGAGCTGAAGACTGCCCTAACTGTAGCATTGACACCATAATCAACAATACATTTGTAGATGCTTTATTGACTTCGACCTTAGATGGCTGAACTTCTTCCAGTCGCAGAATGAGCTTTGTCAGCGTACACGCAATCACAGCCCCAAGGAAAAAATCACCAGTGAGGAGGAGAGATCTCAGATTTCCGGTAGTCAATGATCCTTGGACAACAGTTGCAGGAGAGAAAGCAGTTTCAGAAGCAGCACTTTGAGTAGCATAAGTTCCATCAGCAAGGATAGCTGGTCTTCTAGATGAAACAGTGATGGATGTTACCTGCTGAGACTTCTTTGAAGCATCAGCAGCTTCCCCTTCTTCAGAAGCAGAGTAAAAGGGTAAGTCTCCCAAGACACTGCTTAATGGTTGCAATACCACTCTCAACTTCAGAAAGAGACAAGCAGTATTCTCCCAATAATCCAAAGAGCACAGGAACAAACCCGTGCAGCTCGAATCTGGTAGAAAGTGTCAAGGAGCCTGGTAACTATTGAAACCCTTAATTTTGGGTTTGTTTCAATGATTTCTCGCACAAAAACAACCACATCCATTGCAGAAGCAACATTGCTGTCACCCAAGAAATCCATTAATAGATGGACCACAGTGCTTGCAACTTCTGGGAATTTTATTAGCACAGGAATGAATGGCTTGAATGAGCATTTGACGGTACTCTCCATTCTTCTCCAGTTCCCCACTTTGAGTTTTCACAACTTCCTTCTTAAGAGTAAGAACAACTTCATTGACATTTCGGGGCGTAATCAAATCAAGAACTATATCAAGCGTCTTCCTCCGAATGTCAAGGTTTAGGGCTTGAGAGTGCCCTAAGAACATCCATTATCATATCAATCATGATGTCCCTGTGAGATGATTTGAGTTCATTCAGACGATCAAGCACAATAAGCTTGACAGTTGTTGTCACTCTGAGAAAGAAGAAGCTGGCAGTAGGTATTAGCTGCAGCTCTGATAGCCGTAGGGAGCAGAAGACAAAGACACGAGGGTTCCAGCACATTCATAAATAACAGCAGCAGAAGGGGCATTGAGCAAAGAGATAATAATCTTTATGTATTTCCCCTTCTCAGCCTTTGTTTGTTCTACAAACTTTCCTGATCAAATCCAGGACAACCATCTGAAGCAACTCTCCCCAGTCTGGCACTCGGTCAACATGAGTCAAGAGGTAATTAATTGCACGATCTTGGGCACAATTGAATAGCATCAGAAATGCATTCCTCTTGGCTGATTGGTCCTGCTCAGTTGTAAGGACCTTCTCAATCATCTCAGGAGCATCTGCCAGAAGCTGTTCACCTTGTGGGAGTTTGTAAATTGACATCACAGCAAGAATTGCATTCCTCCTGATAAATGGATGTCGGTGCTCCAAATTTGACAGGACAGAAGGGATCAGAGGCTCAATGATTTCCACCTCATTCAAGCGGCAAAGAAATCTCAATGTAACACCCCGAATGTACTCATTGGGATGCTGAAGATTGTTCCTCAAATTCTGACAGATCAAGATCATTTCAGGTAGAACTCGCCCCTGAGAGTCGGTTTTGTCAATGATTTCCAAATACAGAAGCAGCAACTTCTGGATAGTGTGATCTTCCGAGGGCAAAACATATCTAACAATGGTAATGAATAACTGGGGAAGGGTCTCCCCATTCAACAAAAGCATTATGGCTTTTTTCATAGCATCAACCTTAGCGGGAACATCATTCCCTTCAAGGGCTTCCTTAATCTCATTGGCGAGAGCTGGTGTACCCTTATCGAAATGAACCAGTAACGAGCACGATTTCTCCATTTCTAGCCAAAAAAACTACCTAACACCAACCCCAAATTCAAAATTTCCTTCAAAATCATAGATCCAGAATAAAAGTTTCACAACTTCCCAAATTAAAAATAATAAAAACAATGCGGAAACATCACTACATCTGACAAAATATGGCAACAAGTCAAAAATAATTTAATTGCTATGATAATCGATCCAGATCAAGAAAGGAAAATTATACGCGTCTAGGAACAAAAGCAACGGATATCAAAGCTAAAATTCTATTAGGATGTTCAAATGGGCAATCTTCAAATTCTTACCTATTAAACTCAAAAAACCCAAAAAATTCAGTTAGAACTCGGGTTCAGATAACCATAAAAATACCGCAAAACATGATATAAAATACTATTATTCATTGACCCAGGTGATCAATTTTACATTAACAGTAGACAACTAAAAAAGGGCGAATGCGGGAATTGCATTTAAGGGGACACAGATCTTGGTGAGTGAAGCTTACCAGACAGAATCGGCGGCGGGGGCGGGCACTATTGGGTCGGAGGAAATTTCACTTTCAATTATAGACTAACCAAGATAGATAAAGAAAAGGTTGGGGGAAGACAGAACAAGGAGGCCTTGGGGAATTTGGGCGCTCGTCAGATCTGGGATCCGCAGGCGCTGAAACTCAGTTTTTGTACTACTACTACTACAAGTACTCCTATTCTTTAAGCCAAACCTCTTTTTAAGTATTTTAATCTCTATTCTAAATACTTGTTAATGTTGAAATAACAAATAACACAACTGCATAAACTGGTATTAAGCAAATGGAGTAAACATGTTTTTTCCTTTCTTGACATTTATAAGACGTAATTACCGGTAAATAAGTTCTAAGATAAAATTACTAAAACATTAACTCGATCTAATTTTCATTAATTTATATAGCTTCTATAATTTTTAGTAAGTTCGAATGGCAAAATTTTCTTCGATTATTATTATCATTTTTTTGTGGCAATAGGGTAATAATATAGCATAGTTCACCATCTTTGAGGGGCTAGGGGAAAGAAGTTTACAGCAAGGTAAAGCAGCTGCCCCTTGTGGGTTTTCCTAACTAAACTAACAGTAGCACTGATTAATTGCTTCGTTTTCACCTATTAATTTATAATTATATTTTAAACTACTAATAATTAAGCAAATGAGTCTGTGTATAGCTATTGTATTGTTTGCAATGCATTATTTGTTTTGAACTGTGGATGTGTTTGTCTAATTACTTGTAACTCTTTCTGTCTTAGTTAAATTGACCCGTTGACTACCATAAATTAAGGTCTGTTTAGAAAGATGTGGCAAATGTATTGCAGTTCTTCAAATATGTCTTTGTTTCTTTGTCCACAATGGAATTTGAATTACAACCATAGAAATCTAGCACTTTGTTTGGGTGGTGATCTTTTGAGGCGTTTTTTTAAAATATTACTCTAATAACTTTGAACATCTATACGTATTGTTGTCTAAAATTATGTTTTGAAAAAAAAAAAGGGAAACAAATATGAGTTTAGTTTCACGTCCAATTTCAGTTATGATTACAAAACCAAACACAACCAAACAACCTCAACTTTTATTTCAATTTTTTAAATTCAAGAAACAAATGCAATGTTGGGAGTGATAATAAATTCAAATAACGTCTTAAGAACACATAGCTCTATTTATTTAGCCATTTTCATAATCAATAGCTCTTTTTTTAAAGGAAAATTAGTAGCTCTTTTTGTATAGTTCCAAAATTTTTACTTTATACAAATATTTGATAAATCATATAGTATTTCGGATGATTTATAATTTCGTCGAACTAATCGATCAATCAAATTCATTAAGTAAGTCACACAGACACGAGTAATGATATCAGAACATGCATATATCACCTAAACTACATACGAAGACAATTCATTTTCAATTCCATGTCTACAAATTCAAGTGAAGGTTAGTCTGTGTGCTGACAAATCTCTTTTGCCCTAGCTTCGTTGTTGATACACTTTGTGCATTACCATCATAATCAATCTTGCATCATTATGCGTAGTGTCAAAATGAAGCAATAGCAAATAACAACGGAAGTAAATTCCCATTGGATTGGATGTTGCATATTGCGAATGGTATTATTAAGAGATGATAGAGGATGAAACCAAAATCAAGCACAAAGAAGACTATCTATCATAGGATTAGTAGCAGAATTACTAGAAACTAACCAGACATGTACAAGTTTTTTTAACAAAAAAAGGATGGTTATCATTGATAAGGGCAGCCATACGGCGGTCCCTTGTAATGAAAAAGGAAAAGGGTCGAGTGCCAAGAGAAAACATCAATATTGGATTGCGCCACGACAACAGCCCATTTCCCGTACGGTTGGGGCATTGAAGCTCAAACCATACAAGATCCATTTTTCCGTTGCGAGTGGCGGGAAAAATTCGCTTGTAAAACCCCGAAATCGTTCAACGTTTTATTTAACAATCGAGTTTCTGTAGCCAAATTCGAACCACTCCATCCACCCAGAAAGAAAAGAAAAAAAAAAAAAAACTCACTTTCAAAATAGAAGAATAACCCGAAAAAGAATAAGGGGAAATTCTGAGAATGCAATTGGAGATTGATGCATTTTTGAAGCCCTCTTCAACTATGCCCAGCTGACGATGCCTACATCTATAATAAAGACCCAGAAATCTCTATCACGTACAAGCGCAAATATAATAGTCCAAAGAGCTATTGCGTTTTTTTTTTTTTTCAGGGCTTTAAATTTTGTTTTTGATATTCAGCTGAACACTCCCCATTTCCCCGAATTAACTGTAATCTGAATACCCAATTCGTCCTTTGATTGGGTTTTTGTTTTTCGACTAATTATTTATTGTGTATGATAAGAATATATTTAAGTTTTCTAGATTATTTGCCTTTTTAAATTTTGTGTCTGAACTACAGGGAGAGTAATGGGATTGGCAAGGAGGATCAACAACCAAAGTTGAAAAGGAGGATGCCAAGTCTGAGAAAGTTGTTGATAATAATAATAAAAGGATCCATGCTCAGTTACATTTGGAATTAGGCCAGTCTGATTTTCTATTACACACTTGTACAATATGTCCATTTCAGTGTGCCAAAGGTGATGAGGTGGACGGTAGGGTTCACTAGACATTTCATGAGAATTACACTAGCGGCATTCCATTTACGGTATATCGGCTTGCGTTTTAATTCTCCAGTAATATCCATTACTTTGATTTTCAGGGCTGGCGAAATGAAAGAGTTATTAATCTGTCTTTACTTGAAGTGCGGCACGTTATCTTGGGGTTACATCATGACCCTCCCGCTCAAAGAAGAAAGGCTAACATTTATATTCTGGATTTGTGTCTGTTTTCAGAGAAATTGCTTAGTTTGAAGTTAGTTGCTTGTTACTTAATAGGCCCTGATTTAGATGATTAAATGGTTACAGGTTCAGGAAGTTGTGGAGATGATGGAAATGGAAATTGGGGATGGGTGGATTCTTCATCAGCATTGCAAGGTGTTCGCAAGCCACAACTCATCTTGATAGGAAATTTTCTGGTTCATTTGGGCTTGTGTAGTTTGACATTCACCGCATGTCTGTTTTTCCTATTTTCAACCTAATCATTTGTTCTGCGGCACCCTCTCGCCTTGTACTTCTGTATGTGTATCAATTTAAGTGCGCATTCTTATTCAGAATCATGAAATTATCATTTTCAATTGCTAACTAGTGTATTGAAATTTCTTTTAAGAGATTGGATCATAGATCACAACTTTGTTATAAAACTGTGAGTGCAATATCTTTTACGTACAAGATCTTCTGGTTAACTGCATTTCCTCTTGATAACAGGTTTATCTGTTTGTATCTTCTGGAAAGATTACTGGCTGTCTTGTTGCAGAACCAATTATGAATGCCTATCACAAGGCGAAAAATATTATTAATCAAAACAGAAAAGAAGGAAGAGAGAATTCGGTTGTTCTCCAATTTGGTAGAGTGTTCCACACAGAAATAGTGAGAAAGAATCCCTCCGCTAAAAGTCCTGAAATGTGTGATTCAGCACCTGGAGTGATCTTATGTGAGAAAAATGCTGTACCTGCTATTTGCCGGCATAAGAACCGTTTGGGTTACTACTTCCAACAGAAGCAAAGTCAGTTACTTACTCGATGCTGTAAGGTAACAACATGAATGCATGTTTCTCTTGAGGCAAAATTTGCTCTTTACTCTGATGGGAAAGCATGGCTATTTTAATCGCTTCAATTCAGACTATTCACTTTACTCCATCATGCTTGAAAGCCTTAGGCCCCTTCATTTCTTTTTGGGTAATTTATATTTCTAGTGTATTGCTTGTTGTCCTTAAGTAGCATAGTTTTTAAAACATAATGGAGGAAATGTGACAATATTGAGAATTCAGGGCACAAACAGGATGCCATGTTGAAAGTAAAACACGGTGAACTAAATTGATACCAGTACTTCTTATTTAAAAAAAAAAAAAAAATGATACCAGTACTAGATACCAAAGATGTTTAAAAAACAAAAAAAAATGATACCAGTAATAGATACCAAAGATTAAAATTGGAATTCGGCCTGTTCTAAAGTTTGCGGAAAAACTTTCCCACTTTTTTGGCAATTTGGGCTTTCATTAATTAAAAAGTCCAATTGACTTCTTTTTCAATGCCTAGTCTCTATAATCTATTGCAGGGGAAGTTTCCGCAACGGCCCAATTGTCGAACGTTCGGAGTTGGCATTTTCTCAAACAGCCTCAGTTGGAAAGGCACTGATATCCAATTACATTGGTGGGAATTCATGCTTGGTGCACAACTGCGAACTGCCTGATTTTTTAGTAAGAAATTTTTAAAATTCCATTAATAATTGCTTGTGCTTTAGTTTTAGTTTGTTTAATTTTATATTTTTATACTCTAGTACAAATGCGGGTCTCAAATTATGCTACGTTTTTAAAAAAAAAAATCTTTTAAAGAGTCATCTAAACATGTGAAATGACTTTATACATGCTTGGTGCGAATGAAATTATACTATTCATGCACGAACTTTTGATGAGAATAGGAAAATATTTTCTTTTGACCTCTAGTAAAGCGTAAGCAGAGTTCGAAGTCTGAAGTATTCAATGGTCGAACTTATGGACAAGCAAAACGAAACTAGAGCCAATTTGCAATATATATATTAAAAAAAAAAAGATCAAGAAACAGACATAAAATTCTAAAATTTACCAGCTAGTTAATATTCCTAGACAGTACCCTGAAGTGCCTGGACAAAAAATCGAACACACACACACTAGTGGCTAACTGGCTATCAACATCACGTTGTCCATCCTACAATTTTGACTGGCGACGCATTTTGGCATTGCTTGTGTGTCTTGGAACGTTTCCTAACACAATCAGCTGTTGCGGAATTCAGAATTGTTGCATGCATGATGCCAATCAATTCCTTTAATTTATCAAGTCGTCACCATACTAAAGTACATGAAATTGTCCCTGTGCAGAAGCCCAATTGCACTTTTTTTTTTTTTGGCTGGAAGGGCAGTCCCGTTACCCAATTATCATTTGCACAAGACTAGTAGAATACTCCAACATTCTTCAATTCTATATTAAAGAAGTATTCAACATAGCCAAGCCCCACCTGAGACAACAAGCTGACAACTTAGGCCAGAGATAAAGGTCGTTACAATACAAAACAAGCTTAAGATTTTTCCATTATAATATTAAAATCGTCATCTATTTTATTAATGTATATTTGTTACTAAGAAGATGCAGTCATATGTTTTATTTGAATCCTTTACCAAGTGGCGGAAATCTGAAAGAGTGTGCTTAAGAAGGTAAAGTACCAAATGCTTGGTCATTTTCAGCCGTTAGCAATATTATATACTTTTAGTTTGGATAGGTAGTCGTTAACAATTTAAGTACGAGGTAAGTTAGCATATGAAAGTAGAGCTCCATTCTAACTTCTTTTCTTTTTCCTTTTTAATAAATTATAACCTCTATTATATTCATATTGCTGTTGTAACTGTCCTAGAGGAGATGATAGATGATTGTTTGGTGGGAAATTCGAGTCCTAAACATGTTTTCTCATACAATATCTGTTTGTTATTCCGTTACATTGTATAATTAATGAGACGGTAACAATTATGATTTGCATATTAAGTCTTAAGGAGTCCACTGTTTCATTTTTCTTTTAATGTGCGGGGAAAACAAAATACCACTCAGGCATTTAAAACTAATTTCCAACCAATGAATGGAAGCAGATCAGATTATTGCATTAGTTGAAAAGCATTACAGTGACTTTACAGTTCTTTGACCAGGCCATCATTATTGGTTAAATAAATTCTCGTCTAAAATTAAGACTTCTTAAGCTTAGCAATCTTATCCGTGGGACAGCCAATTATTTATCCAAATCTGGCTGCAATTAATAAACGATCCTAGCCAAATTTTGTCATGACCCAAAAGGTGACAAGGTCAATACAACGGCTGCTAAAGTGATAAGGTTCTCTTACGTTCTCTTACGTGGCTGTAAATAATATAGGCAAACTTTGGATAGATGTAAACTGTTCATCAAGAATCAAGACTAGGCTTAGTTTGGGAGTTGAGATGGAAATGAAAAGAGGAAAAGGGAAGAGCTAAGAGAAGAGAAGAAGGGAGGGAAAGAATCGTTTTATTTTTTTTCAGATTTAGGAGAAAAATTTTTGGATAAGAAAAATGAGAGATTTTCCTTTCATTTCTTCTTTTTTTTTATACTATTTTTACTCTCAAACAAAGTAAACTAGTTAAGAATCTTTTCTTCTTTTTTTTTTCCTTCTTACTCCCAAACAAAAAAATTATTTAAAAATACTTTCTCTTCATTTCTTTTCTCCCCATTTCCATTAATGTGTACAAGATGGTACAATGCTATGGTATTATATTTTATTTATTCCCATAATTCATCATCAATTTACGACAGAATTTATTATTTATTTGTTAATATAACTCATCACTCGATATAATATGCTACTTGACTTTCAATTTTGAATTTTGAATAGTAATTTAAGTATCAGTGTGGCGAAGTTAAGAAAGGGAAGAGGTAAGTTACTCGTACTCCCGAGGGTTTTCTTGTTTTAAATGGGATAGAAATGTTGTTTCAAAAAAAAAAAAAAAAAGGGATAGAAATGGGGATTAGGGAATAATAAAAAATTGAAGCAAGTACGGCGTAAAGAATTTCAAAGAGCGCGGAAATAAAAGGAGCGCATTTATTACTGAAGAGACGAAAAAAGCTGTTACGTGTCAGACTCTGACACATAATTTTGCTTGGCGCCCAAGCAACCAACAAAGACACCTTCCTTCCGTATCTCTCTCTCACACAAACGAGAGTTATCGAACCCCACTCTGCTACCTTCCAAAAATCACTCATCTACTGCACGCGCCCCCCCTCGCCCTCGCCCGGGCCCCCCCAACCCATACCACAGCCAAGGAGACCTATAGAGCTAATAATTTTATTACCAAATTACCCCAACCGCCTTAACCTTCATTTCCTATAATACCCTAAAAACCCCCAATTGACGATTGCCCATATAAAAACCCTCCACCCGTCTCAGCCTTGATTTCTCTCTGTTTTCTGTTAGTTCACCATATTCATTTTTATCGTATCAGGATTTAGACGTTGGCCCACTGGAATATTGACGTTGTTCTTGGGGCTATTTTTGTGGGTTTTTCCCCCTTCGGGAAACATGGTGGACGGCGGCGGTGGAGCGGCGTTCCCGGTAATATTCTACGACGGTGAACGGGAAATCAACATTGGGGACATTAGAGTCCAACCGATGCTGGAATTCAAGACTTTTCAGATGATGATCAGCCAGAAGATTGGAATCTCTCCGAACCAGATCTCCATCTATCTCGTCCACCACAGTTCCTTCCCGGAGGAACGCCGGAAAACCCCCATCACCGGAAAAGTTAACTTTGGCCTGATCATTCGCCAGAAGGACTGCTTCTTTCTTGTGATCTTGAAGAGGTCGAGAAAGTCAAGGAATCGGAAGTTGAGGTCGAGCGGCGCTGATTTCGCCGATTATTTATCGGATAATGATTTCCTGCCGTCCCCTCCGCCTGAAAATGTGGTTCTTCTCCGGCGAAACCAGCCGGAGCTGAATTTTAATGGCCCACAATTTACGGGTTACCCAAAACCGTTTTACGATCAAATTACGCAAGCGGAGCTGGCGGGTTTGAATGATCGGCTACAAAATTTGAAGGTTCAGAGGGAGAACTACGGGATGGCAGTGCCGAAACCGATGAAATCCCTCAACCCCAATATGGCGCTGAACTTGAACCCGACTTTGGATCCTGGTTATTATCCAATAATTCAAGATCCGGGTTCGTTTCCAAGTATTCAAGAGACGATGATGAAAAACATGAAAGAATGTGGCGGCAATAATTTTGTCTGCGAGGAATGCGTGACTGCCAAGAAGGCGGAGGGTACCGCACCCTTTCATCTTTGTGTGAACGACCCGATAATAGCGCGGTTCAGGACTCGGGCTGGCCCGATTGCGAGGCCTGCACAATCTTCTAGGTGAAGGTACTATTTTCAATTAAATAAATATTAATAATATCGTTGGAGAAGCTTCTAGCGAGGCCTGGATTTTGTAATCAAGTGGGTTTTGTGTATAGAGTTGAATTGAACCCGAAACGTCGTGGGTTTTATCCGCTGTGTGATGGTACATGGTAACAGAGGTGAACCATTCCGGGTGAAAGTTAAATTTGCCATTAGTGGTGTAATTGGGGGTGTAATAGGGAGAATAGAGGGTGGAGATTATAGCGTAGGAGTTACTGTAGCTGTTAGTAGTGAATTTGAGCAACACCAAATGTTGATTATACATTGACAAGAATGCCCTTTGTGGAAGAAGGGGCAAGCTTTTGGATTTCTGGTGGAAATGTCCATGTATGTGACAAATTGTACATCTTTTTTGGTTCTGTGTTTTGCACCATTTTGGTTCACTTTTTTCTCTTGTTGGTTTCACCTTAAATTTCTTGAAATCAATTTATATATATATATATATATATATATATATATATTTGGAAATTGAAAGCATATCCAGTCTTTTGATTTGAAGTGTGTGAAGGCTCTTTATATAATGTCAGGTAAGAGGTTGAACATTAAAACATTTACTCTTTGTTAATGAGATAAAATCAGAGAGGTGATAAGAATTGTTGGGGGAAAAAATATCCGTGATTATAATATAATATATGAAGTAAATTCATTTAATTTATTAGTTAATTTTGCTCCGTCTATTGATTTAGGTAGTTATAAAATTTTAGTTATTAGATCATTCCATCTATTGATTTGGGAAGTTAAAAAAAATATTTAGGTTGATTCGGGCAGGGAGTTAAGTCTAATATAACACAAGTTATCAATCTAGGCAGTTAAAAAAAATTAATTATTAGTTAAAGTCGTTCCGTCATATGATTTAGGTAGTTAAAAAAGAAAAAGTTCAGGTTAACATTTAAGTCTAAAAATAACAAAATTTATCAATCTATATTCTTTGAGTAGTGCATAATTCTTTGCCAGTCTTTTTTTTATCAGCGTAAATGACAATGACATTCCTTAAAATGTTCGGAAATCACATTGAGAATCCAGAGAAGTCCTTTTGAGTTGTTTCCTAATGGTTTGCTTTCATGTAGAGAAACCTCTTATTAGATTTTTGAAATTAAAATAACATCCTTGAGAAGTCCTCTAGAGTATTTTCCTAATTCGTTTGTTTTCATGTTTAAATTGCACTGAACTATCAGGAAGTTAGTTTGTCTTAATTACGTGATGTGTCATCTGATTTTCGGATTATGACGGTGATAAGTGATGTTTTCTCTTGGTTAGTTTTTTCCTAAGTGCTCGTGTCAGCCCAAAATATATTACACAATTTTGAATTCGGACAGAGGCGGGGAGGTAATTGAAATTAAATCGGAAAGGTAAACTAGGAATTAGTCTGTGAAAAAAAGTTCTAACAGGTGAACTCTTAATTTAAATTTTGAATGATTACCTGATTTGTAGATCGTCACAGGGATTTTCTTTTTAAAATTGATAATAACAATAATAAATATAAGATGTAAATTCATCTAATGTATTAGTTAAATTCGCCCCATCTATTGATTCAATTCTAAAGTAACACGAATTTTCAACTTATATTCCGCAAGTATTGCATAATTGTTTATCAAACTTTTTATTAGCGCAAATGAAACTTACAACCCTTCAAATGTTATGACTGGATTTCCAAAATTACAATAGCATTCCTGAGAAGACCTTTGAGTTGTTTCCTAATGGATTGCTTTCATTTGCGTTCCTTCATATCTCATAGCTAGAGAAACCTCTCATTAGATTTTTGAAATTACAATAACATCCCTGAGAAGTCCTTTTGAGCTGCTTCCTAATATTTTATTTTCATGGTTTAACCAATAAATTGTACTGAATTATGAGTTAGTTATTTGGTTTTAGTTTCGTGTAGTGTCATCTGATTTGCGGATTGTGACGTGATAATTGATGTTTTAGTGGTAAAATATTGTTCTAATGTCACCGCAAAATATATTAGATATTTTTAAATTCGCACAATGAGGAGAGGTAACATCGGGAAGGCAAAATAGGAGCTAGGATGTAAAAAATGTTGACAGGTAAACTCTAATTAAAAATTTCAACGAGTATCTGATTAGTAAATTGTCGCAAGGATTTTATGGGAATTACACATAAGACAAGACACTTCGTGAAAGTACAAGACAAAGGTTGAACGGGAGGGATGCGCAACATTTTTAAAGATATGCATCTTAGTTTCTAAGGGGGTGTTTGGTTTAGGAAAAGCAATAAGGGAATGAATATCATAAGTAATGATACTCATTGTTAATATTTGTTAAATAATTATCACTATTATTCAATGAGAATGATAGTTGAATGATAGTGATTAATTAAAGTGTTAATGATTTCTCTCAAAATACTATTCTATCAAATCTACTTACCCTTATAATTAAGGGCAGAAATACATCTATTTAAAAAATACATATATTTTGAGTTATCCCTCCTTAATATATTATTCCCCCCCCCCCCTCTCTCTCTCTGTTTGTTTTGTCTTTTGATTTTGAATATTTTTTATTAATATTTTATAAAATTTTTGTATAAAAATTATTTTTAATAAATTTTTTTTACATTCAATTTTTTTTTATAAAAAATTAAACTGAAAATCAAAGATATATAATACTTTATGTTTATACAATAAAAATAATTTTTTTTAATATTATCATTTGTATAAAACTCAAATTAGAGCATGAATATATTTAAAATTGAAGAATTTTTGTAGAATTTTTTTTTAAATATACAAAATAATAAATCTAAAAAAACATATATATCATAAATAAAGATTTAAAATTTTAAAAATTATTTTAAAGTCATTCCAGTAAACCAAACAAGTATTTTTATAATGATACCTATTCTATTATTAAACCAAATATGTTGGGGGAATCATCAAAATTCACACCCATAATAGGATTTATGATACCCATAGTGATACTAATTGAAAACTTTGAACCAAACTACCCTTAAGTACGTTTTTTAATATTTTTATTTTAGATGTATATATAATTATTTATCTATTATATTTTTTTATTTCATATGCACATTTATTTATATAAAAAAATTTAAAAATTGTTACAATAATTCTTTTTCATTTTCTTTTATAACCTAAGATTACCGCGTGTAGCATACCGGATTCGCAATAGTCATTTATTTTCTACCGTTCAGGACACCTATGCATCGTATCTCTCTGACACCTGTCCCTTGGTGAAGTTAAAAGAAAAGCGAAAAAAGGAAAAAGCAAAAAACGGAAACGGGGTTTTGTAATCTGACTTTGTACGGCGTCTCGTTGTGCCGAAAGCTAAACGGAGTTTCCTCACGTCAGCTTAAAAACCAAAACACTCCCTCTCTCTTAAATACTCTGCACTGGCTCCAGTTCCTCAGTTCCCAAAAAGCTGCTTTTCGACTCTTTGATATTCCGGCCAACTATTCCCCGTTTCAGATAAAATTGAAATCTTCAACAGTTAATGCAATGGCTGAACGTTTTCGAAACCACCCGCAAGACCCGGAGGATGATGGAGAGCTCTGGAAATTTCTCCCCTCTGATATTTTCCCTCTTGATCATCAAATCTCTTCTGCCCACCGTCACAACGAACCCAGCTACTCATACTTCAACCACAACAACTTATGTGTAGGCCAACGGCTTTCTTGCATGGCCATAGGTGACCGTCTTTCTCGAAGCTTCGCTGCTTTCTCCTTGATCGAACCTAGACGGCTGCCTCAAAGCTTCATCATGCCTCACCAAAACTTGAGGGTATATTCATTTTTTATTCATTTTTTGTCTTGCATGTAAGGTTTTGTTACTCTTTTCTTTGTTCATGGCTTGGCTTTTCAATTTTTGTTTCTATTTGGAATGCAGCGGTTTAGACCAGCGGTTCAGTCTGATTGTTCTGGTTCACTGCCTGTTCGGTGTTTTATATGCAATGGATGCCAATGTGGTAATACTAACCAGGCCCGCGGCTGCGGAACTGGAACCGTTTGGACCGGTGATTCACCGGTCTACCGATGTCATTTTATGAATCCAAACCGGGTTCAGGTTCAGGTAATTTGAACCGGTTATACGCTGTACCTTCATTTTCTGTTGTCATTTTCTGGGTTTTTGCTCTTTGAGCTTCTTGTGAAAATGGGTCTTTGGGACCGCAGGTAGAATGCTTTATGGAAGAAAGATCCAGGGCTTTGCTGTGTAGGGCGAACCAAGTCTTGGAGAACCGTCCATTTTTGGGTGGTAGTGTTAATGGCGTTGGTTTCGTGAGGGGTTATGGGGGCACTGGGGTGTTTCTACCTCGGGTACCTGCCAACGTTAGCTCGGCTTCAGCTAAACCCATTGATCATCCAAGAAGAAGACAAGGTGAGTAATCAATTACGACGTTGTCACGATTTTTAAGGCTTTCGTTCGTAAAGTTGCCTCCTATTTGTGATAGCCTTTTTCTGCATTTGGTTGATCATAGTTTGTGGATTTGTTTTTGACAAAAAAAAAAAAAAAAATAGTTTGTGGATTTGTTGTTAGACGTCTGCATAGAGGAACTACGTCTCTCTCTCTCTCTCTCTCTCCCTCACACACACACACACACACACACACACGCACGCACGCGAGAAAACGCACACAGACACATGCAAAACGCATATCTTCAGTAAATGACACAACCAAAGATTCAAGATCGAAAAAAGAGCAGGAAAAATGAAATAATACAGTGTACATGTTTCTCTACTTGTTATTGATTGCATTTTAAATAGTGTCTCAAAATATAAGTACATTATTAAAATAGAAATAAAGTGGAAGTCATATGATTGAACTAAGTTTGCCTTGTGCGTATACTAAACAATAGCTGGACTTAAACGGCATTGTAAATTCTCACTGGAATGAAATGATACGCGGATAAACAAAACATTTGACAGTTGCAAAATGCCTAACAACTTATTGGCGCTTCCGGGTGATTTATGGAACAAATTCTTAATCAAATGTTTGGTTTTTTCCAGATAGTAAAGCAAGGACCAACATGTCTAGTGACTTAATGATTCGAATGACTAATTAATTTTGGCGTCGGTGAAATATAAATTTACTGTGTGACTTGTGTCTCTCCTAAAAAAAATTCATCAATTTTCAATTTTTAAGTGCAAAAAGGAAAAGGGCAAATAGTAAAGCGTAGAGTTGGTCGGCTTAATTTGTAACGTAAACCTTACCTGAGAAAAGCAAAGGACAGCAAAAGTAACTGCTGTGTTGGCAGGTGCCAGAAACAGACATGATGAGGCTCAGTTCCCGTCTCCGAGGAACAGTATCATGAATACAGGACAGATGAAAAAGCAGGAGGATTACCGTATCCAGGTTTCTCCTGAACTGGGCTTGCCTGAAGATTGGACCTACTGAGAATCTCTCCCTTCTTCAGCTATCACTGATTGCAGAGTCGAAGGTTTGCTTTCTCTCTTTTTTGAGCACTTGCAGTGGGAAAATCGAAATAATAGCTCAGAGAACCAGTCAAGCTCGTCCAACTTTTGTCTCTTGTACGCCTAAACTGAAGTTGTCTTTTTGTTTTTTGGCCTTGACCAGCTTCACTTAAGGCGAATAATGGAAGTTTTAGTACTTCATTTCAACTAGATTTAGGAGCTCAGTCTGTAAAGATTGTAATATTAGATCTAGTTAGACGTTTGTAATACTTCTGTAAGAAGTAGGAAGCTGGCAAGTCTTATTTCCCATGCCCAATTCAAGTAGAGATCTTAGCTGTCTTTCTCTGAGTTATTTGGTCTATTTCGTTTTTTTTTTTTCTTTTCATGGAAAAAGAAAAATTTTCCCTTTCAGTGAAAGCTGGAAAGAGATAGCTTTTGAACCAATGGTTTTAGAGAAATTGGGCAAGTGGGCAAGTACAATTGCCAGTTTTAGTAATTTATAGCAATTGTGAAAATACTGGAGGTTTTATAATTTTGCTATAAAATACCTACACTTAATTAATATTGTACACAATTCAAAATTTAAATTTTGTCCAAGTTTGGTCGGCAATAACTTTTCATTTTTATCCAAATCTGTCGGCAATTGCTACCAATTTTTGTTGTATAACAGTACTACAACAATCATTTGTGCCCATGTCTAGGGAAATTATAATTTGTGATCACTGATTTGGAAAATCCCATAAACACATTTAAGTATTTAAGAGACCCTAGTTTCAATAGTTTTCCTTTTAGAGTTTCACACCTTAGATCTCATCTAAACTACCCAACATGTTTTCAGGTTGCCGCTGGCAGGCTCATGCCAAATGATATGAATGCTACTTTACATCTTTTTCAGTTTAACTTGAGATCATAATTTTACCAGAAATGATGATTAAATTAGAAGCACAATTATGTGCCTGTTGGTTGAAACTTGAAGGTCATTTACCAGATAATTACAGAAAAAGAAATAATAACTTGTCATCACAAAGCATGATGCTACATGGCTTCTTGCAATTAGCGCGTTGCGGCAGGTCCTTGCAATTAGCAAGCGAAAAAAACTCGGAATCTCGTGTCGATGTTGAAGCATCACCCCGGATTAAGAGTGTCCAGCTCCAAAATGACATTTATTTTTATCATTCCTTGTAAGCATGGTTACAAATATTCATAGAGAAATAAATGCATGACACTGCTCTCTTATTTTCTTCATTTTATTAGTTTTTCTTTCCTTTTAATTGGATAATTGTCTCTAAGAATTAGAGACTTTTCTTTACTTTTTTTTCCCCCTTTTTTTATCATGATCATTCAAGTCGTATTATAAATGCTGAAAGTGCCATGTTAATTTTTTAATATTACGTTTTGGATAGATTTTTAGTGTGTGTATACTCTTGACTTTTGTGTTTCAAGCAAATATTCGCATCAATACTATACGTCAAGTAACATTAGACATGTGAGATTTGTTGATTTCGTCCTATATAACATTAAATTAATCAAAATATCTACTGATGAGCCATAAACCAGCTTTACTTGAAAATTTTCATCAACTCGATTTACTTAAAATTTTTCTCTGGCATTTTATGGTATTATAAATATGAAAGATTTCACGCATGTATCTTCAAAAGCACTTATCTGAGCTCAAACGTTATTAAAAAATGAAGTGTCTGCTAGCGTAATTCAGTATGTTTATTATTGTCCCCTCTTTAAGTCAAGTTATAAATCACTTGTTTGAGATATATTATAGACCTACAAGGTTTAGTATATACAAGGGACAACTACTAAAATTGTCCCCGACTTATTCTCAGAATCTCAAAATATTTCCCTAAAATAGAAAAATAAAGTTCGATAATTTGAATGCTTTTCCACGGTGGGTCTTGCTTCTTAGTCTTCATATGAAATTGGTCAAGGGAAAAATCGAGAATTTTTTAGACCTCTATAAGCACATTGATCAGATTTGGCTTGAATTTAGTTACAGTTTCTGCCCTTTCGAAATTCTCAATGAGCCTACTTAGGTAGAAATATCATGCATGCATGCTGCAGCCTCCCGTGTTCCCCTCTTCTCCAGGCTTTCAGTCCTCCCCTCTTAGGTCCTCAGGTAATCCCTGAAGAAATGGTCGACTTGTGATTTTCAGACCCCAAATGTTTGGGTCCAAGGATACATCTTTTCTTGATGCATTGCTTATTTTAACAAAATTCTGCCACTTGTTAACGCTAATATAACAATGGCCTCTCATCTTATCTACAACTTCTTTCGGGCACTCATCTGTTTCTTCTGTTCCCATTTCTTGTGGTAATTGTTTCTCTTCCTCACAGAAGGAGACGGGGTGGAGGAAGGAAAAATTGAAACATGGATTCTTCATCCGATAGCCGATTTGTAATGGGATACACCTCAATGAATAATAAGTATTCACAAGCACCAACTCCAAATCCGGGGTATCAAATGCCCCAGCCAGGAGCATATCCCCCTCCACAGCCGCCATATAATGGCTATCCGGGCATGACCGAGTCCAAGAAATATCCCTCTCCTTCTTTCAATGTGTGGTACAACTCCCGAAACTATGGGCCAACGGGTTGGACCCCTGAAGAAGAAAGTAACAAAAAATTTGGTCGAGTGATGATGGTCACGTTGGTGACTTTGATCATAAGTATGTGCATGGTAAGCTTAGTAATTTGGTTCCTTTTTGGTACAGAAGTGCCCGACTTTCGTGTGGAATCACTCTCGGTATCCAATCTTAACCTAAATGATTCGATGGTTGTGGCCAATTGGGATGCTAGTATTACTGTTGTCAACCCCAGTATGGATTTGAAAGTTAATTTTAGTCTCATAAAGGCTTCTGTCTTCTACAAAAATTTTCCCCTGGCATTTTCTGCAATTGAGCCGTTTTATTTGTATGGGACACATTTGCATAATTTTCGAGTAAAATTGGATAATGAAAAGGCCATGTGTAAACCACTTATAGCCGAGAAAATTAATGACGATTTAAGCAGAGGAATATTGTTTCTCAGTATGAGGTTTAGTTTGGGAGCCACATTTGCATCCAACTCGCTTTGGAGGAAGGAAACCCTAAGGGTGTTTTGTGAAGATTTAAAGGTGAATTTTGCATCCAAAGGAGGAAATGGGACATTATCAGAAGATGTAAATACAGAATGTCTAATCTTTTCTTGATGTTCGGTAAGTTCATTTGCATCCAATCCTGTTAAACCCATTGAACAATTGTTTAGTTCTTCTGCAGTCTTCCTTGAATAATTGCTCACAATTCTTCAGTTAGACCAGATTTATGCACATCCACGCATCAGGTGGTTTGCAAAATAAAAGCCTTTTAATTTCTGCATTTTCATTTTCACATTCCAAATGAACTACAGTTATTGCTTCTCCCTGAATATGCACTGCAAAAACGATTGAAATCAGGATGTTTCATCTAATTACAAAACCTAAATATGCGAACTCGCGTGGTAGAAAATTTACAAGCCTGGAACCATTGTTTATTTTCCTCACTCAAAATCAGAGGTGTTGTCATTTTGGTTTCTATCTTTGGTACCATCATTCTGGCAAACCTGCTCAAGTGCATTCTTCTGTAGTAGAACTTTTCCTGTCATCCTAAGTGTCTTTTTTCTTGCTGCAAATTCACTGGTCTATGTATCAGTTGTATAACTTCCTTGGTATTTTTGAGCGTCTGAAGACCAACAATTTAAAACTGCTCCTTGCTTTCTTGCCCAGCTTGCTGCGAGCTGTATTTGTGCATGTGGATTTTGGAGTGGCCACGGAAGATGCCTCTAGTCTTAAAGATCTTAACATGATACTACAAATATGGTAGTGGACTGGAATTCTGTGAAGATACCGGGTACGATTTCCATTTTCTTTTGGGAACCATAGAGAGTGATATTGGTGGCTGCCCTATGTGCAAAATTTTAAAGAATAAGTTGTATGTATAATTCAATTATGTAAACTTAGACATCCGAGGGTGGAAAACTTTCAAGTGGTAATCACATTCCTACCTTCCACATTGTTAGAGTTCCCCTTGACCATTGATGAGTTTGTAAGAGAGCTCCAATAGATAATACTAGTATGTTTTCCTTTTGCAAGTGAAGTGTATTTTCTTTCGAATGCTGCTTAATATCATATGGCTTGTTTGTATTTCATATTCATTGTCTAGTTCTTGGTGAAATTTTGAAGTGATATTTTAGTTGCGGAGTTGGCAAAATGAACCTCCTTTTCCCAAATCAGTTCCATGCACAAAATCAGCATAGTTTGCACGGTATATTATTTCTTGTGTAGCAGCCCACAAATTGAATAACGGCAACCCCAGAAACAAATGAAAAGAAAATAACATTTATAAAAGCGTCCCCAGTCGATACTTCAACTAATGTAAAAACAGAGAGGAGAGTTGCCTTCGAAATTAATATCTTCACAAAGGGATATGAGCTTATTGATCCAAAAATCTTGAAATCAAAATCTACAAATCCTATTCACTTCAAATTAGAAATTTAATCCCACCGAACTTTTTTTTTTTTTTTGGTTTCCATACCCAAATTTTAGCCAACACCCACAAGGGGCAAATTCATTAGAATATTGTTGGGAAAAAAAATCATCCAGCAAGTATGGCTGTGAGCATGGTTCGCCGTCGCGGATCGGGTCACGTTGCGGTCGTCGTTGTTCCACATCCGTCGTGACATATCGATCCAAAAATCTTGAAATCAAAATCTAAAAATCCTATTCACTTCAAATTAGAAATTTAATCCCACTGAACCCTTTTTTTTTTTTGGTTTCCATACCCAAATTTTAGCCAACACCCACAAGGGGCAAATTCATTAGAATATTGTTGGGAAAAAAAAATCATCCAACAAGTATGGCTGTGAGCATGGTTCGCCGTCGCACATTATAGCACATAAAAATTTTCAAAAAATCTAAAAAAATTACTAAAAATAAAAAGTACCATAACAAATACAATTATCAAATTAAATGTACTAAATACCTATATTGTTATATATAACCATTAATTATTTAAATAAAGTAATGATGTTGTAACCATAAAACTATAGTATTTGCAGTAAATGATTTTAGTATCAATTTTATATGATATCTTAAATGTAAGAGTAAAACCATCATATCTTATATAGTATAATAAGAATTACACAAAAAAAAAAGTATTTAGTTCAATACATTAAAAAAACATATATCTATCAAATACTATTACACAATATAAAGACATAATAGGTAAGTAGTTTCACCATATTCTCAATACGCATTTTCATCATAAATTGATCAATAAGAACTTTTAAATGAATTGGGATGATAAATCTACAAAAGGCTGCAAAATTGAAAAAAAAAATCTGTGTAATGTAATAATAAGTTTTAATCTTTTGATTTAAAATATTACGAGCAAGAAAGAAAGAGAGAGACAATAGGGTTGGATTTTTTGGTATAAGATGGATTTTCTCTTTTAAGATTATGATATATGCTTAATATTTAATTTCAATTTGCACTCCCGTTACTTTGCATGATAAAATGAAAAGGTTAATTCTTGATTGATTATTCCAACATTTTGATTATTATTCTTCAGCTTTTTGTTTTTGTTTTACTATTTTGTTATTAAAGCAGGAGGTTAGCAAGAATCGTGTTTTAGTTCATAACAGTATATATCGCCGAGATCTCAGTCGATTTTCACTGATGCGGTATCATACCGTTCATATCGACTGATATCGTCGATTTCTTAATGATATGTATCCAATTTAGTTCTAAAAGTGATGTGAGTAGCGGTATCGTAACGGTAAGCTCCGTTCTAGTTATGACTCGGGCAATACGTCGCGGACTCAAGTGATATTGCGAACCATGGCTGTGAGGGGAGGGTTTAGGGAATTTATAGACACTGTGTTTGCCAAATGAGGCACAAAACTTTTTTTTTTAAATATTTATCCACCACGTTTGGGAAACGCGATAGGACCACTGCATTTCCCAAACGCGGCGATAATGTTCACTTTTTTTTTTTATTATGTGTGTGTGCAGAAGAGGTTAGAGTTTTTTAGGGTTATTGTTTAGGTAGATTTATAAGTTTTAAGTAAAAATAATTGAGATAGTTCAATGTTTGGGTTGGAGAATTTTAGCTTTAGAAATAATAAAGCTGTAAACACCAAAATTTGATATACCACTTAATTTTCTAATATCTTGTGGGCCATTTTTTATTTTTCGAATGTGAAATTTAGTTTTTAGGAAAAATGTGTAATAATCTTTTGGCAAAATTGTAATTTCAATACGTAAACACCTTTGAACTCGAAAAATTATCACAAATTTAGAATATACTTAAAAGTATGAAATATGAATTTTGAATTAAAAAATAACCAAAAAAAGGCATTCAAAAATTGAAATGATTATTTTGTTCTTGAATTGACGTAATACATAGAAAAAATAGTGGTTCACTTTTTTTGCATAAAAAAGTGGCCCACAGAATTGACGTAATATCTTGTGGGCCATTTTTTATTTTTCGAATGTGAAATTTAGTTTTTAGGAAAAATGTGTAATAATCTTTTGGCAAAATTGTAATTTCAATACGTAAACACCTTTGAACTCGAAAAATTATCACAAATTTAGAATATACTTAAAAAATGAAATATGAATTTTGAATTAAAAAATAACCAAAAAAAGGCATTCAAAAATTGAAATGATTATTTTGTTCTTGAATTGACGTAATACATAGAAAAAATAGTGGTTCACTTTTTTTGCATAAAAAAGTGGCCCACAGAATTGACGTAATATCTTGTGGGCCATTTTTTTTTTTTTTTTTTTTGCAAAAGAGGTTAGGGTTTTTTAGAGTTATTGTTTAGGTAGAATTACAAGTTTTAACTAAAAGTAATTGAGGTAGTTCAATGTTTGGATTGGAAAATTTGAACTTTAGAAATGATAAAGTTGTAGACACCAAATTTTGATATACCATTTAATTTTTTAATATCTTGTGGGCCATTTTTTATTTTTCGAATATAAAATATGGTTTTTAGAAAAAGTGTGCAAAAGTCTTTTGGCAAAATTGTAATTTCAGCACGTAAATACCTTTTTTGTCAATTTTTAATTTTTAAATTCATATTTTATATCCTTGTACAAATTTTTAAATTTTGTAATTTTTCTAGATGAACCACTATTTTCTGTGTATTACATCAATTCAAGGACAAAATAGTCATTTTAATTTTTGAATGCCTTTTTTTGGCTATTTTTTAATCTCAAATTCATATTTCATATTTTTAAGCATATTCTAAGTTTATGATAACTTTTCGAGTTCAAAAGTATTTACGTGCTAAAATTAAGATTTTGCTAAAAGACTTTTGCACACTTTTTCTAAAAATCAGATTTTGCAATCGAAAAATAAAAAATAGCTCACAAGAAATTAGAATATTAAGTGGTATATCAAAATTTGGTGTTTACAACTTTATTATTTCTAAAGCTAAAATTCTCCAGTTTAAATATTGAACTATTTCAATTACTTTTATTTAAAATATATAAACTTACCTAAACAATTACTCAAAAAAATCTTAAACAAAAAATCCTAACCTCTTCTCAAAAAAAAAAAAACAGTAAAATGAACAGTACTGCCACGTTTAAAAAACGCGGCAGTCCTATGGCAATTTCTAAAGTCAACGGATGAATATTTTAAAAAAAAAAATTTTCGCGTTGCGTTTGACAAAGGTATTGCCAATAAATCCCCAACCCTTCCCCTAACAGTCACACCTGCAAAGAAATCCTCACCAAAAAAAAAAAAAAAAAACAGTCACACCTGCCGAATGACTTTTATTCCCAACAATATTCTAATGAATTTGCCCCGCAAGGTTGTACGGTAGTAATAGATGCAAGTGATAAATTTGGCTCTTTCGGTTTCGGTTAGAGTTGAGTGGGTTAAGTTCCTTTTCCTTCCCCCAATTGTCAAAAAAAAAAAAAAAAAAAAAAAAAATTGGCTGCTTCCCGTTTCCAAAGTCCCCACCAACCCAGGTTTTGTCTGAATTAACATTTGTCATCACCCCAAAGTTTCCAACCCAATGATGGGACCCACATGACAATTAACAGCTCGCGCAGTACACAGAGTACACTACGCTACTAAATTCACAGAACTGAGAACTTTCCTCAATTCACTCTCAATTTTAGTTTCAGTTTCACCACCCAAATGACTGCATCATCCACCACTGTAACCTCCACCAGAACCACCGCGGATGGCCGAAACAAGACTGTTTACGGTTTAACTGTAGCAGCCCTTCCGGGCAACCCCCCAGTTTTCACTGGGCATCCCCTTGCGAGGTATCCCCATGAGTTCTTTCACCGTCTGAACCAGGACCACCGCATCGAGCAGCTCCGCCGAGAGCAGCGACAGAAGGCCTCGCTTTATCGGTTCACCGCCGCAGCCTTGTGCTTCCTCTTCATCATGGGCTGTCTCCTTTTCACCATTTGGCTCTTCCTCCGCCTTCGCTTGCCCCGGGTGCATCTCGCTTCCGTCTCACTCTCGCCGATCTCCACCACCTCCACCAGCATCTCGGCTGCATGCAACGTGTCCCTCATCCTCACTAACCCCAACGGCAAACTCACCATGTTCTACGATCATTTAGAGCTCTTTGTTGGCTATCAACCTCACAAGGTGCCTCTCTTCAAAGTCCAAGTCCCACCATTTGCTCAGCCCCGGAAAAATGGTACCCTCTTGCACACCCACATGGAAATTTTCAATGCAAGTGTGGGAAACGATGTCATGGAGGCCTTAAAGGGAGATTTGGTTCGTGGGTCGGTGGGTTTTGTGTTTAAAGTTTTTGCTTTGATAAGGCTTGAGAGCAAGGACTGGACAACAAGGTCTCATTTGGTCACTATCTATTGTGATGATATAGTTGTGGAATTCTCTTCGGTAAATGGACAGGGGACTATGTTAATCCTTACAAGGATTGCCAGGTTGCTCTGTAAGAAAATGCAAACGAAAGATTAGAGCTAATCTTTTGTAAGGCATTGCTGTTATAACATTAAAGAAATATATCAATAAATAGAGGAATGAAAGAGGTTCTTGCTATTTCTGTTTGCTTACTTAATTCTTAGCTTAACTTTACCTTTTGTTCTGTCTAATTTATTGTATGATGCGCTTGATATTTGCTTTTGATCCTTCAGTATGGATTTGGAACTTGATTAGAAATGTATTTAGGCTGTGATATAGTAGAATATGCAATGAATATTGTGGGCATTGATATATAACGTACGGTGGGATATTGCATAAGGTTTTGCTTGGCATACAGAAATCTTGGTATTTGGTTGAATTTGAATTGTTGGAGATGGTTCGATTGTGTTTTAATTGCTTCTTCTAGTTCAAGTGGTTGGTGGGATTTTCAAAATCGGTAGCTGTAACTTGTTGTGTAGAAAATAGTGCTTGATCACCACAATGTGACAGTATCTCTGCCTTGATGATCATTGCAGATTATTGATGCAATGTGGTTGTGTATGTTTTATGATTGTCCTAGTATGTTTTATGATTGTCCTAGTTGGTATCTAGAACTTCCAAGATTGGTGGAGAGTAGTTTCAGCATGTATTTGTGCACTGTCTTCTCTATATTTCTCTCGTACAGTTGACTGCTGAAACTACTTATATGGCACATTTATTAACTGTTATTTGCACGTGCTGAAAGCAATAGAAATGTCGTAATGGTTAGGTTAGATTTTTGTCGGTATAGCAATGTGGATGGGAGCGATAAAAGTTACTCTTAGGTTAGATTTTTGTTGCCATCAGAATGTGAGTGCTACTGCACCTGTGAATTTGATCCATTACTTCACTTTTTGAGACAGTCATAGATGAGTTTTGGTCGTTGTGTGTGAAATGAAGTGGTCCATGTAGCTCTTGATAATGTGAAGTTGCTCAAGATTTGCCTTAAAGTTCACAGGAAGTAGAACAATGGTTTTAAAATGAAGCTCATAACAATCTGAGCATAGTCAATTCTGGCTTAGAATCTTGTGGTGTCTTATACTAGGGTGTTTTTGCTTTCCAATATTATGAATGAATAGATTCAGTGCTTAAGTAGTAAGTAGTTCTTATTCAACTACAGTCACAGGGCGCCTGTTACATTGATACTAATTGTTGTTTGCTTGTGCAAGCTCCATATTTGGTTACATTGTGTTGAATGGAAAGGAATTACATGCTCTATCTCTTTCCGCTGGAATACTTAGTCGCTTAGTTCTCATGTCATTGTGATGAATGGATATAAAGATCTCTTGCTTTTGCTAATTTATGTGGACACATGCTCTTCTAGTTGATAAATTACTTGAATTGATAGACCCCTAAGTAGATTTAACAGATATCCTTCAGTTTCTCAGCAATATTCACCCACCACCAAGTAGAATCTTTAGATTTTCATGGAACCCCCATCAAAGTGTGCATCCTTCATTCATGACCTGGACACTTGACGGTAAAGCCTGTGATTTTATTATTTGGGGCTTATGAATCTCATGTTTCTTTGAGCTTATACTTTCAGCTTTCCCCTAAGTTTATCGCTGGCTGCTTTATGCAAGAGGAATGCAAAATAGCCAAGACCCATTTGTATAGCAGAGGCAGAAACTGCAAGATTGTTCTAAGAATTGGTTTTTGATTTTACTTGATCAGGATAATTAACTTCTTACTAAGTTGCCTCGAAAGGATGATGCATCAGAAACGAGGTACAATTTTCTCTGTGTTACTAACCTTTATATCATGTTGTGAAGGACAGATTGCAATTTTCTATTCTTATCTGCTGTGGAGGATAATACTCTCTTTACTGTCTTGATTTGCAAAGGGCAAAAAGTGTTATAGTGTTTGACTAGTCACTTTCACTTAACACAGACTTCCTAGCTTTGGCCAATCTTTATGCTGGAAAATCTATGGAGACAAGAAATTGACAAATGTCCTAGAGACTCAGTTTATCTACTGTTGGTTGACTGCCGAGAGACATGATTCTGACAGATCAATTGATTGTGACAATTATAGTGCAAAGACTATGGTAAGATCTTATTCTTTTTGATTGGTAAGAGCAAAGCTGAAAGTATCCTGATGGCATGAATATATAAATTTCATTTCCAGAAAAAGGAGTGATATTCAACTTGTGAGAATTTTCAATTGTTCCCTCTCCAATTAGAACATTCATGTCTGTCATTTTGCCACTGGAATTTTGTTTTGCTTTTTTTTTCATCTTCTATCTGTAAGTCATGTGGTATTTATATAAGGTAGTTTAGATGATAAGTGTTTTTAGTTTGTAGCCATTTGATATTTATCTTCTGTTGGGTTTGAGTAATTTGTTAGGTTGAGAAGCTAGTAAACAGGTGTGGGTCAGGCTTCTAAGTTGCTTTAATTCTGTTTGGCATTCTCTTGTCTTCAGGCTTCAGTCGTCAATGTGGGCATTGTAATTCATCTTTAGCAATGAATTTTCAAAGAACATCTGATGGAAGATTTGAGCTAACAGCCTTTTCGGCTAATATCCTGCAGCTTGTTTACAACTTTCTTTTATGGTTCTTACTTCTGAATAAATTGCAATTTATATGACATGGTTACTTATTTTTGTGCAGATTGTGTTAACTTCATTTGATAGATTTCCCTAATTGGGAGTTTTAAGACTGCCTTTCTTTATTGGTATCATTTGTTAGATTGTGTTAACATTTTATCATTTGATGGATCTGATCTATTTGGTATGCATTGAGTTGTAAGGATATTCCCATGGTTGAGCATTGTTTTAGATGCAAATGTGCTCCTTTGATATTTTAGAATCATGTTTGCAGGGATTCTTCTAAATCATAAAAGGGAGGGTTCAATAATGGCAGTTTGATTCAAGACCTTAAATTTGTCTTTGATGATGAATATCTTTCATAGATTTGTGATTTGTTTGCCTGCTGATTATTGTGTGTTTAGACTTCAGAAATCTCCTTTATTTTTTCAGCTCAATCTTACACTTTTCATTTTCAAATTTCGGTATGTATACCAGGCTTAACATACTTTTTCAGTATCTTTTGCATCATTAAAATGTTAGAATCATGTTTTTTTTTTCTTACTCTGAATCCATTTCAGATTTAAAATTAATTAGTACGATGAAAATTTGTATCAGTATTTGAGCAGCTGTGAAGGAAACTTCAGTTTTCCAAACAAAAGACCAGAATGGTGTAGTTTCTTAGATACTGTGCAAAGATCTACTTGATTTACATGACTAGTCAATTAACTATGCATCAATAAAGTGACTAGCAAGTAAACAAGTCATAACATGATTATTGAGCTGTGTCAATTGGATGATTAGTTCATTTTGAAAACTCATATATGTCAAACTGTGATTAGCATCAGAATCTTGTTGAAGTATTAGGTGAGAAATCTGTGTAGTAGCACAGTCATTGCAGCTGCCAATGAGACGATGCACTGTCTGTTTCATAACCTAGTATATGATGAGATCCAGACTTTTGAGTGAAAAGCGGATTAACTGTATACCTGAGAATGATTCCTTGTGGCAGTAGGTGAGCATTTCCTTGTGGCAGTAGGTGAGCATACTACTACTGATGAAGAGTTACCTCTCTATTCTCTCTAGCAGAACCTTTACGGACAGATGCTGCAGCATGAATAGCGTTGCAGTACCAAATTTGCGGACATTATCAACATCTAGTAAGTTATTTTCCTGGTTAAATCATTATACCAACACAATACAGAGCATATCATTTTTTATAGTTATCATGTCATTATTAGTTTTCTGTCCCCTGAGCTGGACTTTACTAGCGGCTAGGATCCTAAATGCGCACTATAATATGCAGACAGGACACGTTGGAAAAGAAGATAACCAGAACCCTATTAGTTATTAGATCAGTCAGTCCATTTTTATGTAAATCATTTATGGGTAATGAGGTTCCTTATTCAAAGATTATCAGCTTAAATATTAAACACAAAAACTGTGTTTGGGTTTGCTTATGAACAATGTATGCTGGAAAATTTTGCTATTTATACCAACAATAGAAATGTGAATGATTCACACCACTGGATTTTGGGCAGTGGGGAAAGGCAAAATTGTTCAAATTTTGTGTATAATGTTGTCATATGCATAATGAATACTTCAACCACAACTATGTTAATCACCTCGATTGCATTATTGAATTTGTATCTTTGAACACGATCATTAGAGAATTGACTGGATTGACAGTATGAAAATTTTCCGGTAGCTCGACTCTGGTGCAAGATTATTGTAACATTGAACAGCTGCGACCTTCTACTGGTTCAGTTAATGATTGAGGAGTGATTGAATTATAGATTACCTCATGTTCACTGATATTAGAACTTGTTTTATTTAGCTCATCAGTAGAAGTTTGCAAGTGCCTTTTTGGTGCATCATTCATGGTGTGACAAAAGACCTTCTTGATCTCTATCTCTCTTTCTCTCTCTCTTTAAATATATGCACATTCTTACATAAGCATTACTTGTTGCACGTGTGGGAAGAAATTTTCAGTGGCCTTTTGCTTTTCTTTTGGTGCTAATCAGAGGCCTTCTTGAATCGAAATGAAAATTTGCCTGCAGAAAAATGTGATTATGGTGCCCATGGATCAACTCAGGAATGTTACCAATTTTTTCTGTTGCTTTTTCTTCCTCATGCATGTTATCTATCTCTAAAAGCACTACCTTACCTGAAATTTTTAATGTTCTTATGATATTTCCATTTCAACTATTGCAGCTGATATAGTTGTATTTTTCCGTTTTGATAGTTTCTGTTGGTTGCAAGAAAGAAGCACTGAAAAAGTGAAAAGTATTTGATGCAAAACTGGGTCTAGAGTGGAATCTATGGACAGGAGCACAAAGTTTTGCAACTTCATTGTGTCCCTGGACGAAATTTATGTGTCTGCAGGAAAGATTGGAGCATCAAGGAACAGTAGGTTGAATAACTGAGTGAGTTGCCTGTTAGGTCAAAGATCGTGACGGCCATTTCATAATCAAGGTGGGCAGATTCTCTCCACATGTGCTGAAGTAGACTCTACATCGAATTCTGTTGTTCTCTTTAAATGGTTTTGGAACATTCTTGTTTGGAGTAGCACCTCATTAGCAACGAGTCGAAAAGTAAATTGGAACTTATGACACTAGAGGAGAGGTTAGAATTTTTGGGTATCAAAAGTTCAGTGAAGGTCCATAACGTTTTCCGATAGTAGGACACGTATATGTAGATAGGTGGGTCATCGGGTGTCGAGTGCTTTGTAATTTTCGATCCACTTGAGATTCCTGTCTTAATTTTTATGTCTTTTTTACTACATGGTTCAGCTTAAATCTCTCGCAATGCCCCAATTTCTCATCCAAAGGTCAAGAGTTTCCACCACATACTCTATTCCTTCCACTTTCACCATTTTCGTCTCTTTTATGAAGCACTAGCACCCACCTACAAAAGAAGAACAAAGATAAGGTTAAAAACTAAATTCTAAAGACACTTCGCCAAGAAAACTCTGGACAAAAAAGAAAAAAAATGGAAATTAAGAATGTGATAAAACAAACGATAAAAGGCCGAAAACCAAAAGGTCCAAAACTCAAAAAGAACAGCAAATATGGCCAGTACACGGGGAAAGGTTGTACGGGAACTGTGGAAGAAGATAATTCTCTTACATTCTCAGTAGTTCGTTGTACTACAATGTATGATGCGAACTTCAAGGATGATGCTGTAGGGACTCTGTCAGAACCGGGAACCTCCCGGCGGCCGAATGGGGCGCAAGGGGATTAAGATCTGCATTATTGTCAGAGCAGAAAAAGTAAGACCCTTTTGGGATCTTTGTACAGGAATTACGTGAAAGGCCAGCACATGCACAAGGTGCCTAAGAGATATTCTTGGCTTCTTTCTTTGCGTGGCTTCCTGCCATTCATATGCTTATCTAATTGGACTACTGTAATTTTTTCGATTCTTCTTTACATTTTCTTTTTATTATAATAATTATAAAAGCAAGAAAGAAAATCAGAACAATACTTGCCAGTCACAGGAGCCATGTCTAGTCAAATATAAGAATTTGATTATGCGGTCATAGATGAGAACTAACGGTCGGCAAATGAATGCCGAATTAGAAACACCATACGCTGTTTTTCCCTTTCTTTTGGTATTTTCAGTAATCTCAACTACAAGTTTTCTATATCTGTCTGTTGACAGAGAATTATTGATTTAATACTCTCAATCACGTTATCATTTCTCCTATCCATTTTCACACTCAGGGATGGCTGGGTGATCGTGATTATTTTGTACTCTAACGTGGTTTTAGTTATGCCATGAAAGTAAATTATTTTCGAATGGACGGTTCATGTAAATACGTCTCACGAAAGGTAAAACCGACAGAAGCAAATAACTTGTTCGGACAAAAACAGAACTTTTGCATGTGAGAGCATGAATAATTAATTTCCAAGCGTTAGTCTTCTCAGGACTTCAATCTGGAGTGATACACTTGGTGGATTCTGGACGGCTATTTTTTAATTATGAAAAACCATTTGATTTGGTGACACGAGAGAGATAAGGATGGGGGTTGCGGAATAGTTTTCTGTAGAACAGTGGTAGGTAGAATAGAATTATCAACAAATCAAAGTTATTGTTCGACAAAAAGCAAATAAAAACCACTGAAGAAGTGTGGTTAAAAAGCTGTTCTTGTTTCCGATGCTTAATAATGATAACAAGAAACTCTCCAAGGCTTCTTTTCCACCCTTCTTTCATTATCATGATTGACAAGCTCCAGTATAATAACCCAATCTTTTCCTCCTTTATGTCACCATAATAGGCTTCTCTTAATCAATCACCCTCTACCACTACTAATGTCACTAGCACATCCGTGGGAGTCTTTGTTATTCATAACTTCAAAAAGCAATGGATTAACAGTACTCCCTGTTCTTTATAAATTTTCCACTCCATGGTGCACAACAATTTCATTTATTTTTTTTGCCAATAGTTAACAGTATACTATCTTACTTCTAATCTACACTACAGGAAGAGAGCTCAACTGAGCCTCAGGGAAACCGATGGAGACTAAATTATCATCTAATCTACACCACAGGGAGAGGGCTCAACTAAGCTCTAGGGGAATCGATAGAGATTAAACTACCATCGGACCAAATGAGTGCATTATGCACCTATTTAGATTTTTTATGGGATATAAGGTTTGAACTTATAACCTCCTCTCACCTCACTTAGCCTTTAAAGGCTCTGTGATGACCAACCCAATCAAGTTGGGTTGGTTATGCACAACAATTTAATGAACTTGTTTAATTAGACATAGGTTGTTTGTCTCTGATTCTGGTGATACAATTTTAATAAATTACTTCACATGTTCGTATGAGTCCATTTTAATTATTCTTTTCTTGCTTGCTTAGCTTTTCACTTTCCAGACTTATCAGTGTCGGTATAGCCTGCAGAAGTAGAAGGAGAGGCGTCGGTCACTTGCTGAGCTGGCAGCTTTCGTTCTATCATGATAAGTGGACCCAACCCAGCCTTAGCTTAGCTCCAGACGTCTCAATAATCAAGCAACGTGTCTAATCTAATCTATATGACCGCCCATCAAACGGTTATCAATGCAGTGTCACTTTGTGGGAAAAAAAAATATTGGAAGCATCAGGTATGGGTCTCAACCTAAATTTACTTAGTAATGCTACATGGTGGCAGTACTAGTATGTATTAGCATGTATTAAATGAAGGTGTTTACATGAATTCCTTTCTAATTAAGTAGTTTATGTTCTTCTGAAGTTCATTTATCACTTTTATTTGAAACTTTAAATATTTTCCTAGTGTTCCATCAAAAAAAAAAAAAAAAGAAAAAGAAAAAGAAGAAAAGAAAAGGTGAGCTAGCTCTCCTTTCCTGACTGGACAAGCACATTTGGTGAAAACCCCTTTATTATTTTAGATGCAATTCATCTTTAACCCTTAGTCTTGACTTTTAACTAGTCAAATTGAAGGGTACTACCATAAGTAAAACAACCATTAAGTGGTACTTTGCAATTTTCTGATCCGTCAATCCAGCAGCAACTGTGGCCAATAGTATTATAGCAGCAACAACTACTAGAAAAGTTCATGAACTTAATTATATTTCTAACGTTAAAATAAACTCACGATTTAGGTTATGTTAAAAAAAAAAAAAAAAAAAACACTTTGCATGGCTGTCGGCCAGTGACGGTATATTGAAAAAGACTCATCTTTTTTATGGATTGATTTTTTTAGTTTGCAGTATGTTCTAATTTTTACGATTAGTAGGGTAAGGTAATTTAAGAGGTGAATTGCAAAGTGCGTAATAGAAATCTATTGCAAACTATATAATTAATATTTGTGGACGGGAAGTTATTTAATATCACCGAAAAGGTTAAAGATTGGATCGTCGTTGCTACTGCCAATGCATTTCGGGGAACATGCATTTATCAAGGGGATGGTGACTTTAGTTTTTCTACCAGCCATTTCATTTATTAGTTGGATACAGTATCATTTCTTCTAGTTTACTCAATATATTTAGTCAACTTGCACATAATGACTAAGAGGCAGCCTGGTTTCTTTTCTTCTTTCTTTTCTCACTTGGTGGAAAGGCAGTGTGGTTTCTCATTATATAAACAGAACTTTCCTTGCTCAGGTCAACACAATAATGTGTATTTTCACATTCTATATATCCAGATTGGAATGAATAAATAAACTTTTATTTTGTAAGCCACAGAAAAGAAAAAGGCAATTTATTGGATAGATTACTAAAAAATAATTTTGTGCAAAGTACTGCAGTGCACATGGTAGTCAAGCCCGTCATTTTTGGATCGACTGTATAGTGCCAGAGAAACTAAAACATTTTCTCACTTTTACCATAAATTTATACTAGTGCTAAAGTTTCATTTATTCCCAATTCTTTTTTTCCTTTTTGATTACTATTTTTTTGTTTTCCTCCAAAAAAAAAAAAAAAATACTATAAGTCTATAATGGAGCGTGTATTATGTGTGTTTTGGTCTTATTCAATGAAATAGGCGCTTGGGGCACGTCATGGTATTACATCAGACAAAGAGAAGGAAATGAAAGGCCCAAAGTTTCTCAAAGCTTTTATAAAGATAAATAACCCTTTCGGCCGCATCCCTTCCTACACTAGAAACTTTCACTCACTCGTAGAAACCTCTGCGTTCGCTCATACCAACCCAAAGAACCATTTCACCTCTCCTTCGCCATCACATCAACCCCGTCGGCACCGAAAGCACCATGACGGAGAAAAAGTGCACCCACCACAAGGAGAGGCGGAAGAGGCTTCTCCGGCGACTATGTGCCGGACTTCTCATATTCAATTTCATCCTCCTACTGATCATCCTCCTAGGGTGGGCCGTTCTTCAACCCAAGAAACCACGTTTCATCCTCCAAGACGTTACGATCTTCAACTTAACCGTATCGGCACCCAACGTCCTCACCTCTAACCTACAAGTCACCATATATTCACGCAACCCAAATGATAAACTCGGAATTTACTACAGTAAATTGGACGTTTTCGCCACCTACCGTGACCAACAAATCACCTATTACACAGCCATACCCCCGGTGTACCAAGGCCATAAAGATGTTAACATATGGTCACCTTTTCTTTTGGGAAACAACATCCCAATTGCACCCTATAATGGCCTACTACTCACCCAGGACCAGTCTAATGGGGCAGTCATATTAACTATCAAGATAGCTGGCCGCGTTAAATGGAAAGTTTCCACCATCACCACCGGTCATTACAATCTTCACGTCACCTGCACGGCTTCTATACCTCTCGGCAACAGGGACTCCGGGATCCTGGTCGGTGCCGGAATTAAGTATCAGCTGTTACAGAGTTGCAGAGTCAGCCTGTGACACCCTATTTAAGTTCCATGGCACCCGGTGCAGTACTAGTATTTGTTTTTCGCTTTATTTATATAAGCCAATTTTTTTTTTGTTTTAATCTTTTTGTTATTTATAAATTATATGGATGGATGAATTGTAAATTTTGCTGAAGAATAAGATTGCAACAATTGAAGTTGAGACAATTAGCAAAATTTCAATCTCGTAACAGGTCGTATGATTCTCAAAATTAATCATGGTTACATAGAACGTATGTAATAATTGCTCTGGGTTCAGAAAAGTCAAATGGTGTTATACCGTAATAATATAATAGCGGTTCAGTTGTCACTTTCTTTCCTCATCTAACGTTAAATATTTCGCGGCTTGCTTGATATTTACTTCTTTTAGTGTTTTATAATGTTTAATTATTGTTAATATATTCTAGATTCTCATGGACCTCAAGAATGAAGATACGGCTTTAAATTTTTTTCAGTACTTGATGGTTCAATCCAGGGATGCACATGAGCTGTTCTCTTGTTTAATCTTGTATACAAGGGGGGGCATACCATGTGCTAGAAGTTAGTTATACTCGGGCAGAAACAAACTGAAGTTTTTTACTTTCTCTTTCAGTCTTCTTTTTATTAATATCATTATATAAATGCGTTTTCTTAGTGCCATTAAAGGATATAGTCTAAAAGTTGAGTTCAAGTTCTTAAAAATTGACATGTTGCAGAAAGTGAAAATAATTGGGGTACTCTTTTTAAATCTTTCCTTTTACCAAAGGTAGTGGGGTACTTACTTCATTAATAAGGAGGCAACTTCTGCCACGAATCGCAGTTTCATATCAGAAAATTCTAATAAGAAGAGGATCAAAGGCAAAGAAGTAAATCAGTTCAACATCTTTTGAGCTTTACAACAACCTGATTGCTGGCTAGTTATAGCATGAAGAACTGTTGATAATTTATGATGTTCTGGGATTTGTGTGCTCCGTTATTTATTTTGAACCAAGTTGGATGGACCAATAAGTAATCCTGACAATTTCCAACAAGTAATATCCAATGAGACATTTTGAGCTTTTCCGAAATAATGGCGTGTAAATTAGATAAGAACCTCACTGTTCAAGTGCATAGAGAGTTAACGAGTTAGGTGAAAGAAATGAAATATAAACGTCTAGAAAACAAACGGATGCACCCTGTGTGATTTGATGATACTAGACAGGCATGAAAAAGGGATTAGAGGGAAGATTAACGAGGGGACCAAGATATCAATGACACGTTAATTTTAACAGGGAAAGGGCTAAGCAGTAGCAGCAGTCGATAGCTAAATGAGTGAGGACTAAAGCCCACAGTTTTGGAATATTTGTATGTAGAAAAAGATGCATTAATTGTTGGACTCGTTAGGCGTCAGACGAATGCCGTTTCACTTTCATATCAACATCCCACCGACTTTTTCATGCCAGCTCTAGCGTGTAATACTCCAAAGAATTAGCCTTTTTTTTTCTTTTTCTTTTGGTTCTTGTTCTTTTAACAAATAGTAATGAAGAATTCAAAACGAATGGACTTTGACAATAATTGAACACGAACAGACAATTTTTTTCTCCAGTCAATAATCTACAATATGATTAGCTGATTAAGCAAAAAAATTAAGAACCAATCAACAGTCTAGCATAGCCGTGCTGCTTCCAGTTTGATATGGATTCCCCAAATTTCTCTGTAATGAACTGCTAACGAAATTGTCCACAAAGGTGGCGGTCGCTGTAGGAGACAGAATTATAATCCACTACCACACAAAAGACTTAAAGATAACTAAATTTAGATTGGTGTGACCTAATACATATGAAAATTTCATTAGTTTATAATAAAGAGAGGACACAAAAGTCTACGTATATAGGAAAGCTGGTGGCCCAATTTAGTTGTTGTGGAGTAAACAGATTTGAAGTGGAAAAACAATCATTCCTCAAACCACCACAAAATTCAGCTTTGTAATTAGTGACGTCCCTGGATAACATAATATGAATTGAGGAGAAATCTGCACGAATTATTGCTCAGTGGATGTTCTTTTGTTAGGCAGAGGTGGAGGTGAAGGTGGGTTCTTCTTTCACATGGTATTTTGTGGTGGTCCTTTTCAACATCCACCGTTTCTGCCCACAAATAATTGTGATTGAAAGAGACCTTTTAAGGTTTGCCTCAAAATTAACTTAATCCATTCACAACTCAGTCCACTCAACACTATATATGTTGGGCTTTAGTTATATTCAAAATCAACTCCTTCTCCTGTTATTTGTCGTGTTTAATAACTTGTCTTCTCGGAGGAGTGATGGAAACAAGTACCATTTATATGAGATAAGGATGCGATTCTCTGCTTTTAAATGGAATGGAAGAACAGATTTTTTTGTTTAGATATCCCATAATATCAACACATTAGTTCCCAAAGTTGTCTATGATTCAATTTATAATTGAGGTTAATAATTATGTATAATTCACTTCATTAACTGGATTTTTACCATCTCATTAAATACTTAAAATCTCATTATTTTAATTCCTCTTGCACGTGCAAACTGATTATTGATAATTGGTGATTACTGACTAAACCAAAAGTTATGTGGTCCAAAACAAAACCAAATTGCTACTAGGGTGATCGCTTTGTTTTTTGTGGGCCTTATGTATGTTAGACCTTTGGGCTATGATGAGGCTGTGTGGAATACTTAACGATACACCAATTTGCGATGGCCTGACTTTTATAAAGTAATCATTTTATGTGATTTGGGGATGTTGAAATTTAATAGTTGAAACGGATATGGTGCCAGATTATGAGTCTGGAAAATTTTGACCCCGCAGAATGAAATCGGTTATCCTTCTTCCCAAAAGCACAATAAACAAAGGAAGATTGCTCCTCAACAGATACATCAAGTTACAATCCTTCGATGTGTAACTCAACTGGGCCGGGCTTGATTGGCTGCTAGACTTAATGGGCTAGATCAAATGCTAACAGTAATGGTGAATGTTGAGTCCGTCACATCTTGGGTCAAAAGAGGTTTCTGAGAATGACGATGATGGGTGTAATCCTTGGACTTAAACGGGACGACACTGAAGGACTCATGCGGAGCCACAAGACTAACCAGCCATTTTTTGTCCAAATTAGTTTGTTAAGAAATCAACTAAGTCTTATGAAATTAGGATTATGTTGTGATTTTCACAATAAGCAAATTTTCAGGACACGTGTGAAGTCGCACGGATACAGTGATACGTGCATAGTTATGTACGTGAAGGTAGCCAATGAATTTTGAGGCCCTAGGTTACCTTTTTATTTATTTATTTGTCTAAAAAGAAAAGAAAAAAAAGAAATATCTTTATTCAAGTGGGCAACTAGCATTCAAGAAATATTTGGGCCCAAAAAAAAACAAGAAATTTTAGTTTAATAATCAAATTGTAAGTTTGTAAAATGTATAGAAGTTTATGATTTACTTTACCATTTTGAGGTTTATTAGGACTTATCAGTAGATACAAAGCATAGATATCGACATACCGCGGGAATGAATCCTGTTGAGACTCTGTTAAGCGGAATAAAGATGTATACGGTATTTATATTTGTTTGATAGGGAAATTCCAAAGACGAGTAGGAGGAATTAGTAGCAGAAATGATGTGATTACTTGAGAATTCCGCGTACACAATCATTAAAATTTTCCCCCTAGTCTACCTTTTCGCTTTCAAGTTTCATCACTCTTTTGTTTCTTAGGTCTTAAGTTCCAACGACACACGATAATGCGCCCACTGGCGTCATTTCGTTGTTTTCCTTATAATATGTTTGTGCTCTCTCCTGTTGGACTCTTCTTCAGTCTTCACGGCATCAAATAATTCTACCTTTGAAGGAAAAAAGTAATTAAAGACAGGAATATATATATTCGTATAAAAAACAAGCTGCTTTACACATTATGACACATGGCGAAAAAAAGGAAAGAGTTTTGAACAATTGATGGAACTTGTTTTTCTGTGAAACGGAATCACATGTTTACACACTTTCAGTTCAAAAATTACAGCACAAACAGAAGAAAATAGAAGATGCCAAGTCTAACATCTGATTCAGGAGTCATGACCTTGGGGATGTTGTTGTGTTTAATAGAAATTTGACAACTAAATGTGATATGTCATCCATTTTCTCATCCATTAAGCAGGAGTGGCATTCATTTTGATTTAATGGGTCATTACCTCCAAAATCAACAGCCCAAAACGCCACTAAGACATTTTGTAACTTAACTCTGTCACGATCTACCAGATTTTGTCTCTAATACTTGGTCACCTAATTCAATAACAGTTGTAACTTCCACACATTAAGACTTACTCGTTTATATCTATAATCCTTGAGTAATAAAATAAAACACCATAATCTATGATCCTTAATATGTACTTGAGTAGGAAAATAAAACACCATAATCTACAAGTCAAATCCCATGTTTTATATACTTCCCTAATCCCTTTTTTATATCCCGTGGGAGGCGTAGGTGAAGGGTGCATTCAAGTCTCCAAAAGACCCTTTCCGTTCAACTCGTATCCATCCAAACCAGGTCAACATGGCTTACTCGTAATTATCTACATAGGAAATTCCGAGGCAACATCCTCCCCTCTTCCACGCATTTACACTTGTTATGTTTTTAGTTTAGGCAAATCTCTCAGCCTCAAAAGTAACCGCGTGAGCAAATTGAATATCAACCCTAAGAGTAGTGAGACAGAACGGCCGCTTTCGTTTTGGCTCAGCCGCGTCGGCGCCCTATTATTGTTAACGTGGCTTACCAATTCCAATAATCCCACCTCATCACAAACTTGTGTATATATAGACACAACCACCGGTTATACACACACATTCATCCATCATCATCTACTCCATATTTCACCATAAGCCATCTTGTTTTTTTTTCCCTCTCTCTCACTGCTAGGAGTTTTTTTTAGTCATGCCTGAGCCACACTTGAACGGAGCCTATTACGGCCCATCAATCCCACCTCCATCAAAGCAATACCACCGCCCAGGGCGCGGCGGCGGGAGCAGTTGCAACCCATGCAGCTGCTGTCTTGGGTGCCTCTGCAACTGCATCTGGAGTTGTGTCTTCCAAATCCTCTGCACAATAGTGGTCGTTCTGGGCGTAATTATCCTAGTCTTGTGGCTCATTTTCCGCCCAAACAAGGTCAAGTTCCACGTCACCGACGCTTCCTTGACGCAATTCGATTACTCCACGGCCAACAAGACCCTCTACTATAACTTGGCCCTCAACATGACCATCAGAAACCCCAACAAGCGAATTGGGATTTACTACGATACGATCGAGGTCAGGGGATTATACCAAGACCAGAGGTTTTCGAGTGTGCAATTGGATCCCTTTTATCAGGGTCACAAGAACACAAGCTCATTGCACGCCGAGCTCCATAACCAGAACATTGTGGACCTGGGATCCAGCGAGATCTCCCATTATAACTACAACAAGAATTCTGGGTTTTATGACATTGACGTGAAGCTTTATCTTAGGATAAGACTCAAGTTCGGTGTGTTCAAATCCCCCAAGGTCAAGCCTAAGATTGAGTGCGATTTGAAGGTTCCTTTGGCTTCCAATGGCAGCGGATCATCATCGGGCACTTTTCAGACTACCAGGTGTAGCCTAGATTGGTAATAGTATGGGTTCTTGTTGAAGAATTCTTGATCATATTTTGATGGTGGCTACACATGTTTCATCTTCGTATTTTTTTCTGGGAATCATTTTTCCTATATTCTTTTGTTAGTGTTACTAGTACATAGTACTAGCATATTATATTAGTATACGCTTCCATCGTCTATGTTATATTTTTCCATCGTCGTTCTTGTCTTGGGTATTGGTTCCTACCACAGTATTATGTAGGAATTTTTTGGAGTATTTGGTTGCTACTATTTTGTATTGGTGTAAATAAATAAAGAGATTTTTGTTAATTTCTGGTGTTGATTTCTTCTTTTTTGTTTTATGATGGAGAAATTTCTTCACAAAAGTTATCCGGAAGATGAAGATTGTGATCCAGGTCATTATGATGAGGCTTAAATGTTTCTGAATGCATTATCCGAATTAAATTGACATCTTAATATAGTATTAATGCTCAGAATACAATCACAAAGATCAACTTGCACGTTACTTTAGGAAATGCGGTAAAATAGTTGAACAAAAGATGCCGGTACAGTACCATCGGTAAACGTTATACGTCAGAGACAAAGCAAATTGGTGGACCCTTTCATTGATAATGCCTTGGCACAAGTGGGTACTGAGCCATAGACAACTAGTGATATTGATGTACCAACTTTTAGTATGTGTCAGTATTTATTTTCAATATTCACGACAAAAAAACCTCACAAATTTAGATTAAATAACTAAGGTTACGAAAGAATTAAATCTAAACTACACTCATAATTTAACACAAAACGTAATTATTAACTTTTGAGTTGAATCATAAAATTTAAATCTTAAGGCACTACATAAGTACACTCTCGATGTGAGACAAGAATAATTCACTCATTTTTACCCCAGTCATAGTATGTGTCAGTATTCAATAACCTATTATTGCTGGGAACGACATCTATTGTGCAAAGGAATAATATCATAATTATATTATATTCAAATAATATAATTCGAATAATATCATCAAATAATTAAGTCTAGGAGGGTTGGCTGGGTCAGGGAGTTTTTCTTTTGGACTTTTTTAATTTATTATATTGGGTATTCTTTTATTTACTACTACTGTTGTATACTTATTTTATAATGAGATGATAGATTAAAATGATTCATATGCACTCGCGAATTGTAGCGTGAGAGGTGGCTAACAAGTGCAAGACAATTTAATTGCAATATTGACTAGTTTTTGGAGGCATAGTGGGTTTGCAATTTCGAGTTATTATTGTCTCCAAGACTTGAACCGAGAAAAATACTAGGGGAACAAAAGTTATTATATTTTCTATTTGCCGCATGGGGCTTTACAATTTTTATTCCACCAAGTTCACCTTTCAGATTAAATTGACCAATAATGAAGGCAGAGATTAGGCATGTTGACCAAATTTGAAACTAAAAAATTTCTGAACAAATAATGGAGGCTAAGATTAGGCCATGTTGGCCAAATTTGAAGTTAAAAAATAACTTCATTTTGGAGTGAAAAGTGATTATAAATTTTCACTAACGAGTTACATATATTCACTGACTTGTTACATATCTTTACTGATTACTTACATCGGCTCCAACTTGTTCGAATTGACATAGGGCCAACTTGCGAGGTCTCGTGCGAAAAGTATTAAATGCACCATATGCAGGAATACATGGTGGACTTGAACCAATGATTTATCATTACGTTATGATAATGAGCCACATCTTATATTACTTGACGATATGTGATTAATTCTAGTGTTCATTGTGTAACTAATACTTAGTTAGCCCCGTGCCCGTCTATTTGACATATGGTTCAAAGTTGTTGAGTTACCGCAATTGTATGACGTTTACCTTTTAATTATCGAAGTCGTTGAAGAAAAACAAAAAGCCAGTAGGTACTCCGCATGCTGATTTTATTTTCTTTAACGAAACGGATGTGCAAAAACTCCAGGGCACCAAATCACAACTCACCAAGTCAGCATTCCTTGATCAGAAGCATTCTTTAAAGTCTATCAGATGGGGGCCATAGTCAGAAAGTAAAAAATATATTACTAAATAAAGTTGCCTAAGTTGATAGATAAAAAAAAAAAAAAAAAGACTTAGAAACAGAGTGACAAAGTCTCGGGTCATCACCCTCATGTCATGACATCGCCTACATTAGCTATACAAATAACTTTTCTATTCGTTAATTACTTGTTATTTAGGGATTGCGTGATATCATCAACTACACCAAGATCTTAAATTATCTATGGGCAGATTACTTAACATACACAACCGTCATTATTTTGCAGTTTAAAGAAGAAGGATATAGCAACAGATTGACTCTGAAAATGACAGGATAACGAGTTCTCTTGTCAAATTTTACAGGAAACATTTATGTACAGTTTTTGTCTTTTAGAAACTTCAGAGTTTGGAAAAAGGAAACACGGCATACTGCCACGGGATTGGAATTGAACTGAGGACGGATGAATTAGCTCATATTTTTGGCGAAATTAAGATGAGGACGCAGTTCAATCAATTTCCAGTCAGTTAGTGATCACTTGATGGGGTTGGGCTTAAACCCTTGATAGTTCAAAGTGACGGCCCACTGATCATTGGCAGATACCTTCATTTCATGGGATTGGCTTCAAAGTGACGGGCCCACTGATCATTGGCAGATACCTTCATTTCATGGGATTGGCTTCAGGCCACTCCAAGTCTAGGACAAAGTTGCATTTCTATGAGACTAACTAGTAAGTAACCAGAGCCCATTCTTCGAACCAAGAGAAGTGGTAGCCAGAAGAATTCTGAACGTTGTCATAATTGCGAGCTAGAAATATTACATACGAAAATAAAACAAGGAGGACTCTTTGAGAGAGTGGCAGTGATTGTGTTCCCCATGGATTTTGAATCATTTATTCTGAATTCAACTATTCACTGGAAAAAATCTCTAAAATCCAGTAGTAATTATTAATCGTGTAGCTTACGCTATATAGGCACAGAACAAATTACTGTGAGATTTTTCATTAGAATTGGAAGTTGGGACTATAGCCATGCGTTAGTGCATAGATATTATACCGTTCTTGAATGCTCGATATTCACTATAGTAGTATGCCTCATCAATATAATGCTGCTATCTACGTACTGATGCTGCTATATACGTACTGATCCTTAGTAAGATTTCTCAGAAGCATAAGCAAAGTAGAATTAATTAAAACCAATATGCACAAAAGGAGGAAAAAGGAGGATAAAAAAAAAAAAAAGGAAAATCGCTACCGTTGCCGAAGACTTTTGACCGACGAACGAAGACCAATAGACCTTCCACCGAACTTCTAAAGTTCAACCCTCACCGACGACATCGTTTGTCCATTACCAGGAACATTTCCTGTTTGTACACCATCTATCAGCTCGCGAGTCGGCGAAGACGAAGGAGTAAAATATAACGGTGATTCACACGGCGTTGAAAACGGTGTTATTGCATTACCACTGACATGATCATCTATTACCGCCACCGCCACCGCCACCTCCGCCTCCGCCTCCACCTCTACCTCCACCTCCACCTCCACCTGGGGTGTGGACTCATAGTCGGCGGCCTTAAAACAATCCTCTAAGTTTACTCTCTTACTAGTATTATGCTTGTTGGCGGTTCCCTTCTCAGCTGAAGAACATAAAGATTTGTCTTTGTCAGATTCCACGTCATTCTCTCTTTCCTCTTCTTTGATGGTGAAGAGAAACCTCGAAGGTCCGTACATGTTCTGGAGTTTAAACACGTCGATCACCTCCTCCGTTTCTTCCTCCGGACACGGCTCAGCTGAGTTCATCACACTCGGTTGAATCGAGGAGGTGGGTTCCACTCGGGAGATTCGTCCACTATTGTGGCAGAAGAAGAAGAAGTAGAGGAGCTCCTTGGATGAGAAGGAAGAAGAGGAGGTGTCAGAAAATGTTCGGGAGTTGCTGTCGGCTGCGCCACCGCCCTGCATGGTTGCCAGGGGAGGAGATTGAGATTGACGGTGGAAAATACGGCGGCGCCATTGGACGTAGAAGAGCTCGGCGAAGAGAGCCACTAACGAGATAACAAAAATTATGATGAGGGCTGTGCCAAGCTTGCTTAGACCACTCATGATGGTGATGATGATGCTAATACTAATATTTGTAATGATGCATTGACTTTTGAGCTTTTGTTTCCAGTTTTTAACTACTCCATTCCAGAGGTGGATGGGGGATGAGAATGGCTAACGGTGGGAGAAGGATAGAAAAGAAGCGAAAAGCGGTGGGGTTCCGGGGAAGGAAACCGGTACTAACCGGTAGCAGGTGGTGGGTAACGGATAAATTTCTTTGGGAATGGTGGATGGGCCCCAAATTCCTGAGTGACGTGGTTTAATAGGAAATTCGAATATCATGGGCGGACAAATAGAAGTTGGAACTTGGAACTTTGGACGCATGGGAAGAAAACAGCAAGATGCTCTTTCTTTTACGACCTACTAAGACAACTCATACTGGTGCTTAGTGCTATTAATAGTAGCAGTCAGCAATTTTGTTTGGTAATTACAGAAGCAGAGAGGGCAAAAACAATAATGCTTCCAATAGAAGAAGAGAAGCTCCCCTTCCCCCAATTCCCCAAATTGATCTTCCGTTTTGAAATACAAGTGGGAGGTTTATCAAACAATTGAGATGGTTTCTTCAAGAAGAAAAAAAGGGGTTGAGACACAAGGCAATTCCTTCATTCTCAATAATAAGAATGCTGCATAAGGCCATTTTCGTTTTCCTTGGGAAGACAATAATCCTAGCTCTGGACGTTCAAATGTTCTTAATGTCGAGGACAGATGAGAGCTGCTGCTTCTTCTCTTTGTGGAGACATAATCCACCGTAATAAAACAAAGTTAAAAGTACTTATTGTTGACGATATTATACAGTTAGATTCTCATTTCTGTGCTCACCAAAAATACAATAAGTTCACAAAAATTTGTTAATTTTTGTTTAAAATTTACTAATTTTTCACGAAAACTTACTAGTGAGTTATGGTAACAAAAAATCACAGTATCATTATCCCTATAAAAATCAGACACATGGTAACAATGGCCTTTCGGCTGCAATGATAATTATCTATAATGATTACCAAAGAACCATGTAAAACAGTCTCGCCCCCTTCTTCCAGCCAAACAGGTCTAGAGCCCCATTATCGCTGGACTTAATTAATGGCTGTTCCATCCCTATCGCCTGATTACAGATACGGTCCTGTCACCAACCAGCAAAATTGATTTCTTTCAGTATAACACGGCTTCGAATAACTATCAACTTAGTAAAATAGGGAACCAATCAAGAACACCGTGGAGAAGGGAGTAAGTGGCTCAATAACTTCTGCGAATCTATCAATCTCCGAGAATCTTTTTCTTTTTCGATGTATTCATGTAAGGTCTTAGAACCCATTCAGTTTGAGCTTCATCTTGATCCATTGTTCCTAACTTGATCTGCGCTACCAAAGAAACCAAAAAGAAAAATGAAAGTGAGGGAAGGAGGGATGGAGAGCTTTTAAATCACAGATTTCAACAATTTCTTGAACCATATGCTGGAGTCAATGAGAATGAAATTCAATTAAATGTATAGTATCACAATAACACCCCCCCCCCCCCCCCCCCCCCCCTCGAAAAAAAAAAAGGAAAAAGAAAATCTGAGTCACAAGAATCACAAATTTGTGTCCTGTGGCTGGGAGGAGAATAAGAGATCAGGCACGTTGACAGAATCAATGACTTGAAAGCAAAACTGATGAGGAATTTGACCAAGTACATATTTAGAAGAACTAATAGCATCAGAAAGTACTCTCTAAGAAACAAAGACCAGATTCAACCAAATCACCAACTTAGGAGTAAATATAAAGAACTACAAATCTGAAACTCCGGCAGCCAACAACCAAATCACACAGATCACGGCATGGCCAATGAATGAGAGAAAGGTAAGCAAGAAAAATAGACTGCAAGCCAGTTTCCAGGTCTCCAATGACCATTACTGCAGCTCTACTTTTATGAATGTGAAAAAGGTATAATATACAAGAAGGAAAGAAAAACAGTTCTGTTACTGCAGCCTAGATTTGCAGTCTGTTCAACTCAATCTTTGTTACATACAGATAGGAAATATGGTTTTCCATGAAATATATTTGACAATGATGCAATTAAAACAAGAGACTGTTCCACTCTAAGGCTTTTCTAGAACACCTAGGGCCAAATAAGCTCAAGTAACACTAAACATCAGGTTTGTCCAAGGACCACAGAAGTGCCAAAAACATTAAGAATGACAAGAGTACGCTTAAAAGTGTACAAGGACAAGGACAAAAAATATGCAAAAACTTGTGCAGCTTAACTTGAAATGAGATGTAACAAAGACTCTTAAAAAACCATCAACACTCTCTTTTAAAAATGGTAAGGCATTATAAGTGTATTGTTGGACTAACGTGCATAATTACCAATCAAGTCCCAAAAAGCCAATGTTATTAACTATCTCGATTATTACCAAATGGAGTTACCTGATAAAGTCTCAATTCAAAGCGCGGGCCAATTTCTTTCAGCTCAAGGGACTTTGGACCTCCACGTTTCTCGTAGACATGATGCCTGATGTTTAGGTACAAATTCAGTGCCAAAAGAAGAAAACAAGGGATACGTTATTTAAAAAAAGATTCAACAACAAAATTGACCCAAAGAAGTGAAGGAAAGATTGCAAAATGAATAAAATGTGTAATGAGCTTAATGTAAAAACATCTAGCATGTGCACAAGCTCTCTCTCTCTCTCTCTCTCTCTCTCTCTCTCTCTCTCTCTCTCTCTCTCTCTCTCTGTGTTAAGCTCTTCCGTAAGCCACAACCTCATATTTGCACTTATGTAATGGTGACCAAACAAGAAAGAAATGTTAACAACATCCAAGTTTCTGCATCTCAACCTAATGCAATGGGTGACACCAGAAATCAAAACCCAAAGAGAACAAAACAATACAAATATGAACTCACGAGGCAGGTTCCATAACATATGTTTTAATTATCTAATGAGCTATGCAATCCCCATGTCACAGAGAAAACAAACAGAATCCAAGCAGGTATCAACTACCGTTTAGCATCCATCCATTTCTTTTTGTCCCTCTACAACATTAAGTCTTGTCTAACCCCGTTCACAGCAAAACCATGATGTTTAGCATTACACTAAGCATGGGTAGAACATGCCAAACCAATTTAAGACATCTTAAACGGCAGATGTTTACTTGAATCTCACGGCGACGACAAATGTGAAACCACAAAATAGGTAATACACAATTCAGAGATACTTCAATATCAGTGCAAAATGTCTTAATCAAAATTAAACCAAAACCACCATTAACTATAAAATTTGCTGAATGGAGACTAAACAGTTGACAACAAATTTTCACCTAAATATTCCATTTAATCCACAAAACAGACTCCTACACGCAAATGTAACTATATAAAAAACCAACCTGAATGAGATATAGTCCGACTGATTAGCAAAAGTAATAATTCGCTTTGTGTCAGCCTTGGGTACTGGAAATAGATGCTTCAAAATATTCGCTGTTCTTTCGCCAAGCTACCAACAATAAAAAGATCAATGTAGCTACATAAAACAATCCATAAATTGTACAACAGTACATGGGGACACAAAGCACAAGATCACATTTTCAGCATTCAAACAAAGAAATGCTTTACCTGCAGTATATATATTATGCATTAAGCGAGCAAGAACAAAGAGGAATCTTTTTTAACATGATCCAAGGATCAGAAGAAACCCCAAAAACATATATGAAAAAAATATCTGTATATGAAGCATCATATTTTCACTTTGCTCAGCTGAAAGCTTCAACAATCTAATGGAAAGGTAAGAATATATGCCTGTTGTAAACAGTAATACGGATAAATTGGCAAATAGGCCTTCTGTCACCATGTGTTAACCTAGGCAGAAAACACACTGAATTTATAATCTGTCAACTTCTGGTGAATACTTAAATTTCCTGCAGAAAATATGTGAAGCAATTTTTCCTTCTGCTTTCCCCTTACTTGAATAAGAAAAGACATTTGTCAACATAAACCAAAATCGAAGTGAAATAGACTTCAATAGTTTATCATTAAACAACAGTCGCTTTGACAAAAATGACTAACAAGAATAACCAATTGCATTATGTACCTAATGCAAAGTCAGATAAAATTTCTAAATCAACAAGAAGGATGTAAAGATGTAATCTATCACCTTCGTTGAGAAATTATTAAGAATTAAATGTGGGTAAGCCTCCGGCATGGTTCCAATAGCCTTTTTGTCCTTAATATCATGCCTTGTGACCTAGATAAGCAAGTAAAGGACTTCAACTTTGGCACCGGTACACCAAAGAAGGATATCACGTGACATACAGGGAAGACCAGAAACACTCACCACATTGAGTAATCCAAAGTAAGCAGTTGGACCGAAAGGTAGATGGCTTATAACAAGACCATCTGGGACACCACGATGCTCATGAACTAAAATTACATCTGTGAATTCATGAGCCCGGCAAGTTTCTATAATTTCGGATATCACCTAAAAAGAGAAAAAGGAGAAATAACTGAAAATATCATGCCTCTGACAAAAAATTTAATCCAACTAACATGTAAGTTCAATTTTTCAACAAATGAAAATTTAGAAAGGCACACTTATTAGAATTTTTTTTACAATTACTCGCCATTAAATAATTGGATGCTGTTTCTCAATAAAACTATTAACTAACACAAAAATTCACTGATTGAGTCAAAATTAACTTAAGTTAAAATTAACTTAAGTTATTTTAAGCAGCAAAACTTGATTCTTAATCTCTCTTTGATCAATCCAAATCATCTCCATCATGTAAATTCCAACTGTAAGTTACCGGCAGCTACTTGGTATTTTTTGGAATCCAGAAAATTGACTAACTTCCATTCATCACTTAGCAATCTATTTTACAATACTCAATAGCAATCTGTAACACAAACCAACTCCTTTGAACAATGAATATTACTGCCTCCAATTGGGAACTCCAACCAGCCATTTTCTGCTGCCCACCAGTACGAGGCATAACAGCATCCCAACCATTATTATCCACAGTAGGCATTGCCTTGAGCTAATCCAACTAACTGATAAATGTTTTAATCATAACATGCAAGTAATATGTATTGCAACACTCTTCTAAGACTACATACATCCAACTACATCCATTGCTAAAGATCCTCAATCATACCAGCATCACAAACCATGTAGACAAGGTTTGATGTTTTTTTTTTTCCCCTCTATCTTTTTATTAAAACAAGGAAGGGGTGAGGGCAAAGGAAAATGTACTGAAACAAACTAACTAGAAACAAACCTGCCCTCCACGATTCATCCTTTGTGCATTAGGAAAGACAAATTTTAGTTCCTGGACCAAAAAATTAGTTCAGATAGCACATATTTGTTATCAATTTTACAAATATCCTAGAAGACAAAGAGTCATACCAACCTTGACAAATTGTGTAAGAGGAGCACTAGGATCACGTGAGCTTGTCAGCAAGATTTTTGGATCTCTTTCCGTGGCATTTGCATATTCATCATCAATAGTTGAACGGGGAACTATATTCAAGCATAAGAAAATGCACCACCAACAAGTCAAATTCTCAGAGAACCACCCAATCATATCTTTAAAAGGGGAAGCCAAAAAAATGTAACATTAACAACAATTATGCAGTGAAGTCTATCTAAAATGTGACTTCTCTGAGACATTCCCCCCCCCCCCCCCCCCCCCCCCCCCCCCCCCCCCAAAAAAAAAAAAAAAACCTCCGGTCCCCTGTGCAGATCTTCCCCATGTATTCTTATCCATCAACAGTTCATTGGCTTAAGCACAAATAAAACTATACAATAGTATTAAACAGCTGCATAATGTGTCATATCATATTCAAGCTGTCCTCAATCAACGAGTATACATCTGTATAACAATTTCGGACTCATACTATAGATCGCACAAGAATCATAATCCATGTTAGAGATTTGTCATCTAAAAGCAAGCTCCAAATTTTAAATCAAAGATATAATCAATCCACTACAACTAAAGAAGCGTAAAAATCCACTAATCGGGAGAGAGGAAGGAGCAAGCATACCAGCGGTGTGTTCATCTTCAAGGTCGATTTCTTGACGAAGAGCCGCCTCTTCATTCCTGAGCTCAGTAGGAATTGGTTTTCCCTCTGTCAAAACCACAATCAGATCATAAGCTTATATTAATATCAATTAATCATCACCATTCATGAAAATCAAATTTTTTGGTATTACCTTCCAAAGCTTGTTTGATTTTACGCTTCTTCTCGTACAGCAAACGCTCTTTGCCCTCTAAATTCTTCCTGTAAAGATATTCCCTCCTTAATCTCACGTTTCTTCTCAACATTCTTCTAATTTCGTAGGAGTTTTTGTTATCCTGAATCAAAACCCTAGCCTCTCCTTCTTCCAGCGGACCTGAGGGTTTTGCGTTGAAGGGGTTTTTGTTTGCAACGCACACCTGCAACGTCAACCTAGAGACGACGTCGTCGCAGCCACTCGGGTAAATGTCGTGGGGTGGGCCTGGACGGAATAGCCCAACTTACTCGGCAGTGAATTGGACCGGACTGATACTCATCCAATCTTTTAAGGAGTAAACAAAATACATAAGCAAAAAGATTTTGTTTGAGCTATTTTGCGTTTGGTCTTAATTTTCATAAAAGTTAATTTTTTGATAGGAAAAGGGTTATTAAAAGTCATCAGTATACCATTACTTTTTACAAGCATTTTATTTTCATATAGTCAAGTCGTCATTTGTCTTAGTGTGAAAAAAGAAATATCGAACAAGTTCTTCAATACATGTTCTATTTCCAGGTAGAGATTTTCAGTGGAGGCATAACTGAGGAAGCAAAAAGATTGGTTATTTCTCAATACAATGAACTAATTTGTCATCTGAGTCAAATATTCAATTAAGTTAATTTTCTAGAGTATCTTCAACTATTTTGATGTGTACTTTTATCCTAACTCTAGTCTACAAAAGTAATATTAGCCCACAACATAAGGCCATATGTCCCGCATATTTCCGACGTTACTTGGTTGGATACTACACCTTTAAATGCTTTATCAGCACCTTTTTCTTGTTTAATCATATCCTCAATTCATCTTGTACCAAAACAAAGGTTATGAATTCTTCATCAGCACCTTTTCTTGTTTAATTGTATATCAAATTCATCTTGTACCAAAAAAAAAAAAAAGTTAATGGGAAAAGAGTATATTGTTCTTATTAATCAATCATCTGTTAGCCATTAAGAATTGCCCTTAACGTACACAAGAAGCATAATTAAGATGATTCTATATACTTTCCGACCATTATCTGAACTGATTAATCAACCCTTTAGTTCTTATCTTAGCTGATTAATCAACCCTTTAATTCTAGACCATGGCCGCAAGCATAGGTTGGAAATGAACTTTTACGCATAGCCTTTCCATACAGCCATTATGATAGACAACTATCCACTAATATTTTGGATTAGTTCTAAAAGCCTGTATAATTGGTCATGTATTGGCAACTTGGAATGGTTTGTGGAGCTTTCTGTCTCTTGGATTAAAAGGGGGGGAAAAAGAAAAGAAAAGAAAAGAATGAGCTGATAATACGCGCTTTGAAAAATTAGGTGGAAATTAAGTCATGTTCCATCTTTCATATACAGAACGCATTTTGCTATATAGGGAGGAAGAAAGTGTTTCCAGGGTGATACTAATACTATAGATAAGATCAATAATTGAAAAGGTGAAGTTCCAAAGGTACAAAAAAGTCGCATATATCAAAGTACTCTCAGAAAGAGAAAGGTAAAATGAATTGTATGATCAGCCACGAGGAGTAAAAAAAGTGAATGACTTTTGTGTTAAAAGGGCTGTCCACTTTCTGCCTTATATTAAAATTTCCCAGCATGCATGGTGGAGTTAGTATTATCCTTCCTGCTTTTGAGGGGGAAAATCAGATTCCATCGAGGTCTTCACATGTCAGTTGAATAAATTAGCAATCTTCTCTTGCTGGATTGATCTTAATTTAGATCAGAATCACAGCTGGGCTACAAAAACAAAACCAAGAAGAATGAATTCGATACCCCTTCTATGTACGTACGAATATTTCAGTAAGACCAGGCAAACCAGCAGCTGACTTCTTAGACAACCAAAACATTCGCTTCACAGTAAACGAAGCAAAATTGCCTCCTGAAGAATATTAGAATCAAGGGTTTTTTTCCTGCAAAGAGAACCTACTTCTTTGAGTTCTTTCCTGTTTGGTCTTCTTTTTGGTTATTATTTTGTCATCCCATGGCTTGGATAACTGATTGACGTGGACACAAAATTTATGAAAAGATCATCAAGTCCAGAACTTATGACAATGTTTATGGTTGTATATTCCTTACTTGTCGCTGTAATTGAAGTCATCCGCAGCACTCCTTATCTGTAAACTTCTCAACGAAGTAATTGTACTAGTGATTTTCACTTTCAACCAGGCAAACTGAAAGAAAAGGCAAGCGGGTTTAAATTGTGGAGAAATGGGAACATGGAAAAGTAACAAAAGATAAAGGTATATAGAATGGAGGCTTCCTCATTTTGGCAATAGGACATTACGAAAAAAGTGAATACATATCTGTAAGTGTAGCTTGAAAAAGAGAGATAACTAATAAGTTGGTACTGTGCATCTTTGACAAAACAGGATTCGGGACGTTGCAAGTTCAAAGGCGACCAGTTTGGACCAGAAAATAACTTTATCTATTCAACTTCTTAAGAATTACCTACACTTTTAATCAAAACCTATTTTTTTTCAACTTGATTTGGAAAGTAAATCGTCCTCTATAATCGAAAGTGTTATTGTAGATGCAGTAGTCTGACTAACTATTTAACAAGGGATGTACTCTGATGAGTTACACGACACGTTCTAGTTTCCCCTAATTTATAGATATAACTACATAACTAAGATGATTTTAAGAATTCCCAACAAATTTAATTCATAGTTATTGCAAGAAGAATGAGTTATTTCACACTATTACTTTGATTCAGACAAGTTAATAATGAAGAGATAATAATACAATATGACAAGTTTCAGCAAATTATGATATATGAAGCATGAATATGATTTTTTTAACTGTTTGAAAAGAATACTTTTGTAGGAGGAGCTGCTATTTTTTAAATCTATTTATTCACATTGATTCTAGAATGAAAAAGAAAAAAGAAAAGAGTTTCATTGGAAACCACGTTGTTTCTGCTTTTCAAAATAGCACTAATACTTCCCGAAACTCGCGATCTTTTTCAAAAGACACAAACGACAAATACCCTACTTACGCTTAGAGGTTTAATTTAAAGTGATGAGGATAACGATCTTTTTGCGATTCTAAAGTAGAAAACATCTTTAAGGTTTAAAGAAAGATTCTCATCTATGGTTTTCTGATATTGTACTAGTAATATTTTAGTCATACTTTTCTTTGTTTTACCAAAGTTAAGAGTTTTGAAACCTTATTCTACAGCTTTATCATGCTTTCTGGAGATAAGAATGTTGGGTTTCGAAAATCAAAGGAGAAAAAAGGTTATTCTTTTGCAAAAACGCATCACAAAGCATTAAAAGTAGTGCTCTTTTGATATTTCTTAGGGAAGATTTGCTTTTTCCTTCTTCTAAAGCAGAAAAGTTGCCTCTTCTTTGCACAGCGCTTAAGTTATGGATCATCCCTTGATTCTTATTTTATGCCTTCTTCTTGACACTACTTTTACTTAATATAACTTTTTTTTTTTTTTGGGGGTTCATAATGCAACAATTATTCCTTCTGATCTCCATAGCCCCTCTGTTAATTCTAGCCCACTTGAGCACCATAATCATTCCATGTCCGATGTTCGTGTGTCATGTAAATCACATGATCATCAGCCTGGGTTGTCATGATTAACGATTGATTCTCTCTTTCAAAAGAGAATGTGGAAAACAATCGGAGGTATATTCAACAAATAGAGATTATAAAGCCAAATATCACAATAGAAGAAAATTTGCATGTAGGCTCCGCTTGATTGGTAGAAAAATTAATTAACATAATATTTTACAATTTTTTCTCAACAAATAATGATAATCTGAAAATTCTGCAAAATGAATTTGCTCATTATAGGGTCTTGTAAGCAATAAGCTTACGTAATTGACCAATTATTGGTTTCTTGTTGCCAATTAAATATTTTGATTGTGGTAAAAGAAATAGTTCTATCAGTATTTATATGCACTGTGTCCTGATATGATGTTAAAGTTTACTTACGGATGAAGAAATGGTAAAAAAAAACCATTCCAAGTGTAAGAACAAATGGCTCAAGTTTTTTAGTTCAACAAAAAATATTTGACATGTAGCCTGATTATATTTGTTAATGACTGCAATACCATGGGCAGGAATACTAGTTTTTGGTTCACAGGTCAATAAAAATATGGTTTACAACAGTGCCAGGTGAATAGATTTGAAACGACTTTTAAGGTTATTGGATTTAAAATGTGAAAGATTTAATTTTCAACCTATTTGTAAATTTATTTTTCAATCTATTTGTAAATTTAGACTTTGACATTATAAGAGAGTGATGAAGCACAAGGAACCTTTAACTCTGGCTAAGTATCCTTTCTAATTCGGTTTACCTGTTAGAGATGCAATAAACTTGATGATGGAATGACGTTGACAAATAGCTTTTTCTTTTTTTAAGAATGGGAAACAGAATATATACGATCCTAAGCTTAACTATGCTTTTATCAAGATTTACGTGGACTAGAATAATGTTCATTTGTACAAGTTTTAATAAAGTTAACTAAGCTTATTCCATGTTATCTGAATATTATTAAATTTGTTTATAATATTTTATAATTTAATTTTGTATATAACATTTTGAAAAAAAAAAAAAATACTAGTACAATGACTGAACCAATAAAATAAAAACATAAAATTCGGTTGATTTTATATGTAACATAATTAATTAAATATGAACCAAGAAATGATTATCCAATTTAGCTGTTAATATATGTGTGTGCGCGTGCACTTTTTTATTCATATCAAAATTAGCTACAGTTACCGTTATAAAGAAACTGAAAGGAATTAACATTTTTTTCTCGATCATTTAAAATTTTCAGTATCAAAACGGTCTCATGACACCATTACAGTTTCACATTTCTTGGAATAACATTGATGCACTCTAAAAAAATAAAAATTAGAGACTAAAATTTGCTCAATAAAGTGTCTAATACATTAACAATTTTCGATGGTAAGATTGCAGAAGACCATACACGTATCATTCGTTTTCTGTTTATTATCACCGATCCATTCACGATTCACATAGTTTAGGCATCAGGAGAGAAAATAAAATCAACATCAAATGACTAGATAAACTGAAAAGATGAATAATTTAAATTTACAGACTAGATAAGAAATCCTCAGTTGTGTCCTATTTACAAAAAAAAAAAAAAAAAAAAAAAAGAGCGAGACCTATTGATCTATTTATTAACCGAAGAGATCTACCCAAAAAGGAAAAAAAAAAAAAAAAACTGAAAGCAAAGAAAGGAAAAATATCGATTACACGGAAATCTGAATATTATTATAATCCTCCTACAGTTCCAGCATTTTGAAGACGATCCGTCTGTCGACATTTTCAAGTATTCCCATGTCATCGATTGACGGATCCTCTTCAACTTTGTCATCATCAAAGGAAATATTTAAGTCCAATGAAATAAAAGGGCTGCAGGTTTCTTCCGTGGTGGCTTCTTTTTCTCCTTCTAATCCATCCAATTTTTGCTTTATAGGAGGAGAACAGGCTCTTGACCTAGGGCTGAAGCTTTCACACGACAGAATAATTATGGCGTCGCTAAGACTAATTTCTTCACCACTTGAGTCATCGGTTATTCTTCCTCTTTCAATCGCCCTTTTGATGCCTACTTGAGAGCAAACATCAGCTTGCTCCACATCTTCCACCAAGAAAACACGATGAGGATTCAAAGAGATTGCTTGTGCGAGTCTTCCAATGTAACTGCAACTTTGTTCATCTCTTGACCTTTTATTTCTCAAATCTTCAGTCGAATCAGCCCTTGTAGAGGAGAAGCTGCTTAAAGCAATAGACACAAAGTTTGAATAAGAACCAAAAACAACTTTAGCTAATTCCCTTGCAATCTTTTCTTTAGCTTGCACATCAACACCTTGGAAGAATAACCATGTCTCTTCTTTGACCACACCAATATTCTTAATCTTCTCTTTTCTACTCAACAAACCAGACCTGCATTGCAAAATTGTCCCAGCAATAGCTGGCACAACATCTTTTTGCCATGGAACTTTTTGCTCCAGTGCATTGCATAAGATAATCAGGTTCTCAGCATTGAACTCCTTAAACCTTGGAATGTACTCCATTTCCATGATGTCGCTTGAAGAAGCAGAATTTGGAGTAGAGGTAGTGATAGGTGAAACAGCTTGCTTAGGGTCCCTGAATGAGTGCCTAAGCTCAAAGAGTTGCGAAGGGCTGTCATGCAAATCGATATGCTGCTGATCACATGAAAAGAAAGAAGCGGATGATGAAGGTGCGGATGATGAGAAGGTTAAATTTCTTTCAAGCGACTTGGTCTGTTGGTGGACTGAACTGCAAATTGAGTTCCACATCACTGGCGCATAGTTCTGAATTAAAAGGTATAATGGAAAGAAAAAGTCATTTTTTCTATGTATATGAAATGAGGGTAGGGATACTGTTGAAGAAGTTGGATTGGATTATGCTACAGAAATTAATATTATAACCTGATCGTTGTTTCTAAGTCTTATGCTTTCGTCCTTGAGCCATGAAGGCAGGCTTGGCATTGAAGCGTCACTGTTAGAGACATTGTTGCGCATGCTTCGAATTTCAAATTTTGCTGAACCAAGTCCCATAGTCAGTTGCCTCTCCTCCGTGCTTCCAAGTAGTGGCTGATAAGGTTTCTTTTCCGATTTTTTGCTTCTTGACTCGCTTTCTGAGTCAGTGCTGATGAGTTTCCAAAAAAAGAACATACATGCAAGAGCTGGATTAGACTTAAGAAAGTATCCTAAGTTAATTTGGAGTTTCTTAGTCGCACTATCTCGTAGGGGTAGCATTCAAAATAAAATACAAAGAAACTTGAAATTCACAAGGAAAAGCCCCAGAAAGCAACGCAAATAGAAGAAAAGATGGATGGGAGTAGATAAACCTAAAGGTAGATCAGGAAATTATGAAAACTAAATAGTATAATACCATAAAAAATCAAACGGCAAGAAAGCAATAAACTTTCGTAGTCATAAGTACTCGAAAACAAAATAAAGCTATGATGTCTTGCTTACTTTTCTGCTTAAAGACTTTGAGATACATTCTTTAAGAAAGAAATTCTGCTAGCTAAATAAACAGCTTCAGGATCAAGTAATTAAATTTATTAATTTGGCACAACGTTTTTTTACCTCTCAGTATTGAGACTCAGACTAAGACTGCCAGCAGGCAATGTAATTGGATGCAGACCCCAAAGAGTTTCAAGGGAATGGTGGCCACTACTGCACCTCATGTATGTCTGAAACGTTGCAACTCCCACGAGCCAACATTTCCCATTTTTTCCGATCCCACAAAGCAACCTGCCAAATTCCCTGATCATGTGCTCCACAGGGCAATAGGAGCTTCTTCCTTGCTCACCAGAACTGGCCCTATAATCAGCAATCCACTTCAAATCCCCCAAGTATAAAATAACTCCTTTAAACAGTAGACTCCTCACCATACACGTTAACTCCCCTATCTTCTGTTCAACATCTTCCCTATGGAGATTACCAAAAGTTTTTAGGGGAACACTTACGAACTTCACCTCTCTTAATCCCTCTATAACATCGCCCTTCTCAATCTTATCCATCATTCCTCCAACTACACCTTCTAAGCTACCTAAACATTCACCTACTATTACAAAAATTTGCCTTCTTTTATTCATTAAACTTTCTAACACACAGGCAACATCTTCGTCCTTAACAGGATCAGATGAACTAGTTTTGTTTGCTTTAACTGCGCTTTCGACAAGAAGGTTACTTTCTTTGGACTTGATCCCCAACAGCGGGGCTTGAGATTGAGAACATATTTCCAAAGAAACAGCTTGTTCTACGTTGCTTTTCACTTGAGTACTTGAAAATCCAGCTTCTCTCATGACTCTACTTACACTAGGGTCGTCCAAAATGGATATAATAAGCTGCTCTAGCTCTATCTTCACAGCTAGAAGGGGTTGCTGCTGATTCTCTATCGAACCACGCCTTTGATGGGCTTGAGCTCGCTTAAAGGCAGCAACAAGCGCATTGGAGATCGTTGGATGTTGAGAGTGAGCCCCTAACATGGGATTGGATGAACAAGCAGGGAGGCGATTAAGTGCAACGTTGAAGCAAAGCTCTAGAGCTTTGCACTGGAGGCGATGAGAGTGAGACTGGAGGCAGGCTGTTCGCAGTAGGCCATTAGAAGCTGAAAGCATGGTGTTTGCAACATGAAGAGGCGTAACTTGCGCATGACCACGCCTTCTAGCAAGGGCTTGAGATTGTTTTACCACGCCTGCAGCCTCAACTGTTAGATCCTGCTGCACTGACCTCATATTTTCTAACAAATTGAGGACTCCGGCAACAAGAGTATCAAAAGGAACTCACAAAAGTGATCGATCAAAGTTCTTGTGGAGATGGTCGTTTCATGGATATTAGTCTGACTTATAGAAAGAAGAGAAAAGATTTCTTGGTGTAGCTTCTGAAAAGGGAGTTCGGGAGTTTTATGTATACACAAGAAAAACCTAATTAATGTGCTTTTCCGCTTGAGATAGACAATAAGTGAGCTATATATGCTACCAGATATGCTTTGGGATATCTAAATCTTTGTTAAATTCCTTCCTATATCGATGTACTGTGTGGTATATTAGAGTATTATTGAAACTGTAAATCTAGGCTAGATTTGTGCTTAGAACGTGTGGACGGAGAAGTGATTGAAATATGTGTTGTTGTGTGTGTGTGTGTTTTTTGGTTGGGCCGATGGAAAATATTTATATGGATCCGATTTACGGGTGGGGCCGTGGACCCTGTGGTCCACAATTACCCACATCAGCCATGATTGGGTCTCTGGTGGACCATGACGTGAGTCATGTGTGGGGCATGGTTGATGTGAGTAATTGTTGATCAGAAGATTCACGAGCTCCACCCGTAAACCGGGTTCATGTAAATATTTTCCGGGGCGATCAGGTGGGCTGTTCGATGTGAGGTTAAATTGGGGGTCCAAAGTGGATTCAGTGGTAGAAAGTGGAATGCATGTGCTGACAAGGATGAGGAATTGCACCAAAGGGAACTCAGCTTTACTCTCTCTCTCTCTCCCAATATACGCTGCGCAGGTAGCAGGATTTGAGATGCGGCAGAGTACTCTACCTTTCTTGCAATTACACATATTTAATTCACAAAGGCAACCACAGAGATACCCCCCTCACATATGCAATAAATTATTCAAGAACAACAACCATCCCCCAACCTCTAGATTTAGAATTCTCATTCAATTAGATAGTATAATATGAGTGTAACACTAAAATGTATAATAAAAGACCTAAACATGTGAACCTCAGTGCCACTTCTACCAGTGCCAGTTGAATGTCATTCACAAGGAATTGTCACATCACATTCACACTTGAATAAGTTAGATAATTATTAGAGTGTGAATGCAATGTGATAATTTTTTGTCAATGACATACAATTGACAATGAAAAAAGTGGCACAAAAGATCTCATGTGAACCCCCTTCCCCAACACAAACATTGAATTAAAACGGAAAAAAAAAAAGAAAAAAGGCATAAGAACAAAAGTGGAACTGGATGGGATGATTTAGCTCCTATTAAAAAGAACCCTTGTTTATGTGTTTTACCTTTTTTACCCCAGTAGATTGTTTAGCTACGTTCTTATTTCAGTCAAGAATGGCAAAGTTGAGCTTTTGACCAGCTTTTTCTGTTAGAGATACAAACATGGGGGGTTAACTCCCAATATGAAGGAAGACAGAAGGTGTGAGCGACAGAGAGAAGTTCATATACAAGAAATGGCCATAATATACATAATTTGTTGCCCAGTTTTTATTTCTGAACAATTGAAACTTAATTTAGGTACATTTTCATCTTGAGACATGCTAGAAATCATTATAGATACATGGTTGATGCTCTTAAAGTACTTGCAGATGATATTAAATTTTTCATTCTACGCAAATGCATTAATATTGTATACCGGGGCACGTACAAATAAAGGAGTAGAGTCACTTTATGCATGGGGATTTTGAAATTCGCAATACATTCCCTACCTACTTTCTCTCTCACAGACACCCAACAGGCATACAGAATATTGCACCACAAAGTTGAAGCTTTTGAGCATTCCTTGATTTATTCAATTTACCGGAGAACTAACCAGTTAAGAACAGCATGGGCCGCGAATATCTATTTCGGATAATTGGATTATATAACATTTTATCACGTTGAAGTAAATAGCTTCTAATTCATAGTAGACATAGGCAACTCGGCTGCATATGAACACTACTTGAGAAACTTAGACATCAAAATGTGTCTTAAGAGTAAACTGACAAATATATTGTAGAGTTGCTTGTTCCATATCGATATAAATGGTTATTCTGGTGTAGCCAAAAGGATGTGCTTCAGTGTTTCTTGATTATAATCTAAATGCGACATGATAGTTGTTTTCTACACCTAAGAAAGAAACCAAGAAAATCGAAATGTGATCGATGCCTCGAAAATTTAACAATTGCAGCAAACAATCCACCCCCCCCCCCCCTTCGTCTCTCCCTTTATTTATTTATTTATTTTTTTGGGGCTCAGATTCTTTGAAGCATTTGTGGGGCGATCTTGCTTTCTTTCTTCTCTCCCAGACATGCAGAAGTTAGTGGCCTCAATATTTATCAGCGTGCTTATATTGGCATAGAAAGGAGAGCAAATGAGCAATACCACTCACTGTCCAATGCCCACCACCGCCTTATCTTGGTGGTCAAATAACCCGAATCAAACACCTACAGACAAAGCAAACAATATTCTTGTTCACAACGAACGAGAGATTTCCCTTTCATTCCTCAATCATCTTTGGCTTTTATTTGCACAAAACCCCTGACAAACTACTAATGTTTATTCAGCTAACTTTAGCTTTCTTGTCTCTTTCAACTAAAAGTGATTCAAACAAAAAAAAAAAAAAGAAAAGAAAACTAACTTAGACATAAAATTAACACAATTAGGGAGGTCTGCCAATCAAGTTAAAAGAACGGAAGACATAAAAAAGACATTTCCTTTTGATTTTTTGGTTTGGTCTTTATATCTGCTTTGGCACTATCCCATGAAAAGAACAATGTAGAGAGTAGGGAAGAGAGGGTAAAAAAATCCATAGGAATGTTTCTTTAACGGGACCCTAGAAGCTGATGACCATAACCTCGATCTCATGACAGGAATAACACGACTAGGGCCCTTGTCATCATGGTTGGGAATGTGGAACAAGTTCCAACCCTCATTCCCCATTAATTTTTGTGAGCTTCCTTGATATGATTACACACATATTAGGTTTCTTGTGCCGCCTTCGATCAGCAACCATCATCCTTGCCCTCCCCACCAAACACTAAATCGACAGAGAAAAGGAAAAAGGGGGGAAAAAAAAAGTTCTCCATGCATATGGTAAGAAATTCTTTCATCAACATAATAGTACATCAAACTACAAATACATCCCTTTGTCAAAGAGGGGTATTTTGATCAGCTTCAGTCAAAAAGCTTCTTCCATCCTTGATGGCCTAAAAAGACATATAAAGACACAAATAGTTTTACACCGAACTGTTCTACAACATTGGAAAAGCGAGTGTTTGAACGAAACAGAGGATCATTCTTTCCCATACTGTAAATATGACATTCCGTTCACCAACATAGAACAACCAAATACTTAAGCTGTTTAAACCGGATAACAGCAGTAGAATCCTGGGGTATGTGTTTTTAGGGGTGATTTTGCTTTGCTTCGCTTAGTATGTTACAGATTGTACATAGAACCCAACATTTTAGTTCCAAATTCATAATCATTGTCCCTTGCTATCACAATGTAGTGTTAGTAACCCTGTAATTTGAACAAAGGTAATGGCAATGGCAACACATTATGCAAGTGGAATAAGCTTTATTAAAACAAAGGGGACTATATTTCTTGACATACATCTGTTTCTCACAACATTCACTGGCATAAAATTTGAAGTTTTTTCCAGTCCTCATTACCGGAGACAACATGTATCAAAACTTACTACGACCCTTCAAAACCGCTTTAATTAACGTATCCTGCTCTTCATTTATGTAATTTCTTGTTATTAAACAAATTCTAGCAGCAATTCACGTAAACTGAAACTATGTAAAAAAAATAAGGACATAAATTGTTCAACAAAGAATCGAGTGTTAGCTAAAAACTAAACAATATTCACAGTACAATTTTTTTTTTTTTTTTAATTTTTGGGCTCAAGGCGAAGAAATCTATTACGCAGCACAATTGACACACTATATACTCGAAAGGGGTGCTCGGTCTATAGTTATGAGCTTCAAATGTACATATTTGTCCAACACATGGCCATGCGGTGCAAGCTAACTTGAGAGAGAGAGAGAGAGAGGGAACTTGATTGTGTTTGGCTGGCTGGCCTTCTAGAGGTAACAATAAAAAAGGTTAATCAAATTTTAACATGATACAGCCTTCTCAAAGCAAAAGTGACAGGACTGCGTACCAGAGACTTCTTTGGCCAAAAGTTCTCACTATTTAGTGTACTGCAATATTTTGTTTGCTAGCTACTAAAATTCGATCCTTGTATCCTAAGATAAACTTTGCATAATGCAATTTCTTCAACATTTACAACCCCCACCCCCGGGCCCTGCGCCAAAAAAAAAAAAAAAAGAAGGGGTGCCCCCTGTTAAAAGAAAATTTCTATATCAGCATACATAATTACTTGGCTGTCAGAGACAACATATCCATACATTTCTTGTGTGTCGTTTATGGATATTACTCCTCCAGAGTAGAGAAGCTGTTAGTGCGTCACCCAAACTCCCCTAACATTGAAGCCATAATCTGATTTGACTATTTCAAAATTTTCGAGAGAAATTACTCTCTAGTAATGGAGCAACCAAGCTCTCCACAAAAGATCTTTGTTTTCTAGTTTCCTCAAGTATCACTGAGTATGCAGCTTTGCAAACTTCGGCATTTGAAAATCCAAGAACCCATCTACCTTGAGCCCCATTAATGGAAGTGTTGGAATCAAGTCTTCTGGTTTCACTCGAATGTAATGTTGGCTCAAAATCTCTCAGTTTAAGATGCAACCATGTCCGATGATTATCATCTATTGTTGGCTGTTTGAGAGGAAAAAGATCAATATTAGACAACACAAATAAAACAATTGTTGGAAAGTAGTTGTTTGACATGAAATGGTCAGTCAATGGAGCAGGGGTTGCATTGGAATTGGCATATGTACATCTTTCTCATCACATTTTGGAGAGATCTATCTGATCACGCACCATGATGTGTTCATGTTACAGGGCAGAACTGAAATGGTTCAAGAGTCCAAAATAAGCAACTTTATATATTCTCTACCAGGCTAAAGATCCATGAAGACAGATCATTTTTACACTTCAACAGCTAGATTAAACGTATTCCAAAATTTTTCTTTCATATGCCGAATTTGATTACGAAAATTTTGATCATACATAAGAAGCATTGTGTCTGTAAAGGTAATATTTTAGCAACAGCAGTTACAAAGCAAACAGGTTAAGAGATTAAGATTGACACACTTGGCATACTCTTTTGACTGGTTCAGTAAAATGTATTAACCATATCATGCTTAGACTTCAATAGCATCAAAGAGCATTTTGAAAAGAATGTGTCAGGTATAAGACTCACGTTCAACCCAGCCAATGGAGCTATAGCAATTACAACTCCTCTTCTAGAATGTAATGGATGTTGTTCCACAAGAAGCAGTCTACCAGACATTTCCCTTGCAATTGGTACCACATATATGTCTCTTGTCCCAGCTCCAGAAAATGCAATTTTACAGGGGATTCCTGAAGCTGCATATATTGAAGCGAAATATTATGATAAAAAGTACCAACCACAGGTCTGAATGGATGCTAAATGACAACTCCACAGGATAGATAACCAACCTAAAGCTACCTCTGACCCAAAGTTAGCCAATGAAATATCTGAAGCATATCTTTTCCCAGACTGAGCCATGGAGCAACTTTTCAAAATTTTTAAAGGATTATCAAAAGGATCACCACCAAAAATAAATGGCTTCAGCTGAAGATGGAGAACAAAAACCTGAAAATTTTAACAGCAGAGAAAATTATTCAGATATCATTTTCACAGTGCTAGTAATGACTATAAAACGAAAATTAGAGATTAAAATCATATGAAAAAACTTGGCAGAAAAGAGTCTAATTTACACCTAATAGCAAATGAAAAATAACAGATGAAACAGGATGCAAAAACTCCTAAACTTTGCTGAACATAATACTGAAATATAACATCTTTCATAGCCTTGATCAGCAAATATGGTGCATACTAAAGCAGTGGTATCAACATGCCACTTCTTATTTTCGAAGTCTTTTTTATAGACAGTTATTTTAAAATGTTGGGTGTTTCCTCCCGCAATACGGCAACTTCATAATTTTGGAGAAAGAAAACTTTGAGCCATATTATGAAGCATTAATTTTTATTAGTAAATAAGATTGCTGATTTCAGAGATAATTGTTAACCTTGACACAATCAACCATCTGCTGCCAATCAAAAGTAGAATCTGCCTTGCCTGAAATTATTGAACAACTTCAGGGTTGAAATAATGGATTTGAAAGCAGAAAGCCAAGGAAAACAAACAAGGAAGAAAATAGCAGAGATGTCATGTTACCACTGGGATCGATTTGATCAGATGCAAGTTCTAGAATGAAGAACGGATCCTTAGAGTGTGATGATTCTTCTAGCACTATAGCCTCACAAAACAAAGAAAAGAATCCCATAAAACTGTCTGGCCCAATTTTAGAAAACGAAATGGTAGGGATCATCTTACCACCATCAGAGAAACCAACTTGATTTCTTGAAAACTACTGACACGATGATAACCTAACTATCTCTCAAGAAAGGCATCTGGTTTCGGACAAAATTTTGAAAGAACAGTGCGTACCTCGTTTACAGTTGGTCCATTCGGTTCTTAACGTGTCAGGAATATAGTCAAACCAGCACTGATTAAATTCTTCAGCAAGACGTCCACAAGAAAGCTCATATGAGGTCTGTCAGCAGAACTAGGAAATATCAAACATTTGGTTTAAGATTTTTGTAAGGAATCTTCTAATCTCCAGATCACACAATAAATTCTGCAGCCAGAGATTACGACTCACATAATGTCTCTTTCTTATATCTCCTCAATTAAGAAATGTTAAGTTATAGCTCGCAAATATATAAGAAATTTAAGCCCTAACCTTGAAGAGGTGATGATCATAGTCGTCTAGCTTGTGATCTAGAATAACCAACAGCTTTCGCAAAAACCAAGCTATATGCAGCAATATTGAGACCGGTAGGTCACTAGCTAAAACCTCCAATAATTTTATCACTATCTGCAGAATATTTAAAATCTTTAATACTGCAGCTGACAGAAACTAATATGACAATGGAAAACAACATGTTTTGTGCATTTAGCAATCATAAGGCAAAAAAGTTCCCATTCCAACACACTGCACTCTAGGAATCCTGTGCCCAAAACAGGACATCAGAATGGGACAATCAGTAATATACAACTCAGGCAATGCATACCTTCTGCATTCGTCTTGCAAGAATGCTACCATTTACCTCTGATGCAATCTGGAATCAAAAACATTAGCAAGGACAAAGTATGATCAACTGTTTAATAAGTGGCACTAATTGAGATACAATGTTGAAGGTCACATGTTATTATAAAACCTTTAGAAATCTCCCAGAAGAGGACATATGATCTTAATAAGTAAACAAATGAAATAAAGGGGAACAATTCTACTATTGTTATCCAACCATGAAAGGGAAGGGAGAAAAGCATTACCTTTTCTTGAGAGAATCCAATCATTGCTCCCAAGTGATGATCAAGATCTGTACAAAAGAAAAAAACAAGAAAGTATGGCATTGAAAAGCTAATCATACTTATGAGAAAACAGTGGCGAACTGAAATTACCTTTACTCTCGGCCACAATAAACAATAACATCAAAGATGCCAGCATTAGACAGTGATTACCGGAAAAAATACAATGAAGTATTCCACCCCTGCAAGGTACCATGACAAGCAGAACAACAAAAGGAAATTCGTAAATCAGATAAACAGTATAATGTCCCATTATTTACTTAGATGTGTGAACAATTAACTTTGTCCAGTATCGTCCTCTCCAACAATTTCCTCATTCTTTTCATCAATATTGCGGCTCCAATTTCTTGTTTCACAAGAATTCACTGGATTTGTAACGTAAAACTAAATATGGACAAATTAAAGAACACAGAAGTCAAGAGAGATTTGTCGCTAGGAACAGTAGCAATTGACTGCTATATTATTTCCAAGAATTTTCCTTTTTTTTTCTGCATCCATTTTGTGATTCAATTTTGCACTTTCACAAGCATTCATTTTATAAAAAAGTAAATTTCAGCCACCAAAAACATCGGCTGTCTAGCATCTGGCAGAGGTGACAGGAGTATTCATTGAAAGTATTCCATAACAAACCTTAAAACTTATTTTCATATGTACAAATAAATAGATAATTTAAATTGACTGGTAATAGCAGGAAAAAGAGATTACTTTTAAAATACAATATATGTTTTCAAGTTATGAAGCTTCATTAAAATGAAATAAATAAAAATACACATTGTAATACAACCACAACTAACCATTCATTTTGCATATTGTCCTGAGGAAAACGGCCAAAATGAGAGCTCAGTTCTACATATTCTGATGAATGCTCAAGGAGATAGTTCCTCACACAGTTTTCTAACCCCTCACACTGAAGATTAACCATTTCTTCTGTTTCGTGATAATGGATGGCAGAAGAATTCACCTGATTAAGTCTAACAGATGCAACAGATTTAGCAGCATCTGTCATGCTTAAGGGCATTAAAGAAAATAGCAGAGCACTACCAACAGCATTTACCAAATTGGTTCCATCAAAAACTTGGAGAAGACGACAAAGAACATAGAGACAAGTGACTGCAGATAGACCTGTATCCTGAAAGAATTAACAAAAAAATGTCAGATTATACTACTTACTGACAACTCAAACAATAATTCTTTTTGTTGAACTGACAGAATGAACCCCAGGTTAGTATTGTAACTTTATTCTTGAAGCATATATGATTTTCTCAATCCCAAAAAAAATCTCCAAATTTCGACAAGAATAAGGTTAGATGTTTTCGTGGTGAAATGCAGATACAGACAAAAGGAGCAGAACTAAAAAGAATGAAAATGATATAAATTACAGGAAAAACAAAATTTACTCAGCCGGAAAGTTACTAAAAAATTTCACATATCTTTGAGATGAGTAAATGAGAACATGAACAGAGCTAATAGAACTGCAATCCATCCATAACTCTGATTGCATACTCCCTAAATAAATCTCAAGTCTTTGCTTCTTAACATTGTCAATGGTGAAAGTGCTAATATGCTCTCCTGTAATTTATTCAAAGGTTCAGTTGATCCTCCAGGAAGATAAGTAATTTTGGGAAAAAAAAGATGCTAAAACTACCAAAGAAATAAGGGTAAACCAAGTGAACAGAAACAAAATATCAATACCATATAAAGTCCCAAATGATAAGGAAACCAATATTCAAATAACAAAGTTTGAGCGAGTAATATTTCTCACATTGATATGTCTAACACGCAGTAGCGCAAGCAGCATTGGCAAGATCAACAAGTTAACAATACTCTCAGTTACAAGTTTGCTTAAACGGTGCTCCGGAATGCAGAGTATGTCTTTGAGGTAGTAGAAATCATCTACTATTCTATCAGTTTCCAGAAGAAGTTCTCTTTTCCTTCCACGGCAATTTTCCCTGCATCACAGTGATCAGCTAATTGCAAGTTCCCATAGAGAAAATGCTGACATCTGTCTTTGCAAAAATAAAATAACATTTACCAACAAATCAATATATACATACGTTACTCCACCTGATAAGAGCATCAATATCGAAGCACTTTTTCTTTAAATTTAGAATCAAGCCAGAGAAATACTCTGAAACTGGAGGAGTTGTTAGAAACTGATAGACCATCTCATCAGCCACTGCATAATTGAACAAATAGGTTAGAAGTCACAGCTACTTTCATACGACGTACTATAAGCATACTAAAGAGTCACAAGTACCACTATAAATGTTAAGGGTTAGTGCACGAACTGCTATCTGTATCATCTTTTCCCCATGATGAGCAAATTTAAGAGCCTCATCATACAGTGGAAACGAGACTATTGCATCCTGTCAATATGGGTAAAAAACATATATTAAACACAACATAAACAGTTAACAGAAAGCAAATCATTCTTTACTAATATACATTATGTCAACTTGTATTTTTATTGAAAGCATAGCATATTGTCACATTGCAGCATTCTTAGAGATCAAAACTAGGCGGAACTAGATGAAACTGGTTATGTGTTCTTCTTTCCAATTACCTTAGTTTAGACAAGATCGTATGTGGGGATTAGTAGAATTTGCAACTAAACATAACAAATTTCAATTATTGTCTTAACTAGATGGTCAAACATGAATGTGTGAGTTCAAGGTTTGTTACTGGTTGCTATGGACCTCCTACTCTTAAACTGCAGCAATCAGTAATTAGTGCAAGAATAATCTTACCACAAGCATATGATACGAAAAATACAATTGATATCTCATTTAGTTCATTTATCAAAACCTCACGTTATTCTAGACTAGGATAGGCTAAATCTATACTTCCTTCTGCAACAATCAATAATAAAGGTGGAACTTTTAATCTGTCCAGTGTAAAGCATCTTAGTGAAATACTTAAAAACAAGCAAATAAGAGATTGTCATGTTTACTTAACATTTAATGAATTTTTAAGCTTCAATTTACCTGGTGAACCTTTACAAGAAGACAGATAGTGTCTCTATCTATTTTCCCACTAACTGCTCTGGTTCAAATTAGACCCAAAACAAAAAAAGAAAAAAATTAATAATTTTTGAAGAGCTATCAGAAGAAAAGGGATAAAATAAGTAAAAGCAAGGAAATTAAGGCACGCAACCTCAGAAAAGAAACGTAATACGGAATCAGATCTCCCTCGTCAAAATCATACTTATGTGTTATTATGCTGTTGATATAGCCGTTGCTCAAACAGTAGTCTGCAAGATTCACATTACAATTGTGTCAACGAAGTTGTACAAGCAACCATTTCTAGAAATAAGCTGAATAAAATGCTTCAATGTGCTTTAGAGTAATGTCAAGCTTAAATATTGTTGAGTATTTTATCACACTCACGTCCAGTTCTATGTTTAAACCTACTATTATGCTGGAATATGCCAGCTCAACACCACCCATCCCGTCCCCAAAAACAAAACCAACAGCTGCTGGGGTCTTTTCTCTTCACTACCATTTTCCCCAGTTCCCCTCTCTGTAAAACAAATTTCAAGTAACATAAATTGTCATCTGGTCTGGATGCAGTTTTCAAAGGCTTACAAATAGCTTGTTCATTTTCCAAATTCTGAATCATTATGCTCAAGTAATGAAGTAATGGTGCCTCAATTCTTGAATTCCCATCAATCTTTAGCATACGAACAAACTCTGCTAAAACTTGATACTCCATGAAACATCTACAAAGAACAAACAAACAAAGTCAAAAGTGCATCCATCGTGATAACAACATATTACAGATCATACAGAACCATAAAGAGTGCAGAGCAATGTTTCATACTCGAAAATTGAAGGGTCATGCCGATCACCATATGCAACAATCTCCGCAACTGATTGCAGCAAATCCACAACTAATTGCTGGAGATAAAAATCATACAGAAAGGATAGCAGCCGAGGATGGAAAAGAAAATAAGACATAGATTTAAAAAAAAAAACGATTTTAGAATAAAACTAATAATCTAAAGTTGCAACATGAATGATTTGTACCCGGTTATGATTATCCACAACTTTGATCTCGCGCAGTTCTTTTATAGTATATCTACATCAAGAATGGTTCATCTTAGACAATCACACATAGCCATTAGAAGAACAATAGGTACATATACTAGCAATATAAAAGGTTCCTTAAAAGTGAAATTTGAGCATGATGTTAGCTTCAACCAGAAGGGAATAAAAATGTTGTAATACTTTTTTCATCGTGCCTTCTAGCTGTAACAAATTTTTAATTGCATTCAATAATTTATAAATAAAAATCAAGAACTTGAATATACATACTTTTCTTACAGGAATCTTGATACGAATCAACAAAATTACGTAGATTATTCTTGTAGCATAAAAATAAACTTGCCTGAAGTAGGGAAGCGAGAATCGGTCGATTGATCGCCAAAGGGAGCGCCACATCGTATAACGAAAACTTTAAGAAAGAAATAATCCCAAGAAAAGCAAAAAGAAACAAAGAACAATCTTGAATATGAAAGATGTAACAATTTCAGATAATTTGGCCGGCGATATAATCTTTAAAAATGGTCCCGAAGCAAGAAAGCGGTAGGAGTAGGAGTAGTTAGAGTAGGGAGATTGGAGGTCTAGGCCGTTAGGTGGTGGTGGTGGAAATATTTGGGGAAATCCCCAACTAACCGTCAATGATGATAGTCGGCTGGTTTAGGTGGACTGGACGGTTGATTTGGCCAGTCAAGTGAAAGCACCACCGTTGAAGATGATGGGACGTCCCGATTATGAATTTAGGATGCTGGTTTTTCACGGTTCAAGAATCAAAGAGCATGAAAATGAGTGCACTCCCAAGACTCACCCTGACAACGTTGCCAAACATAGGATGATACAGTAAAAAAAAAATGTTTAGCAGATTGCAGTTTACCTCAACCTGGCCCGATTAAAATCCCCACTTACCTATTAATATATCTGATTGCGAAGAACAACAACTGATAAAAGGATTTTTCATCATCACCGAATCCATGGGCTCGTTTTTCTGGCCAAAATACATGTATCCCAAGAAGTTGTTAGTATCATAGTATTGCTTTAAAAAGGGTACTACCTTGTTAACCAAGGCGGTCCGGGTATCCGTTTTGCGATCATCAAAATACACTCCTTGGGTTGCCTAGGCCCATGTTATACAATTGAAGCGATTGCCGGTCTCTCGAAGCCCAGGCCTTCCAAATCGGTTGGTTTTTAAAAGAGCACCTGATTATCTGCCACGCTGCCCAAACGAACCCAGCTATGGTTGCATATACTCATTTATTGAGAGATAATTCGATGCAATTGATTTAAAGTTTATGAATTTTACGAAAAAGCCTTGATTAATGCTCAAGCTCATTACTTGAACCTTGAGTCATTGAGACTATATATTTAAGCCTTCAAAAATTTTACGTTGTTACAAATAAATGGCAATGCAAATTTTCCTTTGAAAAAATAAATCGTAGTTCAATTATTGGTTACCGAAATTAAATGGATACAATTATTGGAATTCACAAATCTGCATAAGTAGTTATTAACTTCAACTTCATATTTTATCTAAGTTCTAGTCCCCTACTCAGCATTAACAGCTTGCCATAATTCTAGATTAATCTGATATTTCTTTCTTTTTTTTCTTTGGAAGAGGAGAATAGATAGAAGTTGAGAGAGGAGTGCTAGGGATATACAAGGATCTAACAAAATAACACCAACAACACAAAAAAAACAACATAAATCAACGGCTTTGAAACAAACATTATAGGGATAATTTCACATGCCTCCCATGAGGTTTGTCATAATTGAACTTACCTCAAATCAGATTTTAAAAATTATACTTACATCCCCTATATTTATATTTTCGATAATAAAAAAATTCATTTTGACAATATAAACTCAAAAACACCAGCCAATTTAAAAAATAGAAAATAAACCTTAAAAAGCATTGATTAATTAGTCATGAAAAATGTCGAAATGACTCATACTCTTACACCAAGTTTTCAATCTCTACCAGAAATCTATTTTCCAAAACTCAAATCTACTTAATCCATCAAAATCCTACAATAAATATATTTGTAAAAAAGAGATTATCAATTTAATTAAAAAAACATACGTAAATAACTTAGTAGGCCTAGTTAAAGGGGTTGAAAATTTTGATTTTAGGGTCTTTTTACTTTTTATTTATTGTTTATTTTTTAAAAGTAATTAAAGATATTTTAGGATATTTGATTGATGTTTTTAGGATACAATATTGAAGTGAGTTTATTTTGTTATGAAAAAAATATAAGCACGAGGTATCAATCGTGTTGTAATGTTGGGATAATTTCACATACTTCTTTTGAGATTTGTCATAATTGCAGGAACCTCTCATTAGGTTTTAAAAATATTTTTACTTTTTATTTATTATTTATTTTTAAAAATAATTAACAATATTTTAAAATATTTGATTGATGTTTTTGTGATACAATATCAAAATAAGTTTATTTTATTATTAAAAAATATAAATTCAAAAAATATAAATATAATTTTTAAAACTTGACGTGAGTTATAATAATTATAACAAACCTCAATAAAGCTACGTGAAATTATCCCAGTATTACAACACGATTGATACCTCGTTTAATAACATTAGAGAACGGAGATTAGACAGGAGTACTTTCTCTTTTTTTTTCCCCTTTTCTTTCTGCAATTCTCAAGATTTTCAAACACATCAATCAATCTTAGTCCACACATCTTGCAAAAAAGTAATGATTACGTTGTCAGCAAAATCATCGAACCACATCCTCATCAAGTTATATCCACGTTTTCTGCCTTAACAAGCTTTTGGCTTCGACTGTCGCAGAGCTTGTCTTTTCTTCTCTTTTTGGTCGTAAGACCAACTGACCAAGTGTCGAACACAAATTCAACGAAAGAGCAACCCATTTCTCCCACAAATTTACACAATTTTTGACGAATTCTTTAATTTTGTCAAGTTTTAAGCAGTAGACGAATTGGTACTTATTACTGAGCATGAGTAATGTTTGACATTTATCACATGCACACAAGTCTCCTGTGCCTGGTGGTGAATAGATTACCAAGTTGCCTCTGATCTACATTTTCGCCATGCGAATTTTAACTAATAACCGATGATGCTTTATCGAGTATTTCTAAACTTGCTCAACTGTTCATAATGCCTCTATTCTCATGATTACGCTTGAATCTCAAATTTCAAAAAGTGAGATGAAAATTATTCATTATGTTACCAAAATTCTAATCAAGCGAATATTAACTAATTTAATATTTTTTTTTATCAAACTTAACTACTACCTGAAAAAGGAGAATTAATATTTGGTAGGATTCGAACTTCTAACTTATAGAATAGAATCATAAAACTCTAACAATTCATAACTTATTCTTTTCTACTATGGGCCTTTACAGATAGTTACAAGTACTAACTTGCCCGAGTCATAAGATTGCAGTATGATGATTACGGGCAATTAAATAGTGTACGTAGATATTAAAATAATTAGACAAAACTGCAAAATGGACACCTACGTACATTTCTAAATTTTAAACAATTTTCCGTTTCCACTTATCGGAAGTAAAGATTGTTCTTTTTTATAATGGCCAAGTTAGAGATGATGAGTAATAGGGGCTAGATCACTATTACTAGATGTAATGATCCATTCAATGAGGATTTTTTTTTTTTATCTTATTCTATTACAAAGAGGTTCTTAGGAGGGATAATTGAACTAGAGACTTCTTGCTACTTTTGTGTTGTGTATGCATATTGTCCTGTCAAGATGCACTAATATTTACAACTTCTCGTTAGCATGAGGACTTTTTTATCCCTTGCAATTCTAAAGCAAAATCCATTCAAGAAAAGAACGCTGGTAGGAAATAAAGGATTTGGATGAACGAATCGTTCCGCAGTTGTTACAAGTCACATGTAATCAAAGAATGGAGTGGAGGGTCGGCTACCACGAGAGAATGATTCACACGGGAGCCACAAGATGGACTATAAAAAGACAAAATCATCTTTTCTTTTGTTGACTGAAACATACATAGCCTAACAGTTAACCGTGTTCTTTGATTACTGATAAATTTATTAATAAAATTGTATTATCTTTTATGTATAAAAAAGTAAAGACTTATTAATTTTACTCCCAATGATATAAAAAGCAGGGAATTCAATTGCAAAGCAAATTTTGATTCGCTTCCCGAAAAAAAAAAAGAAAAAAAAGAGGAAAAGAGTATTTAGATTAGTTGTTTCAATAAAGCAATAATTCTTCCCAGATTTATATCTTCACTAGCTTTAAGTTCCTTCTTCCACTCTCTCCGCTACATATGATGTCATTCCTGTTAGTAATAGATCGAGCTCTAATGCAAATGTATTTTCTTCTCTTATCTTAATTAAATAACATTTTAATACATTCAAGATCATTTAGTTTGAAGTTTTATCGTTCAATTGGGCGAACGTTTCAACGGTGCAGAACAATTTACGTTTCAATTGTAAGGTAAAATAAATACATTACGTTAAACTGCAATAAAGAAATTGTTTATTGATGTAATTAAAGAAATTATACGTAGAATTGATGAATAAATGAAAGATATTCAAGAGAATTTTAGATCCTCAAAAATGGGTCACACAAGCTTTTCCTTTTCTTTTCTTTTCTTTTTTTGTGAAAAAGGTCTCACAAAATATGAGTGTTTATAAAGCATTGACATATTTATAACCATTTTAATAGCATAACTTATTAATCACTTAATGAAATTTACTATTCATTTCATAAAATTTGCCACTCGTTTTCTATCATCGCTGCATTTTTTTTTAAAAACATAATATTCCAGCCCCATATGGCGATGTTGTTGGGGAATCACTCCTATTGATTGTATACGCATGCCAATAACTATGGGCTGTTTGGATATAATTTTTTTTTCTCGTAAATAATTTTTTCCCCAATCTCAGGTACAAGCATTTCCTGTAGGGATTTTTTTTTTTTTGGTGGGGCGCCAGGGGAGGGGGTTAAGGGGTGGGAGTGGAGTTATAACGTACAAGCTCGCCAAAACTCTTTTATATTTATTCCTTTACATTGCGTTTCGGAGGTGAGAAATAGATAGAAAAGAAAAGAAAAAATGATTGATTTTTAATTTCCATTGTTTGGAAGAAATCTGGGGGAAGGAAAATAAGGAATTGAAAGGAAATTTTTTAATGCAACATATAAAAACTTTTCCTCCCAAACTTGGGTTAAAATAGAAGGAAAAGTTTTCTTTATCTTCCCACCATTTCTTTTGTCATGTCTTACAACTGTTCTTTTCTTTTCTTTTCCACCGTAAACTGCCAAACTAATCATTAGTTTTGGTTAAAACCCAATGAAATATTGAACAAGAAGTAAGTGGTAATTAAGTTTTAGCCAAATTGTTTCCAATGTCAAATGGAGTTGCGAGTTTTCTATAAAGTACTCCCTTGGCTTAGACCACGACATTCTGGTACCACGAGAGATTCTTACTGGACCGTATTTATAACTTTATCTGTCGATCTTGTTGTTTTAAAAATGTTATATAAATATAAGTATAATGATATATATTAACATAAAAAAAATAATATAAATATATTTATATAATTTTATTTTAAATTATAAAATCTCCGAGAAATAGTGTAAATCGGATCTAGTTACGAATTTTTTTCTAATATCACATCCTAAAACTAGAAGAAACAAGACAAAATAATCGGAAATAAAAATGGAATGTACAGAAATCGGAGTTCCAACTTCCAATTACAGTAATTGGTAAGTTGGTAGTTGGTACCAAATGGGGCCACAGAGTTTGTGAATATTTTAATAGCCCCCAACAACAGGGATTTTCATCACAATAACATATTTCTCTGCTCTACAGTGGCGTGAGCCGTGAGCCCGTGACAGTATAAAAAGGTATACCATCAGTAGCGACTCACCTTGTTCTCATTCTCGGACTCTCCACACTCATTCAACAAAATCATTCTTGCGAGAGAGGGAGAGTGGCCAATGGAGGAAGATAAAAGGTCAAGGTTCAAGAGGATTTGTGTGTACTGCGGGAGCAGTTCAGGCAAGAAAGCCAGCTATCAAGAGGCTGCTGTTGAGCTGGGAAAAGAATTGGTAAAATTTAGTACTTAGCAGTTAGCACCTTCGCTGTTTCTTCGACCCATTTTTTCATGGGATTTTTTAGGTTCATATAAGTGATTTTCGTCCTATATACTATCTCATTTTGGGTCATCAGATGCATATTCAAAACAACCCTCAAAATTACGATTTTTAGTTTCCAATTCTTGATTCTAGCGTTCGAACAGTTGTCACTTTTTCTTTGGCCTTTCAAGTAAATCGGTCCTTTATTCATCTTCTTGGTGTACTTTTTGCCAAAACATTAGTATATCTTTTCTCTTCTTCTGTCTTGGTTCAAATACAGTCCATGTTATGTGTGTTGTTACACCTTTCATGATCAAAAAAATACTCCACAAAGTAGGCAGATGATGCTTGAACAAATAAAGATGAGAATTAAGGTTTAGGGTTTATGTTACTTAAGTTTGGCATGAGAGAGAAGGAGGGAGGAAAGATTGCTAGCTGTAACCTCTCTGGCAGTTAAGCAGCCTTCTTGCATGATCTTAGTTTATGGAGTGATACTGATTAGTGAGTTAAAAAAATTCCTGCCTTTCTTGAGGAAGCCAAACGTGCCATCTTGGTATCATGACTCGTTTAAGCGTGTTCTCTTCTTGGGCAACTCCCCCACTAGTCTCCTTGCCCACACCTCCATGATTTTTGCTTATGGACTTCAATGAAAAAAATAACTATGACCGTAATATAATACACATACACCTTACACATGCGTATATATGACAAAAATTTATGCATGCACATCATTAAGTAACTAGCCTAGCTTTTATTAAATTATTATATGTTGTTGCCATGATTTTAAGTTACTCTACACGTATTAGAACAATTTTTATACGCAGAAATGCCTAAAGCAACGCGATAATAATAATAAATTAGGAAAAATAAATTTTAAAAGATTTTGTATATCGTTATTTAATTCCGCATCACTCACCGTTTTGCATGATCATGAGTGTTCAAATTATGTAATGTCCATTTCTGACACGTGTCGACAAATTGGCTTTTTCGATGCGGTGTTGAAGGTGGAGAGAAGTATTGATTTGGTCTATGGAGGTGGAAGCGTAGGTCTGATGGGTCTTGTTTCTCAGGCAGTTCATGATGGTGGGCGCCATGTCCTAGGGTACGTATGCCTACCTTTTCTATCTCTATCTCTATCTCTCTCTCTTCTCCACAAAAGCCCTTCTTGTTTGAATGTCAAGTAAAGATGAAGTTTTCCAAAAGATAATCATCATTTTCCCCTCATAATTCTTCTCTTTCTTTGGTTCTGTGTAACGGGTTCTTTTAGGCTCGATTTTATTGTTTTCCTTCTCAAACCCATACTGGTGTGCTCCGATATCCCAGTTCCCTAGAAAAATGAAATAATCATGCTACCCGAAGGAGGGCCTGATGGGGTCAAATGCTGGTACCAGAAATAATAAATGTTAACTCCAACCTGGATTATATTTGTTTTTTAATTTTTTTAAATTAATACTGCAATTATTTTTTTGATTGGGGTTTATGTAAGATTGAAAAATGTTATGAGAATGTGTATATTAGAAAATTTTATGCATTTCTGGTTTATCTGCACTTCTCTTCATTTGCAACAACAAAAAGTTCATTCCTTTTAGAATGTTTACTGTTTAGCGAAAGAATGAGGTTGTTGACACAGTAAAAGGTACAATCATCTTATCTTTTAACAGTTTTAAAGCAACTTTACTGGTATATTAGAGCTTTTGGGCAGTTACAATCAGTAAAGTGGAGTGATCACATTTTTGGTCTTTACATTGTTAGTCTACTGACAAGATGACTTCCAGTTAGAAGGCGAACAATGGAAAGAAAAAAATCTTTGTCGATGTCCTAAAACTTTTAGGCACTGATTCAAGCATTTCCTAATTTGATAGTGGAAAGGGACTACTTCAAATGAACATGCCGGTTAGGAGTTTACAAAAGGTTTCTGCTGCCTAGCAGCTATAGCCAAATTTCCCCCTGTGGTCACTAGGGGAAGAAGTAGTTCTACATCTATAGAATTAACATGGATTTCTTGATTTGTTATTCTTTGTCGAAAATAGCAGTTGCATAAAAGGAGGTCAACTCGTGTATATTAATTTTTTATTATGTTGCATTTTGTTGCAGAGTCATTCCAAGGACTCTCATGCCAAGAGAGGTATGATCAGAACTTTATATAAAATCTTTTTCATAGACTTGGCTCGATGGATGTTACCCGTTGCCAGAAAGCTATTATGTAATTTGCCTACGGCCTCCAACTGACCCCAAAAGAAAAAAAAAACGACTGTATTATTTTTGGGGCTATGAAATTCTCATGTATCCTAATCTGTGCAAATTTTTTCGAAATTATGATTATAGTTCGCTGAGTTCCTGGTCTGATTTCTGTGGATGCATGATATAATATTACAACAGATAACAGGTGATACAATTGGAGAAGTTAGAGCCGTATCAGACATGCATCAGAGGAAGGCCGAGATGGCCCGGCAAGCAGATGCTTTCGTTGCCCTCCCCGGTATATGATTGTTAATTTTATCTAGTTTATAATATTGGAAATCAGGATATGAACCGTGGAGAAAATGGTGAAAATATTCAGGTGGACTGACATTTGAACTTTCTGAACAGGTGGATATGGCACACTTGAAGAACTACTTGAAGTCATCACATGGGCTCAGCTGGGCATCCACCGGAAACCTGTAAGGCTTGGTTATTATAATATGGATATTGATTTGATGGGGACATTTTATTGGTGAAGGTGTTTTTTCTGTAGCATGCTTAACAATGCATAACGCGTGTGAATAACTTTGAAGTAAAATTTTGAGAGGTTTTATGATCAATTTTCATTCAATGTGAATATATCAGTTTCTTGTGGAAAATATTGATACAATCATAGTGCTAAAGTAAATTCTTTGGCAAAATCATTCTTGATCCTAAAAGAAGCTCAATGTTCAAAAGGAAATGTCGACATTATCTTAACTTTCTATAATCAGCATTTAACTCTGGCCGTTTCAACTTGTGAAAATTTCCGCTTTTTACTTTGGTGTTGAACCTCAAATCAATGTACCAAAAGGCAAGTGTGAAAATTCCACAGCCTGACATGGCATGTTTTTATGTTTCTCACCGCATCATTCTCACCATATTTTTAATGATTCAATCCTATTTGAGCTGTGCATACTTGAAAAGCATGTCTATGGGATTTTGGTCAATGATCCTTGTCGAGTGAAATGCTACAAGAAAGGTATCAATGTATGTGGTTATGAACTTCAAGTTCACATGGAAAGATAATTGGGCTTGGCATTCAATTAAAGTCATTTAGAATTCCAAATTTCATTGGTGGATTTCCTTTTGGATAGGAGAAAAGTTTTATAATAATTAACGTGGAAATACTGGTCAAAAATAGGTGTCCGTCCCGGTATGCTTTGTTGTTAACAAGCATTAATTTATTCTCTAACCACTAATCTAATCCATTGATAAATAAACAATGCAGGTGGGACTTCTGAATGTTGATGGCTACTATAATTCTTTGTTGTCTTTTATTGATAAGGCCGTTGATGAAGGCTTTGTATCTCCAACTGCACGTCGCATAATCGTGTCTGCTCCAACGGCCAAAGAGTTGGTCAGAGAACTTGAGGTAAAGTTGTATATAGACAATGTTCATTTTAATGGTGATTTATTGTTGGTATAACCGTAGTTAAAAAAGAAAAACTGTAAACAATCTGAAAGTACAAAAATCTCAAACTAGTTCTCTAGTTGCATTTTCTCGAATCTTGACTTGAGGGCCACCTATATGTTACTTTCTAAGCACCAGTCCCTTTTGGCTTTCGGATCATAATTCATGATTATGACACACAAGAAAAAGTGAATGAATTTGTTCCTAATGTCATCAATGATCACTTATGACCTGGTAACTTCAGACACTAGTGGTCTTATAAAGTGAAAGTTCACTTCCCGTTGTTCACTTTGATGTCGGCTGACTTTTTGAATGTTGGTATACTATGTTGCATTATGTGCATTGTAGTAATAAGGATAAGATTGACCAAGCAAGAATACGTTTTCTAGTCAATAATTTGTATAACCTATGCTGTACTAATTCTTAGTTACCTTGTTCCTCAGGAATACGTTCCAGAGTACGATGAAATCACATCAAACTTGAGCTGGGAAGAGGTTGAAAGACTTAATAATTATGTACCTGACTGTGGAGTTCCTATACAACCCATGTGAAGCTATGGAGGACTTGGATCTTTTTTGGTTTAGCATGTTGGGTATGTATAAAAACATGACGAATATATAGTTGTACTTGTACGGTGGTTAATGCCGTAGGGTTTAGACAGGGTACAGAAACATCCTGTATTTTTGAGGCAGATGTTCCTTTGCTTACAATGATTCAAATGTCTTGATATACGGAGCCTTGTCTCTTCTGTGGATCCAGTGAGGAATCCATTCCGAGCTATCTACTCCTCGAATCAATCATCAACTTGTATGTTTTGCTACTATTTATGTACTTCAAAAGTCTTAACAAAGAACACAATGCTTTGTACATGGCTAATGAGAAGGATCTTTGTTTCTCCCCCTTTTTGGTATCCATCTTGATGTTCTAATATTTAGATCGTTGTTACAATATCAGCCCATAAAAACATAAACAATTGCTGTTGTCTGTCAGCCTAACAGGCTAATATTATTTATAAAGTAAGGTATATTAACTTGTCGGCAATATTTGACAGGCTAATGCAGATCCACAATGAACAAAAGAAAAAAATATTGATAACAAAAACAGAAGACACTTAGGCTTCGAAGTTAGAATTGCACAAGGGATGATGACAACAAAATAGACCATGGAAGCACATTATTGATTCATAACCGACTAGTTTTTATTTTTGTGTGTTTGTTTTTTCCTTCATGGAGTTAAAATAATGCAATAGGAAATAGGAAAAACAACACAAGTTCAAGTGTTAATGATAAAATTATTATTATAATCACAGTGTCTGAGTTGACTCCAACATAGTGGGGGGAGTTTCTTGTGAACAACTCTCATAACCTGTATCTCAAAAAAAAAAAAAAGATGTAACTTGCGACATGTGAGCCTTAAAAAAATATATATAACTTGCGACTTGTGAGCCACATGTTCTCTCCCCTTATCTGTATGTATGCGAATCTTTTATTTTCTGTGATCCATCAGAGATCTGGGATCCATCCTTAGGTGTGGCGATCAAAATCTGGCCAACTGATCCAAGGATCATAATCGTATTATTGTTGTCAATGAAAAAGTAAGGATAAAACAATTCTCTGTTGTACTCGTTTTGTACATGCGAACTAGTGGTGAAAAAAGAGAAAAAAGCCAAGGTGGACGAGATGGTAAAAGAGAGAATGCGTCTTTTTAGATATGTTATTTACGAAAATAATACTGCAAGTCCTTTTAGACGAGAGTTGTGTGACAGACAAAATTCATTGGAATCCATTTTTTTTTTTTTCAAGAAAGTCACTATCCCAACAAACACTAAATTTGCCCCGTTGATTTTGGTTTCTCTAATTCGACGAGCATGACTCGTGAGGTGGGAGGGGAAGGAGGAATGAGGACTATTAATACTTTTTTTTTTTTTGGTCACAGTAATGACAAATGCTTTTGGTGAGCTATAATAAAATCAAGTTGCATTTGACTCATAAGTTGAAAATGCAATTGTGTCAGCATATTTAGACCGGGAATAAGTTTGCTCTCCGCTAATAAGTTTGCTGTTACTTCTTAGTCCGATTGAGATCCTAAATAAATTTATAATGGAAATCTCATTTTAGCCGAGATAGGGGAAATTCTTATATAGACCGGGATCACAGCCTTACTTGTCGAACTTGTAGTTTAAAAAAACGTTAAGTAAGTAAAATGATACATGCAAATGTAAGAAAATGATATAAAATGAGATAAAAATATTTATGTAACTTTATTTTAAAATAACTCAAGTTGAGTTGAAAACTGAGTACATTTAAGAATTTTCCGCCTAGATAGGGTGTCATAATGCCCGAACGAAAAGAATCAATTGTTAACTAGCTAGTTCCAAATTTAAAGTGTCCATTAGATCCATTTATCAGTAGGGTCTAAAACACCTCATTTTATAGCAGACTGCTGCATTCCGAACCTTTAGCACCCATGATATTATTAAGACGAGTTGCTGACAAAAATTGTAAAGCACCTTTCTATGAAAACACCACCCACCAAAAACAAAACCCACAAATGAAACACACACGCACACACACACACAAAACCAAAAAACAGAAATGTAACTTAAAGCTGCTACGGCTTCGAGGGGTTGAAGTTCTCTATCAGACAGTTGAGGAACTTGGATGTTTTAATCTCAAGCCAAGAAAGGCGGATTCACCAACACAAAAAGATAAAAATAAATAAATAAGAGCGAGAGAGGTGGATTCACCAAAAGACATTTTTTTTCATAATCATTTTGAACACAGCAGTGTAGCCGACTTATTCCAAGAAAATTCTCAAAACTCAGTGATCGGGACTTTTCACAGATGTTACTACACAAAAACCAAACTCTCTACTGCCTCTCAAAGACAAACAGATATGCCAATCGAGACTTTCCAGCTCGAATTATATTGCTGCAAAGTACTCTTTACTGAGCTTGGGATCTGGCTTCATGGACTTCTCCCCAGGCTTCCATCCAGCAGGGCATACTTCATCTGGGTTTTCCTGAACATATTGCAAGGCCTAGAAGAAACAATCAAGACAAATGTAAGCACAGAGAATCATCATTCTTTTAAAGGATGATGTGAATACACACAACCAAACCAACAAAGACCTTTTTCTTTGACAGAGGTAGAAACATTAAACGAGAACCTCCAACTTTGTTCTTTACATTTTGGAATGTATGCATATAAAAAATTTACCTGGAGCGTTCTCAATGTTTCATCGACACTCCTACCAATTGCAAGATTGTTAATGGTGGAGTGTTGAACAACTCCTTCCTTATCAATAATAAAAAGCCCTCTCAATGCAATTCCCTGATAGCACCAGAAACAAGGATGTGATCATAATACTAAATAAGAAATTGACTAGTGATATGAATAGAGATTCCAAGTGTGACACAATGAAATGCCCAGTGCTATTATTATATATTTAAGGCAAAGAACTGTCAAATTAGAAGGTTAACATAGTCAAAGGCGAATCACATATCTCTTTCTCCATTAATTTCTTCTAGCGTAGAGTACAGCTTTACTTCGAGATATTTACATATACGAGCACGAAGTATATCTGTAAATCAGAATAAGTTTTCTAACTTTCCATCTAAACATGTATCATCATCAAAGTGAGTGACATGGATATCCTTAACTGTCATCCACATGATCATCAAAAGAATAGCCAATGATAGCATCTACCAAATGCTGCTGCCTGCTTTACTTATGTTTTCCTTTTAAAAGAAATGTTTAGGGGGTAATTGTGCCATCTAGCTTACAGCTCAATTCTATTTTAGACCTGCCTTATTTAGTAGTCCAAATAGATCAAGAATTTTACTGGATATTGCATCCAATGCGCACTTAGACTATGTTCCACTGTGCTCACAAGTGCTTGTTATGATGCACCGGGTGACGGTATCAGCAAAAAGTGAGATATATACCTGATCTGGGATCAGTACGTTATACGACTTCGAGATTGACTTGGTAACATCAGAAATTAAAGGATACTTCAAATCACCTAAACCCCCAGATTTTCTGTCCGTCTGGACCCATGCAAGATGGGAGAACTGCAGGAACAACGATATTAATAAACTTATGCAAGAAAATTTTCAACAATAAATCTGTGAAATTTGATTACTACAATCAAAAGAGGCAGCTGATCATGTAATCCAGACGAGAAGCGAAGCCAAACTATGCAACAAACAAAATCTGAAATTACGTCATTCTAGTGCCAGTAGACATCAATTAACAGAAAACACATGATCATTCAACCACCACACGCATAGAGAAGACTGGCAAGTCCTCTACTTCAGTCACTGGTGACTGACTTTCTACATCTAATAAAACATGCCTCTGACGCTCTAAGGTTGATAAGCACCAACTTATGCTGTTTTCAGACTTTTCAGTTTATCATACAATAAAACAGTAACAACAAAATTTTGAAAATCCTCCAATTTTACTAGTACAAACACACAAGAAACAAAATTTCAGCATAGCAGAATGAAGATTAAAACGTGATTTATCGTAACCATAAATCAGATGATTGTATTTGAAGAATGTGTTTTTACAGTAAAGAGCTCTAGCGGAAACAACACTTACCACACTGTCTACTGAAACACCAAGAACTTCTGTGTTCAACTTCTGAAATTCTTCGTAACGGTCACTGAAAGCAGTGATTTCTACAGAACCAAGAAAGAACAAAGCCAAATACACAATACTGTTAGCAATTTAATCTATTACTAAATAATTAATGAAACAATGAGCATTTTGTATTTTCGATCAGCAATTATCCATATTTGCCTATTGGTAGACTCACCAGTGGGGCAAACAAATGTGAAGTCCAGCGGATAGAAAAATAGAATTACATACTTCTTCCCAATATAGTCAGACAGTTTAACCTGCAAGAATAATCCATCAAAGCCTAAACAACTCCACGTCTATTTCAAGCAAAGCATAAAATCATGTCAGAATCTGCGTATGCAGAATAAAGCAACTATCAATTGTATAAAGAGTAGAGGTTTTTTTTTTTTTTTGCCTTCTCATTCAATCCTTTCTTCGCAAATCAAACTATAACATATTTTTTGAACAAAATCTATACGTGAAAGTAAAAGTCAACCAAGTTGGGATTACAAGAAATTTCAAGGATTCAATTCAAGAATGTTCTACCTTTATGAATTCCTGATCAAAAACAGCCTCAGCCTCGAAGTCCGGTGCTTGATTTCCAACTAGTGGGAGCTCACCCTGTGAGAAGAAGATACACATCAACAAAATACCAAATGCAAAACCGGTAACTCTTTAAAAGAATAAAAGCACAAGCTAAATTCGACAAATTAATCTAAAAAAACCTTCAACCTACGAAAAAAATTTAAATCTTTTGAAGATTCAAGAGGAGAAAATTAGCAATAATTGGAACTGGAGTACAGATTCAGATGGAGAATTGGAGAAAGAGACTTACAGCAGCACGGACGACGAAACTACGACGTTTAGGGACAGAAGAGCGGGGAGAGAAAGAACGGGGGACATGGGATAAGGAAGAGGATTTAGGGAGAGCATTGAAAGGGGAGGGGAAGGATAGGGTTTTAGAGGATAAGGAAGAAATAGGGGAAATGGAAGGCCTTGGGTTAGGGGATGAAGATGATGAGAGAAGCAGGGCCGCTGAAGTTGCTGAGCAGGCCATTGGAGTGAAGGTGTCTCAACTGTGTGAGAAAAATGGAAGAATCTGGAAGCTTTCAGATGGCAACTGCGGCTGTCTCAGGGGCTCCCTCTGCTCTCTGTCCAGTGGGGGCTATGGTTGGGGGTTGGTACGGGGGTGAGAGACTTGGCAGTAGATAACTGGTGGTGGTGTTCTTGTGTCATCCTCTTAGGACTGTTGTTGGGACATGTACAAGGAATCTTATCTTTTCTTTTTTTTCAACTCCCTAATTTTGATTTAAAAAAAAAAACAGTTTTAATCTTATATCTACTTTCTATATACAAATGCACGCAGGAAATATATGAATAAATTTATAATACTGATTCCTCAAGAAAGGAGTTTATTTGTTTCTATGGTCAGCTGGATGTAGCCAGATTAGAGAGCACTAATTCTGATACATGCATATAATTTATATTTTTATTTCTTTTCAACACTGTAATTTCTTTCTTTTGTGAAATTTGACGCTTCACATCACTACTGATGCTTAAAGTAACTCAAATCTTGATTGCTTGCACTACGGAGAAGATCTACAAGGACAAGGACAAGGCCTTCCAAAACTTCTAGGCTTGTAACAAATAGGATTGGACTTTTTATATAACGGTTACTTGATAACGCTTTTACCAAGTCAGCTGGGCATTGTCGACAGAGATTTCCATTCCCCCCCTTTCCATTTTTTGTGGGTGGATAAAATATTTTGACTTTATAGTTGATTCTTTGATTCAATTATCATTTGGACAGCCTTCAACCCTTGAAGGTGAAGGATTCAAGATTTCCGGCCCAAAATTAGTGAAGAAGCCTCAAAGTCTAGATGGGCTTCGTAAGACTTACCAATTTATTTGGTATCCCAAATTCCTTCCCCCCCCCCCCCCCCCCCCCCCCCATCACCGCTATATTATCAGCTCCAGATTTCAGATTGGGCAGTGTGATATCCTCCCCTTATCCTCTTTCCCCACCTTAACACGCCCCACACGCACCCACACCACACCAACCCACACCACGCCACTAATATTCCCACAGAAGTCCACGACTTCTTACTTCCCCCACTAGCAGGGAGAACTCTCTCCGGCTATCCTTCCCGCCACCCCCACCCCACAAAATCAGACCATGTAATATCCACCATGCAAGAAACTCTCCACCTCTCCTCCTCCACTTCTACCACTCCTTTCACTACCCCCAAATTCCCTTCACTTTCACGTCCCAAACACACCAATTATCCTCCTCCTCCTCCCCCGGCCTCGGCCTCCTCCATTTCCCTCCCTGCAATTTCCCAAGCGGCAAAATCCCAGGAGGACAACAAATTCCCTCCTCCCACTTGCCAATTACTCCAAGAAAAACTCCTCTATTTAGACTCCCTCGGCCTCGATTCTGTCCACTGCCTTACTGCCCACCCACCTATCCTTTCCGTCCAACTCTCCCAAATCAAATCCCTCGTTCAATTCCTCCACTCCCTAGGCCTCCCCACACCTGATCTCCGCCGCGCTTTCTCCATGTGCCCAGATCTTTTAGCCACCCCTCTTGACTCCGTTGTAAGACCAGCTGTTACTTTCCTCCTCCGCGAGGCCCGCGTCGAGGGAAAGGATCTCCGCCACGTCATCAACCGCCGTCCTCGCCTACTTACTCGCAGCGTGGACCGCCAGCTCCGCCCGACCCTTTACTTCCTGCAAGCTACCATTGGCATTGATGAGGTCAGCAGGTGCGCTCCTCTCCTCTCTTGCTGCGTGGAATCAAAATTCATTCCTCGTCTGGACTATTTTTTGAAGCTTGGGTTTCCCAAAAGGGAGGCTGTTTCGCTATTTCGGAGGTTTCCATCTTTGTTCTGTTACAGTGTAGAGGAGAATATAGAGCCTAAATTGAATTACTTTGTGGTGGAAATGGGAAGGGAGTTGAGGGAACTGGTTGATTTTCCCCACTATTTTTCTTTTAGCTTAGAGAATAGGATAAAGCCAAGGCATAAAATGTGTGTAGAGAAAGGGGTGTGTTTGTCATTGCCTGTGATGTTGAAGTCCTCCGAGAAACGGTTTCGGGATAGGTTGGAAGTGTGTTGTAATTCTTCTGTTCCATTGAAAACTTCTCCATTATGGTGTCAAAGTTACAATCTTGGTGGTAATGTGACATAGAAAAATGATACTACTATACCGTTGTTTGTACTTCCGCTTGTTTGACATATGAAATGTATATGTAAAATATCTCATTTTTTTCAGTCTTTTCGTGCCAATGTTTTGGTTGTTGTTGAACTTGAATGTTTGTTTAATCCAATGCTTACTAGGTGCCGTGCTAAGTTTGATCAATTGCTTAGAGTTTTACGCAATTGTGGTACAAAGAAATGGAATATTGGATTTTGGTTGATGGACTTACTTTGTAATGCCAATTTGGTGATTTCAAAGTCGCTATCGAAATTAGCTTGGCTTTATAATGCTTGCATGTTATGAGCTAGAAGAATGAAATGGTAATTGCAGTTCCCGAATTTTCAACCTCCATTAGACTGCCTATAAAGCTCTGAGGCCATTTTTCATACCTCATTCCAGAAGGATGAGAGTTTGAGTTTATTTTGTTGGAAGAAGTTATATGTTTTGATGGAATCAATAAGGTGGCAAATAATTGCCTGTGAATGGCTGAATCTTGATTTTCAAGAATTAGAGTGCACTTGAATGTGAAGGAATCTGCTCTCTGCCACCAATTATATGGTTATTTTTCTCTTTTTAAGTTTCATACAGTGAGTTCAATTGGCTGCATAAACTGAAGTATCAAGAGAAAAGCTTGTGAGTTATAAGACTCTAAGAAGACTAGAACAAAATCCATTTGTTTTCAACTTAACTTTCGCGTTTTACATTTTTGGGCCAAGTATTGTCACCAATCCTTCAGAATGGCTTTACATCTTGGCTTTGGAATGCTATAAATGCTACTAAAGATGTTATGGAGATCGATGGTGCAAGATTAAGGAAGTCTGGGTGAAATTGAGTGTTATTTCTGTGTAGATGATATAGTTTTGCTACTTTGTAACGTTGAAAGTAAGTGAATTGGAAAACTCAGTCCTTGTTTTGACAAATTTATCAATGTTCTTATTCAGATCGCTTTTATTCAAAATGATTGTAATACTTGAAACAGTTGGGACTGATGGCATGTATTAGTGCCATTTATTCCTCTACTTTCCATTGCTGGACCTTTTTTTTTTTTTTTTTTTGAGTTTAAGAAGATCTTTTGGTCTTCTTAACTTCATCATTAGTAAATTTTTTATTTTATGATTTTTTCCCCCTACTTCTCAATTTTGTCACTGAACCTTTTTGGGTTATGGACAACTTTGAACTAATCCTGGGTAATGGCCACTTTCCGTACAAATCTTTCAACACCTCCTAAAGATGCTGTGCTATGTGCCAGAAAATATGGGATCTTTGTTCTGGAATATGGTAATTGCAGAAAATGATAATATTGTAATTGCATTACGCGTATATTTTTTTCCTCTGCATTTGCCTTGAGCAAATTGGAAAACTGACTTGGCACTCTATTGAGACCCTACGGTGGCCCAAATGATATTTTATCGTTATGGGGTTTATATTACCAATATGCTTATGACTGACCTCAAACACAGGTTAATATGCTAATCAGCGAAGCAAATTGTAATTAAGTTGTTTGTGATTATAATCAATTTTCTTTTGTTTGTTAAGGTATGTAACGTGTGTATCAATTGGTCATAGCTATTGTTTATTTTCGTATCCACGGGAAATTTTATATATATTTGTCGGAGTATTGAGGAAATATCAAGTTCCAGGATCAGATGTGGATGTCCAAAACTAGGGAAAACGTTTAATACAGTGACTACACTATACCGGTCGGATCACGAGTTAGTTTCATATATGAAGAAAATTTTTTGGGAAGTGTCTGAAAATTGAGAGCCATGGGGGTGTTTGGTTCAAGGGGATCCGGGAGGGAAATAGGTGTCATTATGTTTGGTTTAAAGAAATCAATGATGATAATGACACATATTGTTGATGTTTGAAAAACAACTATTACTATCATTAATGACATCCATTGTTGATGTTTGAAAAACAATTATTATTGTTATTCAATCGGAATGACAATAATTAAGTGCGGTATCTATAATTCCTTTCAAAATACTTGTCTATCAAGCTCATTAACCTTTGAGGATGAAATGATATCCATTCCATTACTAAATTAAATATGTTGAGGGAATCATCAAAACTCATACTCATAGTAAGATTAATAATATCTATAGTGATAGTAATTGAATAATTTGAATCAAATGTCTCCTTAGTTTCTTTTTACCGATTAGTTTGTTGCATTAAAATTGAGATACATGATGCATTCAATATTTCCCTCACAAAACTACAAGATAATATCCAACGTGAAAGAGCTTTAAGCACTTTTCCAAAACTATTTTCCTGAAAAAAGGGCCCAAACTTGTAAGAGGATAAAGTTGAAAGAAAAAAAGTGGGGTTCAAAAAAGAACGGCGTCGTCATGGCAAAAATTGGCAAACGAATTGAATTTGATCCCCTATAAAAATGAAAACCATACGTTTGGTTATTAGCTTTTAGAGAGTGTTTGGTATTGGAGAATCAACGAGGGGAATAAACATCATAAGTAATGATATATATTGTTGATGTTTATTAAACAACTATCACTATCATTCAATGTAAATGATAGTGATTAATTGGAGTGTTAATAATTCCTCTCAAAATACTATTTTATCAAACCTATTAATCCTTATGATTAAGGGCAAAAATAGACCCACAAAAAAAAATATTTTTTTTTGAGTTACTCACCCCAATGTACTATTCCTCTCTCTCTCTCTCTCTCTCTCTCTCTCTCTCTCTCTCTCTCTCTCTCTCTCTCTCTCTCTCTCTATTTTGAATATTTTTTAGTAGTACTTTATAAAATTTTTTATAAAAATTATTTTTAATAATTTTTTTACATTCAAATTTTTTTTATAAAAAATTGAATTGAAAATCAAAGATATACAATATTCTTTGTTAATACAATAAAAATGACTTTTTTAAAAAAATTATCATCTACATAAAACTCAAATTAGAGCATAGCTATATTTAAAATTGAATAAATATTTTTAGAAATTTTCTTTAAAAAGATACAAAATAGGAAATCTAAAAAATATGCATATCATAAATAAAGATTTAAAAATTTTAAAATTTACTTGAAAGTCATTCCAGTAAACCAAACAAGTATTTTTATAATGACACCCATTATATTATTAAATCAAATATGTTGGGGGGAATCATCAAAACTTATACTCATAGTAAGGTTAATAATATCTATATTGATAGTGATTGAGAAATTTGAACCAAACAACCCATTAATTTTTACGATTTTCGATAATGGATTTTATCATTCAATTTGGGAAAACACCGTAAATCAATCCTATCAAACAACGAATTCTCTCATCAATGTGTATGCGTATAAAACTAGTCTCTTAGCACTAGTTTCTCACTGCCAACTTTGATGCTATTCACAAAAAATTGTCGCTCTACATTCGCACTTTAATAATTATTTAATTTATTTTAAGTGTAATAAATATAAATACAAAATGATAATTCTTGGTGAATGGCACCAGGTTAGCAACGAGAAACTGGCATTGAGATCTAAATCGGTAAGAAACATCCAGTTTTCCAATGTAATAAAAATTGCTTCTGTATGCGGGGGCTTTGGTAAAATAATACATAAATGAAAGAAATAGTTTAACTTTTCTTCTTTTTTTAGTTTTTAAAGAATTTCTTCGTTTCCCTTGACAAATTTTGGCATAGAGAAATGGGAAATCTAGCAAATAATAGCCTGAAATTAAGCCAAATTTTGATAGTTGTCAACGGAAATGGGAACTTCTTCAGATTACATTCGCACTAGAGTTTTAGACTCAAATCTTCCGAGCTAACCATATCGTTAATATTCAATTTTTACACGACCAGGAAAAAGGCCATCACATTTCTACTTTTACCATTTTGTTATTTCCTTATCCTAAGACATAAAAACTTGCAAAGAAGCCAGAGGGGCTCATTACCATAATTTGCCACGTGGCGTCATATGGGAGGCATCTTTGACCCTCGTTGCGTGCCATGCTGTCACCTGACCTTTAGGGTTTGATAAGGGTACTTGTGGGCGCAGTTTAAAGAGGTAGGGGAGTCCTTTGCATCTTGAGGAACGGGTGCCAGCCAAATAATCGGCTGCTATTTAAGACAAAGGAAAGACGCGCCATTTCCATTCACTTTTTATTTTTATCATTTTTTCTCTGAGTTTATTTAGTCACATTTTGCAAAAATAGGCCAGGTCTTTTTAGCTTAATGAAATAGTTTCTTAACCCTTTTCTCGGTTATTGTTGTTTAACTCATAACGATAATTACATTATTGTGATACACTATAATGTGCAATGAGGCAATGATGAATAATCTACATGAGCTTCTGAGTCATTGCATATTAATTTTGTGATTAACAGAAAAAGAAATGCTCCTTTACTAATGTTTATTACAACTCGTTCGACTACTTTACAATGATTATGAAATTTTATCTGGTAATTCGAATGTTAATCTTTGATCTCTTCCCCACATAGCTATAACTAAATTATTGCATTGTGACATTGAATTTCAATCTTTTTCCACTTTTGGCCATCCAACAGTTCAACGTTTTTATTCTTGCATGTTTTATTATTCCATTTTGACAAGTCTGTCACAGTTTTTAAATTAAAGGTTATAGCCTTTAGATTTGCATTTAGCACGTACAATAATCATTGTTCAAAAATGTGTTCAATGAGATATATATTACCAATAGGTACGTCGGGGTAATTTTTTTTAGACATATACTAAAATATCAAAATTCATCATAACCTTCTTAAACAGTCACGTAGAGTAACAAAATAATTATATCCAAAATTAAAAGACATAACTTGATAATGTAAGTCAAAGTAAAACTTGACAATGTAAATCAAAGTGATAGAATCTATTATTTGCTTCGTGATTTTGGAGTTGAACTTCTCCACCCTCAGGGCTGTGAATGGGTCGGGTCCAGACCCGGACCCAATTCGAACCAGTTAAATTTTTTCGAGTCTGGGTAAAGGTAAAATTCTGTTTACCCGGGCCCGGACCTGTTTCTTTTAATAAAAAACGAGTCGGGTACGGAATATTCAATTCCGACCCGACCTGGACCCGGACCCGATATATATGTATGTATGTGTGTGTGTGTGTGTGTTTTAAAGTAGGCTTTAAAATAAACAAGGGAATGATTTTTATATTTGGGTTTTAATGTTTAAAAAAACAAGTGGGCTTTAAAAGAGAAAGAAAGTTGAGCTTAAAAGGAAAAAAGATGACAAATTTGATAATGGACCTTTGGACAAATATGATGTATATAAAAGTGGGCTCTAAAATAAATAAAGCAATGGTTTTTAAATTTGGATTTTAATGTTTAAAAACAAGTGGGCTTTAAAAGGGAAAGAAATTTGGATTTGAAATAGAAAAAAGATGACCAATTTGATGATGGACTTTGGGCTAATGAGGAAGGATTTTTTTTTTTTTTTTTTGGGGGGTTCATCGGACCGGGTCTATCGGGACCTGGACCCCGACCCGATCGGTTCCGAATCCGGACTCGACTAGTGAGACCCGTCGGATATATGAGTCTGGCTCAGAAACAACTCTCTTCTAGCAGGTCCGGGGCTGGAACAACTAATTCCGGTCCGGACCCGACCCGTTGACAGGTCTATCCACCCTCCTAAAAAGCCAAAAGAAAAAAAAAAAAAAAAGTAGCACGAGCGTCTAGGTATATCCATAATATCTTCAAAGTATAAGGACCAAAAATGCAAAATAAACCCCAACATTCACGTTGCCATTTTCATTTTTCTCTACGTTCCCTCCACATCCATCCCAACCAAAATCCCCTCCCTTCCCTCGTTTTCTTCTCAACTTCTCAGATATACCCCACCCAACCCCACTTCCTCCCTCTCACTTTCCTTCCTCTCCACCTCATTCTCACACACTACACGCACTTATACCCCGCCACCTTCGCAGCGCATCCAAAATCCGTAATAACCCGGGAAAGAAAAAGGGCTTCGATTATATTAATTTATTTAACAAAACAAAAAAAAAAAATCAGTAAATAAATAGTTTAAAGATAAATGTCTACTCCTCAAGCTCCGTCACGAGGGGCGGCGAACGGCGGACGCCAGATTTCGCAGCCGATCAAGCGCCACCTACCTTTCTCATCTATCAAGCCGCCTTTCGTTGCTCCAGAGGACTACCACCGTTTTTCTACCCCGGCTGGCGCCGCCCCCGCTGATGTTGTCCGCATTCAGGAAGCTGAAGCTATTGTAGTCAAATCTCCTGTGAGTTTTTTGTTTTTTTTGAGCCCATTTCATGGATTTTTATTGTTTAGTAAAACTGCTATATGGGATTTTAATGATGCTGTGTGTGTTCAGATTAAATGCTTTAAACCTCATTCTCGACTACCCCCGCCGCCAAATAATGGTTATTGTATAAACATGTAATTTAATCAATAATCCATGCTTGTTTTAAGATCTGGATTGAGGATTAGAGATGGGAAATGGAACAATCACGACAGGAAGAATGATAATTTCTATTGCTGGTCTTGTAAAAAAATTGGATAAGATCTTCCTATATATAGCTTGAGGTTACCATCCAGTTATGGACTGGATTAAAGAATAAGCAGTGATTAAATGTTAAAACATGGACAATAATAGCTTATAACACGCTTTAATAGTTCTTAATTATGGATATGAAATAACCTCTTTGGTTTTAATGTCGTGAAACATTTTTTTTTTTTTTAATCTTGGTTGAAAGTTCGTCTTGTCCATCTCATGTAGTAGTTGCTAATCTTATGTTTTTCAAATAAATGGTCTCTCTCAGCCGATAAAAAGGAAGACCAGAACAGATCATCATGAAGTTTCATCTATGGACTGGACTGCTAGTCCTGGGAACACTCGAATGGTTAGCAGCCCCGTCTGCACGCCCGTATCTGCAAAAGGAGGTAGATCAAAGGCGATGAAAGGGGATATGTCTTGCCAACCAACCCCTTTGTCTAATGCCGGTGAGATATCAATCTAGGAATTCCCTATGGATTGATTCAACTTGCAAAAGAGATTGATTCTTAAGGCAGATTGCTTCAGTATGGTTTATAATGCAGTCTTTGACTTTTATGCTGTGTTGAAATCAACCCAAAATACTTAATAAGGACGTTCAGTAGTTTTGCACCAACTCAAATTCCTTGCAGTGAACATATGACTGGATTACTCTGTGTACTTGTAGGTTCTCCAGCTTCTCTTACTCCTGCAGGCAGCTGCCGTTATGACAGCTCTTTGGGTATTTTTTTTCTTTTGTCAGTGACATACATTGTATTAAATAATCTAGTAGCGTGCGACATTTGGGTGAATAATTTGGTTTACTTTCAGGTCTTCTGACAAAAAAATTCATCAACTTGATGAAGCATGCAGAGGATGGCATTCTTGATCTAAACAAGGCAGCTGAGACTTTGGAGGTGAATTATCTCCGTGATCATTATACATTTATATATACACTGATTCTAACTGAGATTCTGATGTTTCAGGTGCAGAAAAGACGGATATATGACATCACAAATGTTCTCGAAGGAATTGGTCTTATTGAAAAGAAGCTGAAGAACAGAATCCACTGGAAGTTAGTTCTTTTTGGCTTTTACTAGGACATAGAATATCTTGGCTTTTTTTAATTAAATTCTGCCTCATCATGATTGAAGTTTAACAAATCAATATAAAGCTTTCATAACTTATACGGGAATTATGAAATTGACTCATTAGGGGGCTTGATGCATCAGGACCAGATGAAGTGGAAAAAGATGCTTCTATGTTACAGGTACTCAAAATCATAATCACTACACTTACAATGCATTTTGCATTTTTCTTCTTTTTTAAGTTAATGCAAGACATCCCCTCATTTGCCTCATGTTGCCTCTTTCTAATTTAACCATCGATGTTTATCCTCAATATTGTCAGAAACAAATCTTTTTATATGTTGATCATTGATTAGATGCATTTAATAAAGCATTGTCCGCAGGCAGAAATTGAGAACCTTTCCACGGAAGAACAAAGATTAGATGATCGTATCAGGTTGTGTAGTTTGTTATATTTTTAAGCAAACTGTGCTCCTGAAGGTTGTAATATCATGCTGATGCTTAGGATTGTTACAGAGAGATGCAAGAAAAATTGAGGAATTTGAGTGAAGATAAAAACAATCAAAAGTATGGAATCCTTCCTATAGTTGTTTACAGTTTTTGCAAACTGAAATTGTAAACATTTTTTCCTGCTAATAGCAATGTTTCAATTGTAAACTGTCACAGATGGCTTTTTGTAACTGAAGAGGATATCAAGAGTCTACGCTGCTTTCAGGTAATTTTTTCTTTGCTCTGTTGTCAGGTAACATCTTAGCCTTGAATACCTGTAAGATAAATGAAAAGAACAGATTTTCCAATTTGCTGCATATTAGTGTGTTTTTCTGCCCAAAGGTAAGCTTTTATTCCTTTTATGGCAGAATGAAACCCTTATAGCCATTAAAGCCCCACATGGTACCACTCTGGAAGTCCCAGATCCTGATGAGGTAAAACCAGGAAGAGAACTTCATGAGAGGCTCTTATTTACATGTTATATATCAAGTGATTACATTCTGCATACGCAGGCTGTTGATTATCCGCAAAGGAGGTACAGAATAATCCTAAGAAGCACAATGGGTCCCATTGATGTTTACCTTGTCAGGTAAATCTTAAGGTACAGAACATACAAGTGTACATTGAATTTTAGACTTTGAACCTTAACAAATTCTTCCATGTTTAGCCAATTTGAGGAGAAATTTGAGGATGTAAATGGTGGTGAATCATCAATGAGGTATCCACTTGCTTCAAGTTCAGGTTCAAATGACAATATAACTGCAGAGACATCCATTCTCGAAAAGTCTGGGTTGATGGAAGGCGCACAGGCACTGGATGATAATAGAACGAGTGCTGATCTTGATGCTTCAGAGGATCATGCTGGAGGAATGATGAAAATTGTTCCTTTAGAGGTGGATGTAAATTTGGCAACTAATAGTCATTTCATACTAGCTTATTGAACATCCAACATTCATATTTTGCAATATGGTTGTGTGCTTTAGGTTTTATTACCAAGCAAGAAATGTTATTATCCTAGGGACTCATTTTTTTTCTCTCTATTCTTTCATTTTCTTTAAAGTAATTATGTAAACATTTTTTTCTGGCATAGAGCTTCTGAAATTTCATGATTTTTATTTATGGGATCATTATTTATCACAAACATGAGTAGATATGCGATAAGTTCTTGACAAGGTCACTTGATATTTATCACGTGTGATTTGATTTTGCACTGTAGATAACGACTCAAATAGGGAAAGATTTGTCTGAAGTAGGTCAGTAGTTCTTACTACACCTCCCACATTCCCCTTTCTCTCCTCAATTTATCCTTGGCAGCTTTTCTAGATGATTCTTCTTAGCTGGTGTCCAGTTGTTTTAGTGGTAATCTGTATCCAAGTCTGCGGATTCAATGTCTAATGGCTTGCCAGAAGCTAAAATGAGTTAATCAAATAAATGTAAATTTTTCTTGAACTTAGTATGTCAAATTGTCTTTTGTCCTAGTAGTTGTACCTTTGTGCCAGAATTTTTAGTGTATCTGACGCTTTTGCATTCTCAGAACGATGCAGATTATTGGCTGCTATCAGATGCAGATGTCAGCATCACAGACATGTGGAAGTCAGATGGTATCTCTTCTTTTAAATTTTTGTGTATTTTTGCAAGTATTCATTTTACATTCTAAGTGCTCCTCTCTCTCTCTCTCTCTCTCTCTCTCTCTATATATATATATATATATATATATATATGTATATGTATATGTATATGTATATGTATATGTATATGTATATATATTTATATATTTATATTTTTTTTTCCCTTCCCGTTCTAAATGTTTTATTTTCTGACTTCAACTACAGCAGGTGTTGAATGGGATGGGATAAATGTGCTTCATGAGGATTTTGGAATGAGTGATATCAGCAGCGAGCGACCACTGACTCCACCATCTGGTGTTGTTGACACATTATATCCTGCTTCAAATGCACCATCTAGGTGATCTAATTTTGTTCAGCAACTACGTCGACTTCATAAAGGGATTCAGTTTGAGAGTTGCTTCAAGAGATGCAGACAATTTGCATAATGAACCTACGAGGCAAAGAAGCTGAAAAAGGATACACATTGTAAAATCTGAGCTAATAGCTTATGTTGTATGGCTGAGCCATCTGTGCCGCCCTTTGATTTAGAAGCACAAAGTGTTTGAAATTCCTTTTATTCTGGATGCTCAAGGTGAGTAGTTTATCCGAGCATTAGGTTATGTGCAAGACCAAACGCTTGAAATAAAGATGATTTACAGAATTTTACAGGAACTCAAAAGATTCTTTCCTGGATATTTTGTGGTTGTAAAAGGAACTCCATAATAAGGAAGGTAAAAGGGAGATTGGTACCATGATAGATGCTTATTGATTCTCTCTGTCAGTCTCTGGTGAGGTCTGCATGGATATCCTATCTGACGTGGCATTTTTAGTGCCTTTAAATTTTGATTTTAATTGCCAATACTTCCAATAGTATAGCACATATATTCACGTTTGCTTACTAGTTCTTCAAATTCAGGCTATGCATGGCCGTTTCAACTAGAGGTGATGCTAATAGCTTTGCTTTCGAGCATGACCTCTCAATCAATTCAGCTCATTCTTCACTATGTCGCTTCATCTTACGGTATTACTACGAATTTATAATGAACAAACCGATCGCTCGCAAAGAAATGCCGAAAAAACAGCCTTCTCAACTTTCCTCATCTGCTCAGTTTGTTAAATTCTTTCTGCACAAAAAGTGTTAAAACCTTTGAAAATTTGTGAAGTTTTATCAACGATGTTGTTAAGGGAGCTAGCATAGGCGTCAAATAAACAAAGATGTAAACTTCTACCCTAAAAGGCAATTGGATTTTCAATGCATCGAATGGAAAAATTGACCAGCGACAAAGCCTTCACTAAATCCCGACAAATTTGACTAGAATTTAGTGGTGTAAAATTGCAAATTCTGTCGTAATGACAAAAACATCAACTAATTGGAGATCTTAGTAAATTCTAATAATGTATTTCCAGAGTCAGCAATATCTATGACAATAAGACGTGTTAATAAAAAGTGCTCCTAATAATATAGTTGTAAATCCTAATATAATGGAATACTAAAGGCAAATGGCCATTGGTATTTAAAAAAAAAGAAAAAAAAAAACCCACCGAGACCAAGTTATAGGTAGCAACAACATTGTACATACGGCCATAACTGCATCACTTGTCTACCATGCCCCTCCCATTCCCACAGCCGCCGCTCTTTCTTTCCCTATAAAGCCAAATCAAAGTCTAGAAGTCTAACTCAAACATCTCCTCTCTCTACTCGGAGAAACATACTGCTCCATCAGAAACTCAATCCTCAGCAATGGTCGACGTCGTATCAGCTCCACCGCCACAAACAACTCAAATCCAAAGCCTCCTCCCCCGCCGCCGCAACTCCATATCCACACCACTAGTGTTTCCTATAAACCTCACCCTCCACCACCAATCCTCTTCCTCCTCCGCCAACGTCTCTGTCACGACTTCATCTGCATCCTCCTCTTCGTCGTCGGGTGACTTCGACCTCATCTCAATCAAGCCCGTATCATATATTTCTCTCAAGGACCTCTTACCCTCTACGCCTGTAAACTCTCCCAAGCCCAACTCCCCTGCTAACTCGAGCTCCTCCTCAATCTCCATCAGAAATCGCCTGGTCAAGCAGGCCGCGTGGGCCTACCTCCAGCCCATGTCCCCTTCGCCGGACGCCTCCGCCCGGAACTTCCTCCACCGCCTCCGCAGCTTCTTCGATCGCCACATTCTTCGGAGACTCAACCGTGCCGTGGATTGGCTGCTCCGGACTATTCGGATCCGTAGCTCCACATAGCGACAGCTCAATCAGCTTTTTATAAGACCATCTCTGGTGTAACAATTTAAATAATTTATGTTCCAACCTTAGATTTGTTACGGAATGTACAATTTTTTTTTTTTAATGTTGACGTAATAGCAAAAATTGGAAAACCAATTTATAAAGAAGCTCAAAAGTCAAAATAGACGAGATGAAAAGAAATAAAAGAATTGGCATGTTAATTACAAGAATTTCCTATTTTCCCTCTTTTGCTTTGTACAATTGTCAAAACTAATGGAAGCCTTTGGAGCGTCGAAGTTTGAGTCGAGCCAAACGTAAATGATGGTTCAAGTTGGGTTGCTTTTGTTGTTCCAAAGCCCCATTTGGGCATGAAGGAGCAGCATCATCAGGGTCCATCTCCATCTCGATTTCCGACGGGTCCTCACTTCGGACAAACTGTGCTTGATCGTGGAGATTGACTTGAACTGACTCTGATCCGGTGGTTTGGCCGACGGAGCGGTGGGCGTTGAACAGAGCTGGCGGGGGGAGTGGGGGACGCCTCTTGTCTGATGGTTGCTTGTGCCTTGTGAATGGTCCTGATGCTGATGATGGTGTGCTGGGAGGGGCTGGAGTAGTTTCTTGATCCTGAGATGTCTGCAAAATATGAAAAGACAGCAAAATTTTGATTGTCAACTGAGGAGGATGGGACGTAGGAGTAACAGAATTTGGAAGACTTAGATAAGAACAAAGACTAATATTGTTGATGTTGATGTTGATGTTGATGTATCATGTATGGTGTGGCCGGAGAGTAAGAGCAAAAACTTTGACCAGCAAACCTTGTACTATTGTATTTATGGGAGAATTTTCCTACTTATGGCCCCTTAGTGTCAAGTTTCGAACGCCATAATAAATCCTTGATTTGTGCACTACTATAACATTTTTAACTTTTTATTTACTTTCAACTTAGTAGCTTATTGTTGTTAGTATTTCTTACATTTAATCACAATAAAATAACTTCATTGCAATTTCAGTTAATCACCTTGAAACCTAACCGCTTCACAAACAGAAGCAATTGTGCAAGTGATTCAACTCTTAGGTAAATGCAAACCATTTTGAAAATTGTCTTCTTACAAAGAAAAGGTAATTAATTGTCCATGCAATTGTTCCACAGTCCACCAGTGACCAATTTTCATTCAATACAGGAGCGGAGGGGAAAGCGGACCACCTAGTAACCAAAGTTTAGGTGGAGATTGGAGACTGATAGCTCCAGTTAGGACACGGTTTTGTGCGTTAAAGTTGGCCAATAATACTATGGCGAATTTCGCAAAACGCGTCGACTGAGTTTTTCTACTATCTGTTGTCATCATGACTCGGAAGAGCATGATCCACGTGTTTGTGATATGCTTTAAATTGAAAATGCCAAAAAAAAAAAAGAAAAGGAAGAAAAAAGAGAAAGAAAAAGAGGATTTAAGCAACCGAAGCTATGTCAAAAGGATGGATATAAATGAAACTGGGCTTTTTCATCGGGCAGAGCTAAGCCTAAGAAGGACTACAAAATTGTGGAAATATCAAATGGAAAATGGAAGAAGCGGTTATAGTATATTCTTACCGATAAGCTGGGCTGTCGAAGCTTTCCCACATGAGTGGCTAGGTAATCAAGAATTTGGAAAAATGTGGTTTGCCCCAACTGCGTGCAATTTCCCCAGTAATAAACCAGCAGGTCCCAAGCTCTGGCCCTGAATTCTAGTATATTTCTGTCAATATCTGTCTCATGCTTCGAAATGTAAGGCTTCAATATTGTCTCATAGACATAGCCAGATCCCTGCCAAAAGTTTCTCCGTGTTAGAAAATCACGGCCTGCCAATTTTTCAAAGGCTAAATTAACTCCATCATCCGCCACGTAAAGCGGCTAGACATTAATTTACCTTCGTTTTAGGATACCACAAGTAAAGGAATAGAGCCAACTTCATCTCCCCGTACATTGGCAACCTGTTATACTCATAGCAATGACCATCGGATTACCTAGAAAGAAAGACGATTGAAATTGAAGCTGACATACCATGATATAAATATATCACCTATTCTCTCCAAAACTGTCACCACTGCCACGAGTATCCTGCAACAATTGCAAAACAAAGAAAGATTAGATGATGTGGGGAAGAAAATGGAATGAATTGCGGATGCCATGAAACCACAACTATCACCTATTCTCATAACTTTTAGTGTTAACTCATCAGACCCGAGAGATTTTTTCCGACAAAAAGAGAATAATTTACCTACTTTTCCTTGCTCCCAAATTTATATAGTCTATGGTTTAGTTCGAAGTCCAATTGCAACTAGTTATCAAGATTGAAACGCACTAAACCAAATGGTATCAGTTAGTCAAATGGTTCCAACATTCCACAGCATGTTTGTTTTGCCCAATAAGATGGTCACTTTCTCAATCTAACATGACTAATGTTCTCATGTCCCTTTCAAACAAATAAACTATAACTATTCCATATAATAAGAATGTGTCTTCACTTCGCAACCCCTAAGAACAAAGCAGTCATTTGTTACCTTTTAACTTCCACTTGGAAGAAATTCAATGAACTTCTCAAAGAAAAATGCATATGATTTGACCAGAGTCTGAAGGCACATATATACTCCATGATTACATGTAATATAAGAACTGCTCAGAATAATCC